>JAZGTJ010000201.1:1142-99353 GCA_036877575.1 Botia almorhae | reverse complement strand
ACACACACACACACGTATGTACACACACACGTATGTACACACACACACACGTATGTACACACACACACACACACACACACACATATGTACACACACTATATTATATAGTGTGTACCATACATGTTCAGTTCTTACTGTTGGAATACAGACAGTTCAGGTTTATGGACTCTTTTATACAACAACAAGGACCCAGTCTGGCTTTATAAACCACTCTACAGCTAGGCTAGCGTTAATGTTAACTGGCACACATATTAATGCCACCCGCAGCCCTGACTGGTGTCCATGCTGCTCTTGTTATCTCAATCTTTATAAGTGCATTCAAAAGACAGTTGCTTTATTAGACATTAATTAACATCAGGTCTCCACTGACACAAATGCCAAGATGCTTTAACAGCCAATAAAAAGCAGATTTTTCATTGGGAAACTTCATATGTTGAAAAGATGAAACAGTTGGACACATGCATGGAAAAGTTAACAACCGTCTACATCTCTGGAAAACAATAAAATGGAACAATTAGCCCAACATCCCCACAGGCTGATTACAATTTTCCTGTCTCTTGAGTTTATGATAAACAAATTTTATTATTCAGCAATGTTTTCCTTTCCAGTCCATCCTGAAGTTATTTTGTACTAAGAATGATGGAAACCTGTCTTGGCTGTTTCCTATTTGTTAAATTTTGTCTCATTGTTTAATTAAATTAGTTACGGACTTTGCCAAACTGTGAAATGAAGGGAATGTTACACTTTATTAATATATAATCTATTCCTCATTATTCTTAATTGTTTCTAACTTGTGTGACAATTTGGATCTGGAGCTCCAGAAACTGTTGCTCTAACATGTTTCCGAAACGCTACCTCCACCTTCCATTGGCCAGACACACAGACATTCCTGCCCCCAAATTTATGCCATTGGACGAGTCAGCTGGTGATAAACAAACTCAAGAGACTTTGGTTGCTATCGCATGACTCACCGCTAAAAACAGCATGCAGTACATGCCAAAGGAGGAGTGGCCTGAGTAGAAGGACAACCTAGAACACACAAAGCAGTTACAATTTAAAAAAAATCTAAAGAATATACAAAAATCAAAGCAATGCTCATAAATACAATATTTACATTTTCTGATGTATGTGGTGCAAAACTCTCTGCTGCACTATGTGTTTTAAGTGGTTGCTAAGGCTTTTCTAAGTGGTTGCCAGGTGTTTAAGGTGGTTGCTAAGGCTTTACTAAATGGTAGCTAAGGTGTTTTAAGTGGTTGCTAAGGCTTTTCTAGGTGGTTGCTAGGTGTTTTAAGTGGTTGATAAGGCTTTACTAAATGGTAGCTAAGGTGTTTTAAGTGGTTGCTAAGGCTTTTCTAGGTGGTTGCCAGGTGTTTTAGGTGGTTGCTAAGTCTATCCTAAATGGTAGCTAGGTTGTTTTACGTGGTTGCTATGTGTTTTAGGTGGTTCTTAAGTCTTTACTAGATGGTAGCTAGGGTGTTTTAAGTGGTTGCTAAGGCTTTTCTAGGTGGTAGCTAGAGTGTTTTAAGTGTTTTTTATTGGCTTTATTCAAAAGAGCCCAGCCCAAAGTCTCCATGTTACTCTGGTTCCTAGATATGTCGCTCTTTTAGCATGTATGTTTTTTTTTTTACATATTTTACATCTTCCACCAGGCAAACATCACTTATGTTTGTAACACAAACTCTATTATGGATGCAAGTTTAATATAGGGTTTGTTCCAATTCTCTCATTAAAGACATACCTGGCCTCAGTGACATCACGAGGGTCGCCAGTGCAGTTGATTGTTGCCATGTATCCTTTACATACTTTGGGAGCACACATGGCTAAGAAATGTGGGCGTGGTCGCCCAATGGTGTACTTGGCCAAGTCTGTCAGTGATTGGCTGACAGCCCCGCCAAAGAGGAAGGTGCCCAGCACCTTATAGATGGCTGCCACATACTGGTTAAAGGTAGAGTTGGAGTGAATTATTTTACTGTACACAAGGTACGCCTCACCCGACGATATCTAAAGGGGAACAGACAGAGTAAAAGGTCACTGTTTAGCATTGCGATACACTGTTATGTACACTATAACTGTAGATGATTAGGGCGCTAATGAGAGTTAGCATAACTGCTGTTCCAGCAGGAAACCAAAGAAAATTAAGCGATCGTCTGTTTCCTGTTGCGTTAATGGTTCACACATTACAAAAAATATACAATTTAATTTAATAATGTGAAATTGGAGAAAGATGTTTACAGAAGATGATCAAAACATTGGAATTTGTATCCTATATTTTCAAAGTCTATATAAAGCACATAACTCTCAATGTACAGCTGTGCATAATAAGACCCTCATGAACAGACACTTTGTTGAGGGTCAGCGTGACTCATGTGAGGAATGAGGGAGAGATGAGGGATGGAGGCAGGACTCACTATAATCACAGTGCAGGTGATGGTAACCACAGCCAGCGTTACGTGCGTGATGGTGTCGGGTCTCACGGGGTAACTGATGCTCTCGTCCTGGCAGTAGATGCCTCGCTCGTACGGCCGCGACACAATGTTCATGATCACGAAAGGCAGAGAAGCTACAGCAAAGAGATGACAACCAATGTTAATAATACTGTCATCAAATGGCTAATCCATGAGTTTATTCTGTTCCACGGTTAATCTGGTTAACTGGTAAAAAAAACATGTCTGCCCGTTCTATAATGAAAAACGATAATTACTAAAAATACCTTTATTTTCGTTCGCTAAGTTTCTGTTTTGCTAATTCGAAAAGAATGTCACCATCTCAATTCCTTGATTTATAGTTAAATTTGGACGTTAGCTAAAAATAAAACTGTTCCAGACAAATAAATAAACAACGTCTATACGTTTTGAAAATGTATATCGCAATTTATTTCCAATTAGGCATGACAGACGTTTCTATGAAATCCAGATGCAATTTTCAGTGAAACTTGGCAAATCACCAGAGATTTTAATCTGAATTCAGTCTTGGAAGTATTATTAGATCCCTTTTAGTCACATGGAAACAGATTTATCCCCCAGTCACGAGTAAATGATCTGACCACAGTCTTAACCCAAAACACGCTGCGAGCCGTATCATAAACATGCCTGTACACACCCACAGCCCAGACATCCTCTTGGTAGGTGGACTGATGTGGTTTTGAATGCACATGTCTGAATGTAGCCACAGCGTGATCCTTTAATGAATGGAAAATGTCCACGGGACATTTGCAGACATCACAGAAACATCTCTCATCAACCGTGTGAATTTACGGTAAAAGCGCTTGCACTTCCTGTGACTCCACTTCCTGTCGATAAAGTGGGAGAAGTCGGTGCTCTAGTGAGCATGCACGCATGCATGCACGCGTTTCCTGTGGCATAGTTTCAGAATGGAATTTATACCATTTGAATGGGTATGTTAAGTGTCCTATATTTGTAAAGGACGTGAACCCATTCCTGTGACAACTAAAGGCCTCAATCTAGTCCAACTGACAGACGGGTGTTAATGTTCTGGTAGCTATAATATAGCTAAATATGGTTGCCCAGCATCCCACACAAACCCAAAATTGCTCAAATGTGACGTATTTTTATTACTGTAGCAAAGCGACGTACAAGAGGACATGGAGCTTTAAGGCCAGCGGGCAGGTCAATCGCCAATTTAACTTTGGGTTCAGAATGAGGGAGCTTCTTTTACCCGGTCTGGGTTAAATGTTTACAAGTGGTTTATTCTTTAATATTATTCTGCAAGGGCCATGAAAAATGATTTATTGCAAGTTTAAACATAAAAATGTAAATAAAAATGTAAAAAAACGTCTAATAAATATTTTTGCGCCACATACAGACTACATACGCGACTGTAGTTCAAAGTGCTTCGCAAAGGTTAAAAACGAATGAACAAAATAAAAACAAATACGAATGAATAAATTTGTGAAAAATGTGACCAGAGTTTGGCTGCGAATGAAACATCGTAGCACATTCCAAAATTTAGTAGTGAATGCTCCCGCATGTTAACTGAGGAATGAAGTTGTATAGTATGATGACATAACCGCGTTACGTAACAAAAGTGGCCTCATATCTAGAGCCTATGATGAGCAGACACATGGCGACAGATACCAAACCACATTTCTTAGTCAATATCAATAATACATGCCACTGCATAAACAAGTATGACTCACCTGCAGTAATGTTTTCCTGGTTACATGGCCTTGCCATGTTTGTGAGCTAGCTAGTTCACTAGCCAACCATCTTCCATTACTGCTAAAGGCTCAGGCATCAAGGCTTATTGTAACTCACCTGCAGATTTTTCTACAAACTAACTAACTGATTAATTAACTAACTAAGGTGAGTCTGGTCAATGAAATGTCTCTGATTAAAAAAATATTTTGATTAAAAAAACTTTAACAAGTTTTTGCTTTTAAAGATATTTTGTCTTTGAGGACAATGTAAAAACAGGAAAACTTTCCTTTAGGGCTCAAAAACGATGGAGATGACAAAACAATGGCTACTGTTGAGATTCAGACACACAGAAGATCTGGAACAGAGTCTGGACATACTTCTGCCAGCTGAATACGCTCCAAACACATGAAAATAAATCTCCAATAAAACAATAAATCTCCAATAAAACCCATTTTTCCTTTTTCCTCTCCAGACTGTTTAAGTCTCGAGACACATTGTTGGAAAACAAAATGACAGAAAAGACTGAAAATACTACAGCGACAGAGACTGCTAAACATTGCTATGGTCAATGGAAAACTGAATAATCCCATTTTTTAACATTCAATGATTAATGCCAAACAAATAAGACAACAAGAAAAACTCAAACAACCCCAAAATATGATGCCAGCACCAACTTTACGCTTAAAGCGACTTTATATTCTGCTTCTCGTCAGTCAAATTCACAAACATCACTCCTAAAAAATGTTCCTGGCTGTGAACTTCAGGGAACTCAGTGAGGGCTAAGTGGTGTTAGCTACATGCTACATGAAAGCGGTCAACGTGGAAGAACTTCAAACGGTTAAAGTTCAAAGACTCAGTTGGCAGGGACGAACTCAGCAGTCATTTTCTTACACGGCGAAACAAGACAGCATGGAGAGAGGCAGAGCCAGGCGCGCGCAGCGTGTCGAGAAAGTCGCACCAAAAATGTCGCATTATCCTTGTTGCACTTCAAAAATAAATTAACCTCGTCCCCACTGCTGCCAGGCGTCATTTTTACCACAATGAACCCCGAGTGAAATTAGTTCAATTTCAAGGCACAGGAAGGGAAATTTCCTGTCAGAGATTACGGGACCCCGTTTGAGTATATGTGCTCTTTTTACGAGTCTATGCACTGTTGTTTGTCTTCATGTTATGTAAGTAAAAGCAATGTGGTGTAGCTGTTTACAGAGTTACTATGAAAACCAAATGGAAAGCCAGTCTGGCGTGTCAAGAGAACTGCAACAGAACAGCGTGGCAGCTAAACCAAGCTGACACGAATACAGCGACTATGTTCAGAGTAGCATACTAAATAGGCACTATTTCTGTCATGTATAGTGTGTACACTAAGTGAGTATGCTAACTTCTGTATAAACAGAATACCCAGATAGCCTAACGCACTTGCCAAAATGTGCAGTATACAACAGTGCGTAAAAACACCGTATCCCATGATGCAATGCATTTAACTTGACCTTCCAGTTTAATAAAAAAACATTTAAGATATTAACTTTTTTTTAAAGATACTTCTAACTAAGCGCCACTCATTGAATTGAACACGCAACATGACGAGGTCATGTGACGAACAGGACTCTGCCTCATTGGTTAACAATGTAACATTTCATGGGACAGTTCCCACTGTTTCACATACTGTATTTGAATAGTAGGCAATACGCAGTGTATACGGTGCTGTATTTAGCATGTAGTAAGTTTGTAGAAAGAGTTTTACACCCTTTTGTTGTGTTTTACTAGTTCGCCAAAGATAAAGGAGCCTGCCACTCCTTTGGTCTCCACCTCCTTCATTCACCATGTGTGGCACATCTTACCCCTCCTTCACAAACACTATAAATACAGAGGGCAGAAATGGAGTGTCGCCTTATTTAGTGTAAACTGATGTGCAGTTACTGTATGTGGAATAATTGGCACGCCGTTAGCGTCCAAGTTTGAAATAGTCACGCTCTCCCTAAACCGCTGGAGGAGAGCCAGAGGCTCCTTAACAAATTACTCCAGAAATGCAGTGGATTCATTCAGCATAATCCTGTAGAAGTGAGGAACATCTAATGTCAGTTGGGTTAAGCATGATCATACTGTAATGATATAGTGCTGAGGAGTAACCAATGAAAAGAAGATTTAAAGGGACAGTTCACATTTTTCCATCACTCACTCTCATGTCATTTTAAACCTGTATGAATTCTTCTGTGGAACATAAAAGATACTTTGAGAAATGTCTCACTGGTTTTGTGTCAATGGGTGTCAGTGTTGTTGGTTTACTAAGACACTTCAAAGTTCAGTTCTTCTGTAGCAAAAACAAAAATCATACAGGCTTGGAATGACATGAGGGTGATTAAATGATGGATGAATTCACATTTTTGGGTGAACCGTCCCTTTAAATTTAGTAGGTTGAAATAGCATTCTGCATCATCTTTCCTGTAGTGGCCCGTTTGCTGTCCCCACAATGACCCTCAACATAAAAGTGGTTCACTAGCTTTCATTATCACACACACCCTCCGTTTTTATTGACAGCTTTGGTTTCACCACAATCCAACTTGTTTGTGGGCAAGTCAATAAAAGCATTTTGCTTTTTAACACCAGACCTGATTCCAACTGCCTTCATTTCAACAACATGTTCATATGGGCTGAACTTATAACAATAAACTTCAACATTTCTACTCTAGACAAAAATGAGACGTTCTTGATCTTTTGTGGGTTTTAGGAGGTCCGTCGTAAGTGTTTCTAAAATACAACCCTGTCGCCCCTTAAGTGAGAGTTTTCAGGGCGGTCTGTCTCGCCTGCACTCCCTCGACTGCAGTTTGGCAAGGCCATCTGACTCATTGGGAAGCTATGCGCCGAGCGTACAACCTCGACAGGAGAGTCTGCAATCCTACCTCAAACCGGAACGCCCTCCTTTTTCAACTTTTACGCTTTCAACATACTCTATTCATTTCAGCCCTCTGCCTCCCCATGCTAACGCTAGTGCGCAACTCTTGTAAGCTATGACAATTTATAACACTGTGTGGGAAACAAGCCTACAGGCTTATTAGCTGTCTGCTAGTTCACATTTAGCAAATGTGTCTCACAAAAAAATATTTGTTTTTGCGATTAAGGGGAACAGCACCATTATCTTAATAGTCTCATGATGTGACCAATTTGTGAACGATTTTGTCGATGTTGCTACAAGTCAAACCAAGAGCTGTAACATGATGAATGGTGGTTCCTACAGCCTGCAATTTTTCTCAGTCTGTTCACCACTAGCTCTTGGACCGAGTGCAAAAATGTGGCAGTGTGATTTTGTAGGGTATTTCACAATGCTGCAAAACTACAACTTATGAGGACTTACCGAATATCCTCATGAACATAATTAAGATTATTAGTAATACGGTTACAACATCTACAAAGCAGTTCTTTTGTAAGCACTTCTTACCCCTGAACTATTACTAAAGCTGCAATTTTTTTGGTTTAAAAAATAAAAAAACAGTTATTGAGCAAGTACGTAACACATCAGTCTTAAAACCGTACCACAACTCGCAATGGTGAGCTAATGTTTTATAATTTGAGCTGTCGGGTCCGATTTCCCGGGAAATGCTGGACTGACTATAAAATACATAAAGAAAATTACGTAAAGTAAGCTGCAATTTTATGTTTCAAACGAAGGTGGTGGTAGAATGGCGAAAGTTACAGATCACGGTTTAAAAAAAATAATTAGATGCGTGTAGAGGTTTAAATTTAAAATTTTGTAATTATTTTTTAAATTTAAAAAACTGTAATTAGTGATTATTTCCGAAACATTGCAAAACGTGCAGTTCTGCCAATGGATATCCAGTTAACTTGCTACTAACCACCACAAACAAACTCTGAATCACTCAAAGATGTGATGACTGACTAAACCCTGTCTGTCTGGCACAGATCACATGAAGTCTCATGATCGTGAGGCCGGCTGAACCGATGAAAATGCTGTTATTATCCCAGCATGCATGTGACTGCCTGACTCGTCGGAAAGACCAGAGATATACGTACCTGGAAAGTCCAGTGTTGGGCCAAAAGCTCGGCCTTGTAATAAACACAGCTCACATATTAGACCTCACCAGTGTCACTTCCATTAAAAGCACAAATGCAGATCCTGCAGCTTTGTTTTTGACCAGTATAACACACCACAGACTGTATTGGAGTTTCCAAACTCAACGTATGTCTGTGCATGAGTGTTTAACCAGAGGAATGTCAAATCTTGAAAATTACAGCATGGAGGGGCAATAAAATACATCTCGTGCTAAACCAACAGCCAGACCGGACTTCTGTGCAGGGAAAGTTTACTTAGACAGGGGAAAAGAGAGCAGAGGGTGGGGGTCTGGACTCAATGTTAATACAAGGCTGGAAAGGGATATAACAGCCCAGAAACGCTCACAGAATTTCTCCAGTAGCTGAACTCAACTGGATTCTGGAACCTTCTGTTGTGGCTAACGCAATCTGAGATGCTGATAATTGTTTTACAATGACTGAATGATTCCACCTGCGCTCGGGAGAATTTTTTGCCCCTAGCTCAGCATCACATGACTTTGGACACTCTTTTGAATTTCCCTACAGACCAATCAGGAACCATTATATTTCCTATCGTACATGATTATGGGTAACGCAAACAAATATATTATCATTATTACCAGATGATAAGTAGAAGTTCTTCACATAAGTTCTTGACCTAAGATAAGCAGAAGTTCTTGATTGTTCTCTGATGTGCCCTTAATTCTACACATCAATGTTTTAAGCTTGGAAACAAGTTTACAATTCTTTAATATGGTTGAATATTTGTCAAAACATAATCTACTTCTGTTCATTTAAACAATGAGTTTTAGCAGATCACGCCTGGATCTGAAAACCTAAATGTTCGCCAGGCCGAAATCCGGAGTTCAAAGTGAAGAACATACAGATTTCCACTGAGCATGTAGACTTCTCATGTTCATTTGCACAGAAGAAACACTGGGTTACTCAATGACACAATACTTGTTCTTAACACGGGCATCCAGATGGAGATACCTGCACCATGATAAAAGTGCAGCTTGAGACTGTGAGGATGAAGGAACTTGCCTAGAACATGTTCTGGCCTTCATGAAATCTAATGTTCTAATGTAATCTAATCTATTGGAAATCTAAGCTTCGAGAACAGACACAACAGAGACTTCAAAGGGCAGGTGCAGTTAGCAAGTAACTCCGTCTCGCTAACGTCATAGCCAGGCGACCTCGCGTGGCTAAGAAAACCAAGCAAAAACACAGTATTTCCACAGGAGGCTAAAGTCAAGATGGTTGGCAATCACATTAGCTCTGAAAGCAAGTGAGAAGATGTGATTATGTCGAAGGTTTATGGTCATTGCTTTGGTCCCTCAACTGATCGTCAAGCAAAACCATGAATACAGCTATGAACGCAAAAGGAGGAACATTTGAAAGTCTGTATTTTCGAGCAGATCAGGCAACCACTCTGGGAAACACTGACAGGCTTGGATCACATTTCCATAAACAAATACTCAACTTCCTGAAGCTGCACGCGAATCCAACAAAATAAGAGAGTACGGCAGGACAAGCAGAGGGGACAAATGCAACTTTTCTCCTTTTCTGCATGAGTAAACGCTGCTTTACGTAAATACATAAACATGAAAACCTTCCAAGGGCCCCTACATTACACAAACACACTTAACATGCTTACAAACAGTTTAAATCTGGCTTATGTCATCCACGGCATACGTATACACGCGGAACGAACCAACAAATGTAGAATACACGCCTTGGTCAGACATAAAAGAATAGATGTTTGTATTTCTGAGGAAAGTGTGTCAGAATTGTTTACTGCTGTTTGGTGCAAAGCCAAAGCAGTTTTGCAGGGCTGTGTGCTCATGCAAAGTTACATACTAACTACAGCTCCCTGACTGCATTTGTAGCTGGGAAGTGAACAAGAAGCATGCAGGACCTGCAAGACTTCTTTAAAAAAGCTTTACACTATTTCTCTTATACATTTGCGCCGCAGGACTGTTTAAATAACCTGCGAAAAGACAGGAGGGTTACTTATAAATATACACTTTCATTACACATGCACAGAAATGTAACCTAAAATAAGGATAAAAAATATTATTTTACTTGTCAGCTACTCAGTTACATAAGACACATTAAAGAACATTTCAAGACAAATAAATGTAATAAAAAATTAAAACAATAAATAAAATACGTTTATTTAACGTTTAGACTAAAAGCGAATTAGAGAACAGATGCGAATTAAAGAACAGAGGTGAAACGCATTGACTCCATATTCAATGTGTACTCGCTTACCTACGACAACACACAGCACGTCCAGCAGGACGAAGAGTTTGTTTGTCCTCATATCCGGCATAATTTCTTTAAAGTTTATGCAACATACATTTACTTGACGATGTCAAAGATAATCCACTTGGAAGGGAACAAACAAGCTCAGCTCAACCAGTACTGCGAGTTCTTCCGGCTCAGCTTTCCCTACCTGCCCTTATGGATGTGCGCTTCCCTACATAGGTGTCGGTGAAGTATGCGAATCCTTTACGACTTATAAAGCGATCATTTCAAAAGGTGCCGACGATTCCCCGTAGGCGCACATGTTGCTATTGTGAAAACGGACTGTTTTTAACTCCTCCGGGTGATATTTGAGGACGCATCCGCTGCTTCTTTCTAAAAACACGAGCTGTGCCCACTCGCCTCGTTTTCTCGCCGCCTCCACACCTTCACTTACTAGTGTGTGTGTGTGTGTGTGTGTGTGGGACGAGTCTGCGCAGAAGTATTGCGTGGCAAAACTAGTCTGCACTTTTAACTGCGCAGGGAACTAAACTTGGGAATTTAAGACACACATTTATGACAGATCATTCAACATCTCTTATCAACTGTCTCTACTAACATGTATTGTGTATTAACTACATGTTAACTACATATGAACTACATGCATTGTGTATTTATACACGGTGCTGTATATGTAAGCCTATATATGTCTACATTTATAATGCGTACATATATAAAGGTATGCAACTAATATCATAATAGATACTCATGCGTTTCTATATGTGTATGTGTGTGTAGTGTAATGTAATGTTTTGACTGTTGAGCTAAGGGAACACCTAATCTATTTTAACCAGCCACGTGGAAGTTAACAGCATGTCACAACTGACAAAAAAAACACACACACACACCACCCATGAAATGTATTTGTGTGTGTGTGTGTGTGTGTGTGAGTGACAGGGACTACAATCCTAACCCCAATTTTAAAAGACGGAAACAGTTCATCATTCATGATTCAGAATACCGAGATATAACATAGATATCGCGTGTGATTACTGTTTAGTAATACAAACACGGAAAAAATATGATATAAATTCATGCAAAAGCGTTCTGTACTCACTATACTCGCTTGACATTTGTGTGTAAATCTGCCACCTGGCGGGCAAAACCGGCGCATAATGTATAAACAACGTATAAACATAATATATAAACAGATATTAAACATCTAAATGGAAAAGACGCTTCATGAGAATACAGAATGGTAAATTAAATTTTAAACCATTTCATGTACCTGCTTGTATTCATTTTAATGACCAGGCTGTGTGTTATTTTTATTTTACGAGATTTGTAATTCTTTGATTTATTTGCACTTTAACAAGAATTGAGGCCACTCTGTTTCAAAGTTTCAGTTTTCATCAAATAATGATGTAATTAAGTCAATAAAATTATTTAGCCAAAGATGTTGATGAACAATTCTTGTAGGCCAATTATGCAGTTTAAATGTGAACTGGTTATTAGCGCCAAGTCAACTGTGAATAACAAACACAGTTAAACAACAGACACGAAAGCGTTTGTGCTATGACTGACCCACTAATATTCAATAATACTGCCAACGTAACGTTTGGCTGAAATGTCATTACAAAAAAATGTCATTACTAAAAGTAAACACAAGTCAATGACCCTTATACAAACAAATTACAGCATTAATTACAAATTAAAGCTGCTATCCTATTAAATTTAGTCATTAGAGAAAGAAATGTGGCAGTGCATGATATAATTATAGGAAGATTATAAAAGATGCAATTACAATGCTTCATAATAAACCAGCTGCAACCACTTACTGCATAACACAACTGTGACATAAATATTAGTGCATAGATTGTAATTTACATATTCAATAGATGTTTATACGGTTAAACATTCAATGGCTTTTTCATATACCCCACTTCTCCCCAAATTAGATGATTGCTGATTACCTCAGTTAAATGAAACGCATTTTGGGTTCTTAACTGTCTATCTTTAAATATTTCTTTTTTTAAATATTTTATTCTAATATATTTAATATATTTATTTAATATGTATTATATTATTCTAGAGAAGAGCGATTATGATTATTCATTATCATACATAAATCAATTTGAGAAGTTTGGCACAAAACTGTTCACATGTTTATTTACAAAATAAAATAACAAGGACAATAAACCAATATATCAGAAGCAGTAATATATAAATTGCTAAAAAAAAAAAAATGAAAATCACATAAGAAAAGGCAGTATTTGTCTCCCCTTCTTATCTTCTGAATCTTGTGTAAACTAAAATAAACAAACAAAGCCGTCTATACGATTAAAAGCCGCAGCGAACAAGTACACATAAAGAGTATGCAAAGCAAGACAGACGATGACGTGTGAAGCTCTCGTTCCTGAAAAACAAAGGTTCTGTTGGTGGAACCTTAAACAAATGAGGTACAACACTGGATATGATGGTGCCAGTTTATCTGGGTGGTGAAGGATTCTGGGTAATGGGGTGGGAAAACAGCTTATAGCTTCATTCACTTACACACCAGGAGGTTCCCAAGCTCTCTGCAAAACCTGAGAGACTTCGTGACGTGACTCCAACACAGTGGAGTTTCTGATGTCGGGACACAGACAAAACAGAGTTGTTGGCTAAGCAGATGTGGAGCGTATTATTATAAACATTCAGAAACCTTCTTCAACACTTAGAACTTCAGTACTGACGGACTGGACCGAGAGGGAATCAATCGGAGCCCCTGAGGAACTTGAGGTTTTTATTGCACAAAGACGACCTACAAAAGAGTTTTGCGAAAACAACTGGACAAAGCGACTGCGTTAGTAGTTCATTTGTTGATGGGATCTTTTTTTATGAGCTCTTGGTTTCGTTTTGAAAAAACAAGCGACTTTAAAATGACAAAAAAAGTTTAGTCTCATTTTTGAGAGTTTATAACTACATGCGATGGGAGGTCACTGAAACTATTTACAAGCAGTTAAAAAGTAGCTTTCGTGAAGTGTTCATCATAAAACTTCTTGTATCGGCATAAAGGCTGACATTTTTCCAGAAAAACGTAGGTAGTTTTGTTAAAATACACTCATTGCATGTAGTAGTTGGACAGAGATGACCAAACCCCTAATACACCCTGCTAAACCAATGCTTTGTAATGCTCCAAATTTAAACCACTATTATACACCCAACAAAGTAGCTACAGTAGTGGAATATATCTGGAGATTAACCCCAGTTGTCCATTTCAGGCACTTGTCCTGGTTCCATCAGCTGTAGTTTGTGGTAGGTCTACAACAGTGAAGCGCATTTCAGACAAACACATTCTTTGTTTCCGGTACTTCACTTCATTATCATTTTTCTATCTGAAGAGGGACAGCAATGCCCCGTCTGGGCGCATAACACACATCACAATCATTACATTAACGTTATCTACTTATAACTGGAATGTTTTTATTCCTGAATGGATGGAGTCATTGCGTGATGGAACAAAAATGTTGGATGGTGGAGGGTGAGCAGAAGAAGCTACTGATCAAAGTCCAAACTCTGGGACAGCAATGGAAGGCGTAACAGGAGATGGGACGGGTATGTAAAAGTCAATCTGAACATACTCCGAGAAGATCTTGAGGAAAAAACCCCAGCTGCAGCCATAAAGACCTGCTCTCAGGAGCCCTGAGTTTGGCTGGAAAGAACGGACGGCGTGGCTTCGGGGGAGCGAGGGGAGGTGAAGCTGGGTGGATGAGGAGGCCCTGCCTGAACAATCATTGACAGGTGTCTGGAGAACTTGTGGGGGAGGTGAAAATTGTCTAAACAGCTGCTCCCCCTGTGGGCTACAGCAGGAATCTGCCTGTAGTTCCATCTCCCCAGCGTTTCGCTCGGAACCTGCAAGTGAAAGCAAGCAAAAGATGCATCAGGAAACACAGCTGATGAAACGTTAAAGCTCTTATAAGTCAAGGTTCTGTGAAACAATGAAACACAAACTGTTCCATGAAATTCTTTATTACATCAGGGGGCGTCTGGGGGGCATCTGTCTATAGCTCTATTTTTACCTTTGTGTCTGTCAGTTTAAGGTTGTCAGTAAGCGGCACGCTCAGGGCTTTAAGAGGAACCGCGGTGTGCGTTTCCGTCGAGGGCGACCCTGAAACTGTGCTGCGTAATTCAGGCTCTCCTCTGGATCGCGCGACCAAACGAAAGATCACGGAACACAACAGAACACAAACACAATGGGCAAAAAACGGGCAGATGGAAAACAACAGTGAAACAAACGTAACAACTCGATGACCGTCCGGACCAAAACAAAGGAACAATGCATTTATGTAGGACGAATGAACGTAAATGAAGAAGCTGGTGCAAGATCAGTTAGCAAAATGGAATGGTGGTTCGAATTACCATATGTTAAACCAGTAATGCATACCTTGTTTGTCTAGCTCCATGCCTGAAGGTTGGGATGGAGGTTGGAGGTGAATGGAAGATCTACCTGGCAAACCTTGAGTGGCACCTTCCACCTCACCCATATTTCCATCAGGCTCTGCATCCTCTCTAAAACACACATGAAAAACATACATTGGCTGTCTAATTTTATACCCCGCATGCATGAGGGGGTCTGTGAATGGACTCACTGTAAAAACACACTGTGGTTTTAGGGAAAGAAAACACTCTCTTCTCTACTTTCTCAATGTACATTTACATGTTGGTTACATGTGCAGATGAGAGATACAGTATAAGCTGTGTTTTGTTTGTAGAAACTGTCAACGCCCTAGTAGGTCTAAAACAGGTCTAGTTTCATATGCCCTTCCCTCTGGTTCTGCAAAATGTTCTCAAAAATCTTGTTCTCATAATGCATTTGAACAGAGATGTGATGTCATAAGAAACCTCACCTGTTTCTGCTATAAGGTCAAGTGTCTAGAGTTCAATATTAAATGTTTGATTTATTTACTGTAATCTATACTGTAATCTATGGAGTCCCACAGGGCTTTGTTCTTGGACCATGAAACTTTTTCAGTAGCTGCACCTCATCAAACACGATCGTTGTTGTCATTCAAATGACACAATATTGAATACCATTTCCAATACCAATACCATAGGTTTTATAATTACTAGAACACTTTAAATCAAACATGATACCCAAATACATTTAAAATCCTAAAGTGAATTTGAAATATCAACTACATGACTCCAAAGTAACAGACTAAAAATACCTGCAGTGTCATTCCAGATGATGATGTTTCCTTCAGCTCTTTTTTACCTTTTCTTTACTGTTTTTTTAATCTTTACCGAGTCCACAATAAACAGTAAACAATAAACAGTTGTTTACTCACATGTTTCCAGATGGCATATTGCACTTTTTCCGGCCCAGTCTGGTGGCCTGCTGAGTAAAATACTCATGCCGTTCGGATTTCTTCCACATGTAGTAGTACTCTACACACTCGCCCACTGAGCGTGTGCGGACCTGAGGGGATGAATAAAACACCGTCACATGACTACAGACCAAATATATCAGAAACACAACCTATTACCAATGACTGTATGTTGTGAGAAAACCCGTTTCCGATTCAAAATTAGAAAGGAACCAGAACCTTGTTGGCTTGTATGAGGTGAAAGTTCTTCCCATGGACACGGTATCCGTGCTCGAAGTTACGACATTCATCTTCGCTCCAGGCACAGAGTTCTTCTGGAACAATTTAAATAATTAAATCAACTACCTGTGGATGAATGCGGTCGGTGCTTGTGCACTTTGTGTCCGCTTACTAAAGAGATAAATCTTAGGAGAAAGTGTTTGAGAATCACAGAGGCCTTACCACTGAAAACCTTGATGTTGAAACGAAACCTTCTAAGTGCTTCTTCTGCATTGAAGTTGCATTTCACTAGTTCATAAAGAGCCTTCAAATGAGAGAAAATTAATGAATAACTTTGATCAAAGACAGCGATTTAACTGTATAAATTTTTCGCATTTTTATTACAAAGCAAGGGACACTGGCCTTTTTACAACATCTTGCTCTTTTGATTAGCGACCTATAAATACTGCAGACTACTTCAAAAAAACTAAAACAGTCTCTGTGTGTTCAGGTTTAAATCTGATTTCAAATCCAAGATTTTCTATGTGGTCAAAAACATTTTTGGCACCACTGTATACATATTCACAAGAAAATCAGGGTTAAGAAAACCTTGACATGATTGGTTCATTTTTGCATAGAATAGTGCCCTTATACTGTCATCTACAGAGTGCCACAGGGGTTTGTCCTTGGCCCATTATAATTTCAGTAGTTTTCAATCACATCACTCCCTATGAATTCTCATGCAACTGACACAAATCTCAGTTTGCGTGAACAGGCGAGTGTAAAACAACCCTGAAATGTGTATGATTCGACCTAACCTGCTCATTATCTTTAACTGTGTCTCCCATGGTCAAAGTGTTTGAGACTCTGATGTCACTTCCTCTTCTATGGACTTCAAGCAAGAAGTCCTCCACAGCTGGACTGGACAGCACATCTGGGGTCCACAACAACTGATCCTCATTCTCATAGGCTGGTGATAGCAGAAACAGAACAGGTCCCCTCATCTCAGTGAACTAGTTGCTGCTCTTGTTTACATGTATCATTTAATAACAGCTGAATAATGGAACTCCTTTGAATTATGTTCCTTTAACTACATTTGCTCCATATGAACAATAAAATATGAATTAGCATTTATTGTCAATGAATTATTTTCTGTTGAATTATCTCTTTATTTAAAAATAATGCACAGGCTTATATATCAGATACATTTTGTGCCATGATGTTGCATATTCAAATAGGTATGCAGGACTCACCTCTTTCATTAAAAGTATTTGAACAGAGGGAAGGAATTATAGCCTGATATTGGGAGCCCACCATGATGTGCTGATAACCAAAATATGCCACAAGACATTATTGTTTTATTCAATTAACAACACTGTCATTTACATATCACGTATGTGTGTGTGTGTGTGTGTGTGTACCTTGCGGCCATCACTGGAAGGGATAGAGCTGCTTTCTGAGTCGTCTTCTGAGGAGCTGACTGAAATGTCTTTGTCATTACCTGGTAAAGATTAAACGTAGAGTCAGTCTAAGTATTTTAAAAAAGATGGTACCGGAAGAAACACCAGAAAACACGGGTGTTACTTCAGTCAGATACTGTCAGATTGGAATTCTTCTGTGATTTGGAGCGACAACGTGTTGCAAATGTGGACACGAAAAGATTAAGCAAATAAAATACAGCAAAGTTAATAAAGAAGGTAACCAGCACTGACTGTACACCACTGTACCTACAAAAACATTCATTTTAGAATTAAGACAGTAAGAGTAACTGTAATGTCATACCTCTGAGGTGATGATCTAAAAAGTCAGTTGTGTGGGATGTAACGGACAGTGTGAGGTCATCACCAGAAGAACGTTTTTCATCCCCATCCTTCTCTCCTGAGAACAGATCTTTGTCCTTTTGACCCCACAAAACAAAACAGAAGTCAAAATGTGTCACTCAGTTTGTATCCAAAACCTAGTTTACAACTTAAGTTTTTCTGAGAAGAAGGTAAATTTTCTTAATTCTTAATTAATTCTTGAAGTTCTTAATTTTAATACACGTAAACTTTTTGGGAGATTATCGCAAACGTTATTAAGTGGTAACAGTCTCGAGCTGAGCATCACTTATATAAATAATATTAATATAATAATAAATAATATAAGAAACTGTCCAGATGGTTCCATGGGATGTATTTTTATAAGGGGACAGTCACCTTGTCCCGTGTGATTTCGGGCAGACTGGCTGCCAGCTCGTTGGGTTCCTGTTGTTTCTGCAGGACAGGATCAGGGAGGTTGTACCCATAAAGTGCCAGCAGCTGTTCAAGAGACATCTCCCCACCCTGTGAACAGGTGATAAAAACAACCCCCCCCAAACACACAACTTTAAAACTGATTCAGGGAAAGTGAATTGTTGAAATGTGGTCATCATACATATACACACTTAAACGTTTTGCTCCTACGTTAGGAAATGTTTTGATCTTCTACAACAAATGTCAATAATGACCACGGTTGCCAAGCCAACCTGATCTCACTGGAAAACATGACAACGTGATTCTGAATGAATTGTGAATCTCAATGATTGAGATCGTACAAATTAGCCACCGATTTGTCAAAAAGTAAAATAGTTACGAACTACCATGAAATTGTGTTTGTCAACCATCAAACAGGACAAGAAAAACTATGAAAGCACCACAAACGTTCTCTGTATGAATTACGTTCTATAGTTCTAAAACTTCTGAAGTCATATGACGTTTTCGAGTTGGAGTAAATGACAAAATATTCCTTTAAATACTGATCAATCAACATTTCAGTCATTACATATTACAGTCGCACTCCACTATGAAATCATGGGCTACAGTCACACTCTACTATGAAAACATGGGCTACAGTCACACTCTACTATGAAATCATGGGCTACAGTCACACTCTACTATGAAATCATGGGCTACAGTCACACTCTACTATGAAATCACGGGCTACAGTCACACTCTACTATGAAATCACGGGCTACAGTCACACTCTACTATGAAATCATGGGCTACAGTCACACTCTACTATAAAATAATGGGCTACAGTCACACTCTACTATGAAATCATGGGCTACAGTCACACTCTACTATGAAATCATGGGCTACAGTCACACTCTACTATGAAATCATGGGCTACAGTCACACTATTATGAAATCATGGGCTACAGTCAAACTCTACTATGAAATCATGGGCTACACTCACTCTGTGGGACTGGGTTGCCATCTTTGCCGACTGTCTCCGCAGGGCCACCAGGCTCCTGTCCGGTTCCTCTAGGAACGTGGCTTCCCGGTTAAAGGCCTCCAGTGGCACCACATAGCCCTGGTGGAAAATGTCTACACGACTGTGGCGTTGATCTTTGGAGCCCATTCGAACAGCTACAGCGCGATCAAAACATTACACGTTACAACTAGTAATAAACCAATACTAAAGCCGGCTACTTAATCAACCATTTTGTCTGCTTAGCCTATTAAGAGAAGTTAGTTCTCTATATCTCCATATTGGCCATTGAATAAACAGTGTTGACCGCTAGTTAGAAAATCTCATTTCCACCTAGCTAAACAAAAGCTATTACAAACATCCTTCAGAATAAAAACACAATTGAAATATAATCTGCCATGTTCATCCGCTCAAAACATTTCTAGACCTGGTCTGAAAGTCACTGAGGGGTATTTAGACACCCCAAACATGCAAAAGGTGTATTTGCAACTTCTTCATAACTTCCCAAAAGGCATCTGTAAAGTATATACGAAACTTTACTGAAGTTTGCAACTGAATAACGCGGCGGCTACGGGCGCTTTCCTGCAAGTCGGTGCTGAACATTTGCACAGCCCGGCTGAACCGGTGCGAGAAGGAAACAGTTTCTAGGGAAGTCAAAGAGACAGTGACCGTATGTCAATGCATGTGTCCTAAATCACTTCTAAACTTTTTGATCTGACGCCCGACGCGCACCCGGGACGCATTTCAGCACCACAGATCACGCCGGTGCGCTTTTGTTTGGTACGGCGCACGATCTGGCGAATTAAACGCTCGTCAACGCCTGGAGAGACCGAGAGAGAGAGGCGAAATGTGGGGAGTACACCGATTTTAACTTCCTATTTATTGCCGCCCTCTTAGCTTTGCCGTCTCCTGACTCGGTCGATCGGACGGCCGAGGGCTTAAGCTATCCGTCCATACGCGACTCGCGGTTTAAGTCTGTACCGGAGCGCTTCGATCGTTCAGTCGGTGTGTTCTTCTTGCCCCAAGCCCCGCAGCTCACTTACCTCCGCCATTCCGGTTCTGCGCAAGCGGTGCAGTGCCCGGATGTTGTGTAGGACGATTCGAGCTCCTACTTTCTAACTAACTTTGATGATAGTTACCAATCCATGTAATAGGCTACAGTCCGTTGCGTGTTACTTATGCAGGAATAAAATAAGGTTTATTTTGCACGGGTTTAAAGAAAGTTTACTTTAACTGGTGATGGTATTTAAGTTAAACTAAATTCAAGTCGTTGAATTTGTCTTTGTAAGTCTTTTGAAGTCTTTGTAATTGTTTTAAAGTAACCAAACCAAAAAGTTTAGTATATTATTTATTAGTTCTATTTGTTTTGCTTTGTCTGTATATTGTTAAACGTATGTATATTTACCATTGGCGCTATAATGCTTGTGGATGGTATCTATATGTTACATAGGCAACTTTACGTTGTGAATTCTAAACATTTCTTTTAATTGTATTTTAAAAATAAATTTAAAATGAAAAATGTAAATGAAAAGCTACATTCCGCATTACAATGACAACATGTCGTGTCATAAAACTTAAAGTTTTTACAGTAGATTTCCTTTTACAAATATATATTTTATTTTACACGCGCAACTATTCATGTTTGGATCATACACACAAGAAAACACAAAATATTTTAGTCAGTTTTATACTATTGAGATGAATTAAGGAGAACGTGACTTGCGCATGCTCACAAAGGCCGTGTTGTTTTGACATTTTGGCATTTAGACTCTGCGCGAGCCACTAATCAGACATAAAGACCTATTGGCTGAATGAAGGGGGGAGTGGCCAGTGTGTTGCTCGCAGATAAATTCAGATTGTTCATTATGTACTATAAGGCAATTCTTTGCCCCAAAAACCAAAGATCACTGGTTTAAACTCAGTCTGTCAGAGGATGTGGTCTAACTGAGAAGAATTGACAACGGTCACAGGTCTTCCCCCAGGAAAAAGCGTTATTTACAAAGCATTATCTGCCTAGATTAAATGTTAACCTATGCAGATCAAAATTGCGGATTTAAAAGTGTGTATATGCTTTTTGTTCTCTCCCAAAAAGTTAAAATATAATATATAAGCAACACATTTGAAATGCACAATATAACTGTTGTGCCCGTGGCAGGAATTTAACTCACATAAGACTGTAATAAATAATTGCTTGCAAACAGACAGAAATGACATTAATGAAGATTAGACATTATATCATTCATAATTCAGCCACTTCTTTAATAAGGATTCAGTTTCTATATTTAGAGTAAGGATGAAGGCTTTAGTCTTAATAGACAGAGCACAGCTAATCATAGACAGACATTTATTATTTTAACAGTGTTATGATGATACATGATGATGATACATGATACATGAAAGATTTGTATAGTACCATTACTAAATATTTAAAAAATCCTTCACTTTTAAAACTGATTGGAACCATAATTTCCTCTCCATGCCTCTATGTGTTTGAAATGACCTTAAAATTCTAAAATGAATTCATATTTTATTTCTACCAGTTAATGGGGAATGACTCTATTGGGTATATAGTTCTATAACTCAAAAGAAATTATGAGTTGACAGTATATGTTTTCACAAAATGTTTACACAATTTGTTTTTGGTCTGTGCCTCTTGGTTCCTTTAAAGAGACGATTAATAAGTTTAGCATAGAATTTTACATTTAAACTCTGTTAACACACAAATTTGTGTTACAGTTTATTATACAGTTTGTTACTACAAGGCTACTAAACCACACGCTGAGTAACGCATTAACTTATTGCTAGCGCTCAAACACCTGTTTTAGAGATCGCTGTATATTTGCTGTGGACTTCTTTTTCGAGTGATTTACAGCAAGCTTTTATTAAAAAATAATGTTTAAGATCCTGCTCACTGATGTACAGTACAGAGCCCAGTTCTATACAGAACATCCTCAGGCAACCAAAACAGTCATAAATAGAAACATATACAGGAAAACACTTTCCTGTATTTTACGATCAAAATGAAAAACACATTTCACTAGCTATTTCTTAGCTCTAAATCTAGCTTTTAAAAATAAGAATGAGTGGTGGAATCGTTAGTGTTAGTGTAACTGTAGGTAAAACCACCCATCTAAATTTCTTCCTAATACTGTTTTGTGCTGACTGCTCACAGCCACCAGGGGGCGCTGTCTGCTGGAGCCTGATCTAATGATAAATTTTACCTCATCGTTTGATTAGTTGATTTAGCTTTTCTTGCAATGTGACGTACAAACACAACTATGCATTCATATACATTCATCTTGTTTTCTTTCTCTGAACTGTTGAAATGAAAGCTGAAACTCTTTCATGGGGTAATAATCTTGCTTTATGGTACTTAACGTGTTCTGGGCAATTAGAAATGTTTTACCCATGATTCATTAACCGGGTTAGCTTTGATTACATCTGAAACAGTAGTGATTTATTTATAATTAGTGCCGATTGTTACCATCACTGATACTGGTTCTAATTAACTGCTTGTAATGGGCCACATTCACCAATGTCAACATTATCTCATAATATAAATGTTCTCTATTACATTTAAATTACGCTTAAGTGCTTAAACATTAATAATGTACCTCACATATACAGCAGACAATGTTTAAAACGAGTTATTTCATATTAACTTTGTCTTTGAACTGAAACATTTAACGGACAATCTCCAAATGTGATGTTGAAACCAGTTTCATGTATCGTTGGTACCATTTAAGCTTTATATGTTTGTATTTAATGTACATTGTTTGTGTGATTTGAATGTTTCTATATGTGAGAATGTACAAAATTTGGATCATGGTTTAAATTATATTTCATTTAAAGGATAGCACAGCTTTAACAATCCTGTCGTTATATTTAGGCCATAAAATAGATTTTCCTTAAATGTCTTTGAAACTGTGTTTCAAATGGAAAATATTTATATTAATCATGTAGCTGCTCTTGGTTTTATGCATTAACTGAGTACAAGCGTGTAATGCCACAAATATTTTGCCAGTGGATTCAGGATGTTGGAAATCATGTACTTTCTGTGAACTGCGTATGAAAACAAACGATTTAATTTCGTCTGGAACGTTTGAAATAGAAGCGCTGATAGTTTAAATGAATGAGTAATGCCTTTTAAAACACAAAGACTGTTTCCTGCCCTTTGCCAGATTTAATAACATAATGAAATCATCTTTCAGACATCTGTTACAACACTGATAAGCTAAATATAGAATCTATATAGTCTACAGTTTATAAAGCACACGCGAAAAACACGTGGGTTTTGTCTGTGGTTTGTGACACCCACAAACTGCCAGAAGAGGGGGCAACATTACCAAAACGCAGTTTTCCACATTATGAACATTTTACACCTTCAATAGCACTTTTGACAAGCAGATTTTAAATGATATAAACTCACAAGGGATGTACATTAAGATATCAGATAACATATCAGTGGCTTTAAAAAGCTATTTTATTCTACACGCTGTAAATGGTTCGCCACCCTCACATAGTGGCCGCCATGTTAAGATCACATGACAACCCTTCTTTATCGGACTATTAAATTAGGAAAAATGGGTGACAAAGGCAGAATATAAAATTAGTATGAAGCATACTGTCACACCACATCAAGACAATTTAATGTGCGCCCCAACCTCACATTTTAAATTGTCCACAACAGCCTATTTCCTGTCATTATGCTGAACTATGCTGAGCAAAGACGTGTGTGGACAATTAGCTGCTTACGTCACAACAACCAAGCTATCAAAAAACATTTTTGCAGTAATGCTAGTAGAACTTTTTTTAACCTTATATATCATATATAAAAAAGTTAATCCTGAGTTGTTAGTGGATAACGTTTGTATAACTAAGCAAAAAACTGGACATTTTGAATGTTCCAGAATGTTCAAAATAAAAAATTTTAATGTTTTGTTACTTAATGGAAATGTTTGCTAAACTTGTTAGCGCTCTACATCAGTCGGTGAATCAGTCACAGGTTAATGCTAGTAAACAGCTCAGCTGTTTTGGTTCTTAAAAGAAACTTCATAATTACATAACAAACATATTTCACAACAAAAGCTGAAATAGGGAACAGATAATGTACCGCGTCATAACCGCAGCATTTGTTGTCCATGTTTGTGGTCTGATCTGTGAATGTCACAAGTTCAAATCCCAAGCATCTGATTCAAACCTTGTGCCTAAGCATTACATATTTCTCATATGATAAAGCCAGAGAAACGGTTGCCATTCATTCATCTCCTAAATATTTCTGTTAAGGAGAAAATAAAAATAAAAAACATCATCGTTGACATTTAGTAAGCAGCGCTGGACGGGTTTGAAATGCTATTAGTTAATGTAAATGTTAACTAGTTAAGAGTGAATCACTTTTAAGGAGAAACTTTGGCAAATTGGAGCACATTCTGAGACTTCATTGAGATCTCCTCCACAGCACCTCAGGAGACACATGTGAGAAGCAAGACTTAAGCGAAGATTTGATCTCATTGCTGTCTAGGAAAAACCGAATGAGATGTTAATGAGATCTCATTTGCAGTTTCTCTCCTAAAGGTTTCTAAAAAAGCAGACAAAAGAAAAAAGGGGTTTTAACATGCAGTATTCTCTCTCTCTCTCTCTCAGTATAAACAGGATGTTTATACCAGTGCGAGGGCCACAGACAAGCCCAGCGCTGATGGCCAGATAGCCCACAGTGAGCTCCTAGAGTAAACCTCATCCTCCAGTCTAGATTAACAGGGATTTAAACCTTTATTCTGCACAAGTTCAGACCACCGCAGGGCTCAGCTGGGCCGACGCGCTTCCTGTAGTGGTAACCTCCGTGTTTCAGGAGCAGATCCCTGGATCAGATCCTGAGCTCTTACAAAAACAGGATTATCAGTGAGAGTATATGTGTAAAATGTTGTTTAAAGATATGTTCAGAAAGATAGCGAGATAACGCAAAAGCTGCACGTTTGAAAACATTATGGAAACAAACACGCAAACAAACGTTGGCTACTCTTTTAAACAAACGTCGTTTTTTTAGCTTAGAGGTAGTGAAACTTTTAATAAAATATCTAAAATATCTTCTGTAACCTCGATGCTATAAAAGACATGCTTTTACAGAATGCACATACAACTACGCAGCTAGTTGGAACTGTTCTCAGAGTGTTGGCTAACGTTCTCTCAAAGGTCTCTCAAAGTTTTCAAAAATGCTCTTGCAGTAACATTAGCAGAATTTGTACTTTTGTACATGATTTTTAATTTTTAACATTATATATTAAAACATTATTCCCAAGTTGTTAGAGGAACGTTTTTAAAATGTTATAGAACTTATAAGAATACAGTAACGCAATACAAACAATAATGCTCTATATCCTCAGGTGACAAGGAAATATGACCATAATAAAAATGCATGTTACGTTGTAAACCAGCATGAGTTTTATTGCGGATTTAAATAGTTTTTTCTTAGTTCATTGTAAAATGTCTGGAGGTTGTTTCAGCAAAGCCAGAAGTGGCAATATGGAGGAACGTTTCCCGTAAGCAGCAATTAAAACTGACAACTTTAGCTAGCAACCTCTCTGTTTACAAGCCCCTCTCTTTTGACAAATATTCCTCTCTCACTCTCGCTCGCTCTCTCCCTCCTTATATTCTGCTCTTTTTGAGTGTAATTCATTTAAACAGTCTCACCTTCCTGTGAACAGTGAGCTAAACTAAAAAATAAATATACTGTGAAAGCTAAACAACAGCAAACATGTTGATAGGTTGTACCGTGTAATGCTAATTCGGCCTCTTCATGTGACACAAGAGATTCTGTGTGGCAGGATTTTTAAGTGCTATTTTTCCAGTGGTACACAGCACGCCGAGTGTAATTTGGGCGGTGAGTGGTGTCATTAAATCGACCAAACACACGGGGCTTTCACGCTCTCCTAGAAGGCCTAGGTGCACACAAGTGCCATAGATATCCAACACAATTCCTCACTTGTGTAGCATTTCAGCTCGATCGGTTAGCGCTCGCTCACTATACAATATTGTTGATTTACTCAAAGTGTTGTGGAATCATTCAACGGTCATTTTTCAGCGGTGAGGGTCTCACACTGAGGGCCGAACCAAAAGCAGCAGCTTGAAAACCAGCTGCTGTTGGTGTCAAGCAAAATATTCAGAGCCTTAAAAGTGTTTTCCAGTGTAAACGCAACCTTTAACACCAGCTAGCATTTGATCCCTTTTTCATTTTATTTACATCACCACTCAAAAGTTCGGACACGCTTAACTGAATTTATGTTTCTCATGATCCTAGAAACCTTTCAATTTGTTTAACATTTCTGGTCACTGCATACTTCGCATAATTCCGTAGTTCTTCCATAGTTCTGTGATGGTTTTGATTACTTTAATATATTACATAAATATACATAAATATATATATATATACGTATAAATATACATTAAATATATACATAAATATATATGTATATATACGTAATGTACTACCCTAAACAAAATTGTGCATGGATCGTTGACTTGGGACAAGGTATTAATATTTTGTCACACTTTCCGAATGAAGCAAGAGAAACAGAGCGTTCCAAGAAAGTCGTGACCGTCAACCTCCTTTGAGGGCTCTGTTCTTAATCTTTTTGGTTCCGGTCCATGGAAAACAATTCTTCAGAGCTTATGTGTAATAGATGCTGTAAGAATCAACAACCCTTGCGAGGCCATGATTTGATATGAGGCGCTTTATTGCTGATAAAACTCCATCCCAGGAGGCACCTCGGTGAGAACCATTTATGGGTGTGCTGACCAACAGCTAAAAATACTTCAGAACGTTGCTGTGGAACATCGCAGACCCTTTCTAGGATTAAAAAAAATCAAAAGATCTTTTTCATATCTAAATTGTTTCTCATGAGACTAAATGGAGATAAAACTGAGATTTTTGCTTAAGATTCTCGCTTCATGCTCCTGAGAGAAAGACCCTGGTTATGCGTGTGTTTCCTTTAGATGTATACAAGTGATCTCAATATCGTCTCAATCTGTGCTCAGTTTGGAACATACTACAATTTAAGTCTGATATTTCAATAGGAACTCGAGCGTTTCTCAAGATCAAATAACTTCTGTTCCATCCACATAGCTTTATACTCTTAGCTTGTCAACAATGGACTGTGTCTTTTTTTTGTTTTTATTTTAGGAAACATCTGAGGCGAAGCTGATGGCCTCAGAGACCTCCTACATGAGACATAATAAACATGAATCTACTCCGTGTTCTGGGCTATCAAAGAGACTCTTTCCTTTATCTGAATCGAGCACTTTTAGAGCCGATTTCTGGTTTGTAATGTACGCTTGAACTCTTGAACTCTTCAAGCCTAAAACGTGAACGTTATTTGTGACACCATCAACCAGACAAAGACGTTTACTGAGTCTCTCGTCATACGACAACTCAGACACCTAAAATTAAACACACACCGAAACCTCCACCTAACCAGACCCCTCACGCAAACACTCGCTCTAAAAAGCCACTGCTTTTCATCTGGTCGGTCATTTGGGAGGACGCAGGGGAAAGGATGAGCTCATTAGACAGATAATTTCACATCAGTTCATTTCTTTCTAGTGCGCTCCACGCCCAGCTGCACACCGAGGTTATTTTCGCACCACATTCTCGTAAAGGAACCCTCCCAGTGGCCACACGACCTTCCAGCATCTCAACAAAACAAACCTCCACACATTCACCCCGCCGCAGTTCGCGCTAGTCATTCATTCAAACGCTGTACCGCAGCTGATGGGGAACGTTCTCAGAATGTTCTCTTAAAGTTCTCTCAAAGTCATCCAAAAATGCTCTTGCCGAAAACATTCTCTTAAAGTTCTCTCAAAGTCATCCAAAAATGCTCTTGCCGTAACGCTAGTAGATCATTTTTATTGTTATATAACGTAGCAAAAATGTTATTCGTTTGAATAATTTTAATCGTTTGAATAATGTTCTTACAACCAAGCAATGACGTTAATACAATGTCTAAAAAATGGGATGTTTTAAACATTTAAACATACAATTTTTAATATTTAGGGAAACATTCTTACAACCTAAAACCGATAACTGGGCCCGTTAGCACTGTGCGCTGTCGGCCTACTCAACCCCACACGTCAGACAAAAGGTGGTCCCGTTTGAGCCCATGTGTTTTCAACAGCATCCCAGACTGTATAAACACAAGGTGGCCAAGGTGCTGACACGGATGGTAGGTAGAAAATGTGCCAGGCAGATGCTCTTCAGAGAGCTCCTCGGATCTTCTCCGATCTTTTATTGTGATCATGGGATGTGTAGGCTGACTCCAGACCAGTGGCACAGTGCCAGACCTTATCTCGAAGCAGATTGAAATGTTACAGATGAGCACAGAGCGAATGAAGCTTGGGGTGATGTTGTAAAAGCAGTGTTTCACAGATCACAACCAGAGAGGAATTTCATGCTAAGTGAATCGGTATTGTTTAGATTTGTGATGAAACACATCCTTCTCTCTTCTTCTCTGGAATTGTGGGGAGGAATAAGCTCACCAACTGGACCGTGGACTCAACTGGAGAACAATCCTTAAAAGAACGTACATTTTAAGACTAATTTACTAGTTTTACTAGCTGAATCTCTGGTCTCTAGATGTGGATCTGGTTCTTTTTTCTATATTAATCTAGAATTGTTTTTCACTATATTACAGTGATTGCTTGAAAACATAACAACACACTTCTCCTCAAAGAGCAGAGCGTATTTTTGTGCGAGTTACGAACTTTTAATATACAGGGCAACAGAAATTTGGCAACTTGTCACTTCTTTACCCTAATAGGCAACTATTATCAACAACATAATTTGGGCTATCGGTGACATTTTAGGAACAAATTGGTTTGGAAAAATTTAAGTGGGGAAAAATTAAAAGTGGAAAGTCTCTCATCATTGCATTATTTTCTGTATAGTTCATCATGGCGTTTCTAAGCTAAATAGCACTAAGCTGCAGTAACACTGGGTGAACAAGAACCCTTATTTGGTTAATAAGGTTTAACTGTCTGGCAGCCTTCCCTAGCAACGGGATTTGGGAGTTACTGAGGGTAATACAGCGTGAAATGTTGTTTTTAGCACTTTGGTTGGTGAGGCACAGTCATGGAGCTTTCGGAAGGACAGTTCAATGGCTAGTCAGTCTTTTTCAGGATTAAATATATGGTGAGAAGGTCAACAAGGCACATGCCACCTCTGCAGATCTCTATCTACTCTACATTTTTGTGCGAGTAACTGGTGGAAGACCATCGACCATGCTGATGGTCTTTTACCAGTTACACCACTGAATTCTACTGGTGGACAAAGAAGCCAACATAAAAGGTTGTGTCACAAATATGATTTTGGCCACTGGCCGTTTTTTAATATAATATAATAATATATAATGGCAGTACTTATGTTTTGTAAATGTACCATTGACATCAAAACAGAGACGACTGAGCTGCTTGTTGTTGTGGTTAGCACCTCAGGGAGCTTACAGACTGCAGAAAGCTGTGATGGAGTGTTTGACTGATGTGTAAGATCTGTTCTGAGAGCATAGAAAATGTCTCCTTCAGTTATTATTGTTGCTACACCCCTGTCTATATGTAGAGTGTATATCTATATATATACACACACACACACACACACACACACACATCCAGCTGACACACCACAGGAAATGTTCGTGGGACTGAAATCTGAAAAACTGTAAAAGCACAAACTGTACCGGTGAGGCTGAATGAGGATATGGTGATGTGTTAAGAACACTGTACTGGTCCTGCTTCATAGTCACTCAGACTCTGAAGCTTCACAGTGAGGTCTATCTAAAGATGTACTAGACCTCTTTGAAGACATACTGGTCCAGATGTTCGAAAAGACATGTGGAGGGTCAGGACTAGAGAAACAGTGGATGCTGGGTAGACATGGAGCATACTGGAAGAATCACTCCAGCCCTCACTGAACGCTCTTGAGGGATTGTCATTTCTGCCCTCGCCTTGCACCGTTGCTAAACATAGATTTCATTTTGTTTGGACATATGGAGCCAAGATGCATATTTCATAAATGCCAGTGAGGACAGTGGTTGCGTCTAATGCGTGGGGACCGAGGCGGCCTTGGACATCAGTACGGATCTCTTTCCACACTTGACCCCTAACTAGAGCACATGAATTATCAATGCGCACATGTAGCATATATGTCATACTAAAATCTGTTAGGATTAGAAATACATTCCCAGACTTCTGCCTCGCTGTCCTAAAAGTACCGAAGGGATTCAAAGAGCTGAGGGTTGTTTATATGACAACGTTCCAAGTTTTTTTCCCAAGTTCCAAGTTATTTTCAATGGCAAAATGGGACCAGGGGTTTATGTTGTGCCTAATGAAGTGATGACATGCAAAAGAAGTAAAAGCTGATTTTAAATTACTCTTATAAATAAGATCCTGAGGTAAAACAGCTTCATCATGGATTTATAATGGTTAGAAATGTACGTTTCCCATTAACGTTTAAAGTTCACGGAGTTTAGCGTGTTGATTAGGAAACGGTCTTCTACAAGAATGTTTGCGTCTATTTGTAGAGCTGTAAACTTCAGCAGATAAGACACGAGCCAAGATAAGTTATCAAAACCTTTAAGACACGCAAATCACTATCACAAAACAGTGCAGGAATGGGTATACGAGCTCTGCCTAGCTATTTAGAGAACATGTTCCTCCAGGAACCTTATGCTTGGATTTCTGAAGGATCATGAGAACTTTAATGTGAGAACAGGCTGTTAGATTCTGATGTGGATGTGCTTCTGATGGAAAAAGAAGCCAGTGTTGATGGGAACTATTAAAATGCGGTAAGGTACTGCGCATAAGCAAACGCCAGATGTTTAGTGTCTGAACACGAGGGGTGGGTGCTGGGTGTGGGGTTGGGGCAGTAAGGGTGAAGACATGGACCAGGGCAGAAAGGTGAAGGCCCATGAGATTTTCCTTTTTTCCTACATTCATAAACACGGAGCCCCTCAATTCCCACTAAACATTACATTCCAAACCGGCCAACTCACCGCTGGGTTTGGTGTCAGGAGGCCTTGACTCACAGCAAGCACACCAAACATCAGCACCATAAATCTAGCACATGTTGCTATTAAAACATGCCCATAAAATGACTGGCTGATTACTTGGATGAGAAATTATAAGGCCATTCGGACGTCTACAGCATCTCCTTTTCCCAAACTCCAAGCTAAACAAAAATGTGGAAGCAATAATCGCAAAGACCATAACAACGTCTTCTGGGTGTTTTTACTGTTATTAATGGCTTTGACCAATCAAACGGCACGTCACAGCTCAGTGCATTCGTTGACGAATGGAAAATGTCTCAGTAGTGTGCCTGGGAGTGCCATTGCGGCTAACAATTTTAGGTCGTAAGAACGTTTCCCTAATGTTTCCATTAATAAAAACGTTAACAATGCTATTTTGAATGTCCTAAGAATGTTCAAAACATCCGTATTTTTAAACGTTGTATTAACGTATTGCTTGGTAATAAGAGTATCTTTTTTTTATTCTGTAACCAACAATCAATATTTATGAACGTTCTACTAACATTACTGCAAGAACCTTTTTGGATGATTCTGAGAAAGCTTTTGAAGAACATTAGTCAACGTTCTGAGAATGTTCCCAGATAGCCGGGGCGATAATTCCCATTCGGACATGCAACCTCATGTAGCCTTTACATTCCCGACAGCTAATTTGAGATCTTCCATCTGATTGGACTTCAGAAAGGAATGGAGAAGATCAGAACCATGACGGTCATTATGGAGTGCAGCAGTGGTCCACGCAACCTCCCCCTTCCCAAACATTCCTTTGCCAGTGCACCATCCCCAGGCTGGAGTGCTAGATTGGACGTCCTCTGGGAATACTGTGGGAATGTGTAGTCTGGTTTGCGTGCGGAATGGGAGATCGACATGTTACACTGAAGTTGTGCAAGAAGCTTTTGAAGTTTCTATATTTATTAATGATTGTGTAGAACGGACGGTTATTTTAGAGCTGTGGATTAATTTTAGGCAGCCCATGAAACTAGCTAGAACTGTTTTGTGTGTGTTTTGTAAGCGCTCAGGGCTCTGGGAGAGTGATGACCTGCCGCCCCACTAGGAGGGAAAAAATGGCATTTCTCATTTTACCATGAAAAACAATGTTTGATCAGAGCTCGGATATGCAATGTTGTGGGCCCTGGATGGAGTTCATGGAAAATATGAGGGAAAATATAAAACGAGGACAGCGGTCAGTCAATAAATAAAGTCTGTCACATTCTGTTGGATGCCACATTAACGGGCTTTACGATCACTGGTCACACATGAAAGCACTGAGGACAGTGGTACATATATACGTGGATATTTTCTGTTTTATCTTAGTATACTGCTTTGTATCCAGCCTTAATGAAAAAAATATCACATTAATCATACAAACCTTTCCATATGAACAGAAAACATGTCATGTAAGCTTATATTAACAGCATTGAGTTCCCTGTATGTGCATCTCAATGTCTGACCAGACCTCAAAACCATTTACCAAGCAACAACATTCTCTCACACACACACACACACACGTTGTAAAAAACACCTATTTGTCTCAAGTCAGGTGCCATTGTGATGACTTACGTGTGTTAAGTCATTCTGCGTGACTTAAACCAGTAATTTCCCGCAGTAAAGATGCTCGTTTAATGACACCCGTCGAGTGGAAAAAGGCACAAACATTAGAGGACGCTCGCGCACGTGTCCGTCTTAAATATTGCGGCGCGCGCCCTCCGAACAAACCCGAATTCAAATCCAGAGTCCAAACACAGACGATGGAAAAACCAGAAGAGTTCCTCGGTTCCCGCCCAGACTGAGGTGGAAAGTTTAGGAGAGTTTAACGTTAGAAAGACGACTCGCAGGTGATTGTTTTCCTATCATTAATAATTTGAGGGCACTTGGTCTCTTTACCTGGATAATAAATAGCAGCTTTAATTCCAAGGACATGTTGGAGGTTTTTCCGTATCTCACTTCGTCGCGGGCAACATATTACCAGTGACCCAGGATGTAGGTGCGTTTCTCGGGAGAAATCATTGGTAAGTCTGGGTCATCACATTATTAAAATTACAGCCACGTAAGAAAGCTGTTTTTAGGGTGCTGTTTTAAATGCAAAAGTCACACACAGCTTTACGATCCAGTACGATGTCTCTTTATTTAACGCTATGTTGCTGTAATTCTTTGATTAATGTGGTAATGATTAAAACAAGGAGCACGCACAGAATGTCGCACTGATATAGTTTAATGTCATTAAAGTCAAGTGATAGTCATAACATTTCTCGGTGTTATGTCGGATCTGAGGTAAAATACTCTGTTGTGTCTTTATGACAGATGTTAACTTAAATATGCGGTTCACGTTTGATGTAAAGACGTTTATTCAGTCTTTGGCAGGAATACAGATAGCAGTTTCAAAACGATCACTTGTAATTTACTGACGCTTAATCCGTTAAACATGTTTTACATTTGAATTTATTTTGTTCAATATACCAAAAATATCCATAGGCACTCTTTAAAACAGCGGTCATACACTAGTTTCGCTGAATCGGTGCTTTGAACATGACCTCAAGAGCCATAAACAATATTTCCCTCTTTATGAATTTCGCGAGCATTCTGACCTCAGCTGACATATTTCTTTCTTTCTGTTTTTGTTTCTTCGTTATCAGGTATTTCAAAGTGAACCATAATGCGCGAAGTGACGGATCTCCTCATCGCCGTCTTCATCCCAAGCCGCTTATAGGCGCCACTTGCTGTTAGTAAGCGGTATTGCAACGCGACGACAATGGATAACGAGTTTGAACCAGGAATGAATGAGATTATAGTCAGCTACTACAACCACTCCGGTAAGTGGGGCAGACCAAGGAGCACAGGCGTATGCAAGAAGGCCTTTCTGATTTTCATCTGCGTGCTGATAGTGTTGGAGAACGTAACTGTGTTACTGGCCCTCTGGCGCAACAAACGGTTCCACAGTCGCATGTATTTTCTCATCGGCAACCTGGCATTGTCGGATTTGTTGGCTGGAGTGGCCTACGTGGTCAACATCTTCACCTCTGGTCGCAACACGTTTTTCCTCACTCCTGGCCAATGGCTGCTGCGCGAGGGAAGCATGTTTGTAGCACTTAGCGCCTCGACCTTTAGCTTGCTCGCTATTGGGATCGAGCGCCACATGACGATGGTCCGCTTGCGGCCGTGCGAGGCTGCAGGAAGAGGGAGGTTACTAGCTCTCCTGGGGGCCTGTTGGGCTGTTTCAGTGTTTATGAGCGCCTTGCCTAGCCTCGGCTGGAACTGTCTGGGTCGGATGCACACCTGCTCCACCGTACTGCCGCTCTACGACAAAAGCTACGTGGCCTTCTGCATCAGCGTCTTCACGGCCCTGCTGGCAGCCATTGTGGTGCTGTATGTGCGTATCTACCAGCTAGTGACCTCTAGTGGGCGGAGGGTGAGTTCCAGGCCATCAGACCGTTCCCTCGCCCTTCTGCGCACTGTGGTGATAGTACTGGGGGTTTTCGTGCTTTGCTGGGCTCCTCTTTTCTTATTGCTGATGCTGGATGTTGGCTGCAGCCCAGAGCAGTGTCCAGTGCTGTATCAGGTGGACTGGTTCATCGCCCTGGCTGTGCTCAACTCGGCACTGAACCCACTCATCTACACCCTGTCCAGCCGAGAGATGCGGGCTGCGTTTTTTCGTGTCCTGTGCTGCTGTTGCTTCAACGTGCCTATGGACTCTATACCCACAGCAGCGGGGGCACCCCTGCCCGGAATAGCCATCCACACGGCTGAGAACAGCAAATCCAGCATGGCTGGGGCACCCAGTGGGGCCGCCAGGTCCACCCTGATGAGAAGTAAAGTCCCCACACCGGTAAACTCCCACCACCAGCACGGGGACCCATCACCTCCACCTGTCACCCACACATCAGGGCCCGGTGATCTGCTGTCTGCTGTGCTGATAAAAGCTGGAGCTCTTCCTTCTCTGGGGAAGTTCTGAAACATCACCAGAAGAAACACTAGTGGATATGGATAGTACAACGTCAGCTCGGCAGAGCTGGATCTTGTGTAATTACCCAGAATGCATTGTGATGGTCCTTGCATTAAGTATCTACTGGTCTTCACGTCAAACTCTTCTACATTGCTGTGTGAGGATTACAAAAGCTGAGAATTTGCTTTCATACAGAAACGATGAACGCAGAAACGTTTCATAAATCACACGAAACCTAAATTTCAAAAGGGAAAACGGACCCCATCAAAGCTTCACTGAACAAACGCTGACCAAACTGAATTGACTTCTACACGCGTTCATGTTTATGAAACGGAGCGTGTGATTTGAGCACAAACGATAGAGCCACTACAGAATATAATCACTTCTAAAGCTTAGGTGTGCAATCTTTTCAGAATAATCTCATTTGTAAAGAGCGTATTCATTTCTCATGAAGGAAAATGCCTTAACAGTATTATAAGCGTTATTATCTTGGAGTGTATAACTGACCTTTAACATTTTTTTATTCCACCGTTTATTGCTATGATAGACCAAAACATAGTTTGAAATTCTAAACTATTTAAAAGAGTTAAATAACAGAGTGTTTGAGGGCTGTTGAACATTGGATTGTGGATGTTTACGGTTAGTCTGTGGATCGGTTTACGCGACATCAAGTTTTATAGAATGTACGATGAGATGAACTGTGAATGTGTTGAACTGATTGTTTTGATCAGCGGTAACTCTGAAACGTGTTTATATTTCCTAGCGAACACAATGTGTTAAATAATGTGTAGTAAAATAGTTCTGATTTCAGACAGGGATGCGGCACGGATGAGATGACTTGACCGCGATGCTTATTTGCATGTAACCACTAGAGGGCGCCGTAGCATCACATTGAAATAGAACGCGCTACAGATGAAACGCGAAGGAAATTTAATGCGCACGATCATTCGTCTGTGAATCCAATCTGAGGCACTTGGTAGATTAATCAAAATACCGCATAATAAACGGCGTTGGCTGCAGTGAAATGATGATCAATGCCGTCTTTGAGATACAGCAGTTCAAAATAAACTCTGACGATATTGCTCCTAATAAAACTAGTTACCTGTTTGTCTTACTGGTTCAAATTAGGTAATGAGGTTTGAATAAGCCATACTGCTTATTGCGTCTAAGAAAAGGTGACCATTTTTTACAGCCCCAGAACGTTGTGAAAACAAGTGACATTTTGTTGAGGAATATTTTTCATAGAATTTGACAGGTGTGACATTTTGAGTAATTAACAACCCTAAGCTGTAGTCTCTCTCTCCTCTCTCTCTCTCTCTCTCTCTCTCTCTCTCTCTCACACACACACACACACACACACAGATATGTCTGGAGAAAGGAAAGCAAGGACTTAACAATGTTTAAACATTAAAACAAATCTAACTTGTTTGCCAAAACCATTTTCTTGGTGAAATCTTTTCCACTGTTATCTGTCATCTAATAAAAATAAACCTTTAAAATCACCAAATCCATCTGTCAACTTGATACACACCCGTGTTATATAACGTTTAACCTTGAGCGGTGACAAAAGACACCGTTACCCACAATTTACAACTGTGACCCTATAACACAAGTCTTTGAATCCAACACATGCCGTGCAGAGGACATTAATCTTTTATGCAGAGACATTACGCACTTGCCACATACAGTATTGCTCTGCACTTCATGTAATGAATGGCCCTTTGCCACAATGGATCAAAGCACGGGCCACTGAGCTATTGTGCGCGGACACTATAGAGGATATTCATTTGGCTGTGTGCATGTCAGAGCGGAGGGGAGCCTGTGGCTGAATGCATCAGGCTGGCACCTTGCTTGGCCCTGCGCTCGGCGTGAACAATGCCTCCATCTGGACCCGGGACGTGTTCGCGCAAGAGCGCTCAATTGATTTCCTCCCACTCTGAGAACAGAGGTCACATTTAACAAGCTTTCGCAGGCCGATTGAGGTAGATGGTGTTTGTGTGGATGTTTGTTGATTAGAGAGTCCGAATTGCATTTATGCTGTTTTGCACTGAATTCAGATTCTGGTCTGGAACTGGCTGTTAGTTCTTAAGAGTTCTTAAAGGGGAAGTGTGTCTTTTAATCAATGTTGTCTTCCACCTCAGTTGAATATACAGAGACAGTTTACTTTATATTCGTATGTTTAGTTCCCTGAAAACTGGTGTTATCAAAACATTGGCCCATTTGGTTAAGCCATGTTCAGACACGGCAACATTGAATCAACCATGAGAGTGCAGCCAAACTATCTGTCGGACCGACCAAATGGAAAACAGGGGTGTTCAAGAAGCTAATTTGAAAACAGGCACTATTTCTGTGTGTTTTTTGGTGTTGCTAGTGGCACAGAAATTACAACTTTTGAAAATCATTTACACAAGTACTCATAGGAACGTTTGATTGGCGTTCTTGTTCACCATTTCTACCAACCAATCAGATTGTAGAGTTTTGTATAGGGCTGAGGCTTAAGAGCACAAATGGCAACCTATCATAGCCCTTTAGGTAGTTTAGGGCTGGAGCTAAGGGTTTGTTGTCCGATAAGAACGTTGGTCAAAGCCAGTAAAGGATCCTGTAGCACATCCTACTCGACCAAATAACATGCTGAGATCTGACTGACTATCAAGATCTAAATTTTCCTAAATCAGTCGTGATCGAGTTCATCCTCCCCAGCTTTAAAAGAGAGCAGAGGATACATCCAGTCCTCCCCCAGATCCCTGTGTCTTTTCTACCTATTACAATAGCCTTCAGCTGCACCCGTATGTGAGCTGCATCTGACCTGGCTTTAGAGATAAGCTCTGCTAGATGAGGTCTTCATCTGGGCCAGCTGCTCACCAGAGAGAGAGAGAAGAGGGTTCAAAGGTCACATGTCAGTAAATGAACTGAAAGAGTGAGTTGCCAGCCCTCACAGCGATGAAACCCAGAAGGCGTCTCGTGTTAGCGCACCGCTAACGTGATAACGGCGTCAGAAAGTCACAAGCCCTTGGGAACACGCTAACATTATAGTTTTTTCTCCACACTTGGGCACACATCTGGGTCTCCCTTTCATCGCGTGCTTTTGTCTGAGCCCGCGGCTGAGAAATGCCTCGCTTTGTAAAGCCTAATTATTCCATGACTAGTAAGAGCCTAATTACTAGAGGAATTAGCACAGCGTTCATTGTGAGCGGAAGATGTCGTAAGGCTTTTGGTGTGGCGGACGCCTGTGATGTGGAATGAGACCCCCGACACCCCCCTCCCCCTTCAGCTGTTAAAATTTGAACAATCTCTGGTTACAGTCCAGCAGACACACCTGTCGAAATGGCTTTCCCCTCCGAGAGCGAGTGTGTGCGTGTCTGTGCAGCGTCTGAGAGAGATTAATGTGTCGGTCTCGGACGACGCAATACGAGACACTTGTGTCGCACATGTGGACATGCCTGTATGTTTGTGTGTCAGGGCAGCTGGGAGTGTGTGCAGCCCATGTAGAAGACCCTGGGGTTTGGTGCTCCCAACCTTAAGACTTAACGTGGGTGTAGATCGCATGTGCCGTGCGAGCTTTTGCGCATGGTAGACGATTCTGGGGTTTGTGCGTGAAATTATTCCTGGCTCCGTTGTGATCGCAGGTGTCTGTTGTGCGAGCGAATCAGATAGATTACAATCTGCTGCCAAATACACACGCGCACACACATTTGTACAGCTATCTTTGTATAGACATTCATTGACGTACTGTAACCCCTTGCCCTAACCTTAGCCAACAAAACGAAATGCCTAACCTTTAGCTTAAATCTAACTTTAACCTAATTCTAACCTCTCTTTGCCCTTACGCCAATGGTCTAACTGGTCCCCACAAAGATAGATGTACAAGCGCACACACCTAACAGAGTGGCATATCCTATTCGTATGATAGACATCCGAGCTCACAGTGAAATCAACGAGAAAATGCTTTCATAAAGAAATCTATCAAGCATAATCTTACATCCACACAAACAACCCTTGATTTCTGCCGTCTGATCTCACCGACTTCCTAACACAAGTCGAGGAGACGAGAACTTATCCGTAGCTCCTCTGCCCGTCACACCAGTAATCATTCTCCACCGTTTCATTCGGTAATGAAAGCAATCCCATGATGCTTTGCTTCGGCAGAACTGAGATAATGAGGACGCAACACACGGACGCAAACACACAGGCACCGTTGCTTAATTTAGGAAGACCGTCTAGCGTGGGCCGCGATGGGAAAAGTGTCAGAGTTAACATGCTTTGCTAAACGTTCAATCTTGGCCGTGTTTTCTAGGGTAGCGTGTGCTCCCTTGGGGAACAACACGCAGCAACCGCTAACGCGTCTGTCTGTTGATCTCTAACCACATCTCTCCCGTCTCTTGACAATAGAATAGATTATGAAGCTTTAGAGTACTATGCATAGCAAGATAAAGCAATTAAATTTATTACATCGCAAAATGTCAGCAACTGACAACATCCAATCCCATGAACCCCAGCGTGAAGTATTGAGCAGCAAAGCAATGCAGGCGAAGCGGAATCTTATTTACTCTTTAGAAAGTTTATTATTCAACACATGTAAATCAGTTTAAAACAGCGACTAATAAAACACGTTTTCAACATTGTACTGTGTCGGTGCCCTAATATATAAATAACAGAAGCATTTTTGTGTGTGATGGTGAGTCGAACATCTTATGGATTGAGGGCTCAGTGTTTATAAAGATCCTGCAACGTTGCAGAACATTGCCAACGTTCTACGACCAAGATAGTCTCAAAATGAAACCAAACAGATTTCCGAAGAAATCTTCAACTTTCTTATGCTTGTGGTCTCAAAAAGTCTAACAAGAACCAAATTACTTTACGAGCTTTGAAGAGAGGATAACCATAAACCCTTGCATTAAAATGTATTTTACAGGAGCTATAAAAGAGCATCTGTTGACCTAAGAGGCTGCTAATCGATCAGTGAACATTAGAGAAGGCTAATCCATAGTCCCAATGGAAAAATAACAAAAGCAGACAGCTGAAGACAAGCAACAGGACTTGCTGCCGACAGTCTCATGCAGTTCACAGAAAGGTCATTTTGTGAGATGGAAAAGTGTTAAGTATGTGAAATGGCATGTAAACAGATCTAGCTAATTTCAACTGACATGTTCCAAGTTCCACAGTTGACGTTCCAAACAGATGCCTTTTTAATTGGAACAATTGAAACCCAAAGGACCAACATAGTTTTTGTCAAATGTGTTGAATGTGCCAAAAAACCCAAAACCTTCTGATTCCCAATGGCCAAAAATCTCCAGTGGCATTTCTCCTGACCAATAAAGTCTTACGTCGTACTTTTTTGCCCACAGCACCGAGACCTGCAGTGCTTTGACCAATCAGAGAGTCTGAACCAGCACGGGGAACAGCAGCGACAAGTGTTCGGCTCCTTTGATGGGAAGCTTGTGTGTGGTGTAATAGTGGATCACTTCAGGGATGGTCTCGAACGGAGGGCTGTTCTGACCCAGAACGTAGCGGCCGTCTTTGGACTGTGAGAACTTCATGTGCATGAAACCCTGACAGCTCCTGAAACAGAACATATGAAACACATTTCAGCTACATCAAAATCAATCCGTGTATTTTTCCAAACTGTACTCTATGAAATGCTGAAATCTTTCTTGATAATGGACCAATTCTGAAATATTTTGTAAAAATTACCCCAACAAAAAGGCACCATGGTCATACCATGAAAATACGCAATGGAAATTGCAATGGTTTGGGCAACTGGTTTTTGCCATGATTCCACAGTACCACCACTGTCTTAAGTGAAGCATCAGGGCCCAAAAAATGAATACTGGAGCGATAAAGTTGTAATGAAATAACCACAGATCTACTCAATCATTTCATTGTTGCTTTGACAGCTTTAATATAACACAATCCCTAGGTGTGGTGGCGAATTTGGTACGTGCGTCATGTTAAACAAAAGATGACCCACGATAAATAGGGCAATCTGAGTAATCAGTGTAAAAGAATATCAACACACCCCCTTTTATACACTTAAGAATTTAAGAAACATTTTTGATATGATCTATAATGTTCTATTAACGTTAAGAGAAACGTTCCATTTACATTACTGCAAGAACTATATTAATAACTTTGAGAAAACTGAGAGAGCATTAGCCAACGTTCTGAGAATGTTTCCTGCTAGCCAGATAATCGATCATAAACAGCAGAATCCACTTCTATGCAATAAGTGTGAACAAAAACAGAGCGACACTCAGCTTTCCTTCTTTCACAACAACGTCGTTTACGAGATCTCGAGCAGACTGCACGTAACGAGCAGAGCTGCACGTAACGAGCAGAGCTGCACGTTTGAGCAGCGCATTAAAATTCAGGTCTTAACGTGCTCGGGGAGCGTGTCATCACCGGCGAGGTATTATCTACCAGGAACGTGACGAACAGTGTCACTTATAGAAGGATCTGAGGCTTGAAATAAAGCCCAGTGAATTTCAATGCTGGTCGTTCAAAGCTCTCGATGTTGAGCCGTTGTCACTTTGATTTCCATCAGACCCCCATTATGGAGGCCACTGGCGTACCCCCATTGTGACATCAGACCGCGCCATTCAGACTTTCCTACGTTTTTCAGACCCTGTTGTTGCATGTAAAATATCACAGGCCAGATCAAAATGTGTGTACGAGTTTTAGAACGTTGTACGTAGACTTTGTTCACACTGCAAACAAAACAACTGGTTCATTTTCCAAATTTGATGTTTGATTGTAAATGATGTTATGGTGTCATGAGAATCTGTCTGAAACCAGTTTCCTTCAGAAGTACCTCAAACAAAAAGCTGTTACGCAAACGTGTTACTTCACAATTCTAAACACACATTTCCACAAATTCAGTTTGGATTTAAATCAAGTATGAACACAACCAAATTAATGCATAACACCCCCCCCCCCCCAAAAAAAACATTCTTTAAAAGCATACACGTGAAACAGGCGTGTGCGTGCGAAGGTGCGTGTGATTACCGAGTGTGTTCAGGTGTGTAAGCGCTCTCGCTTACGTGTGCGCGTGTCCTACTGCAGGTCATTCATATTCATTGAAGCTGCCTGGAGGAGTTTTGTAAACTGGAGAGCTATTCACCTGCCTGATTACAGCTCAGGGAGAATAAATGAGAAGAGGAGAGCCAGACGATAGCGGGAGGAGGGGAGGGGTCTGGATCAAGGCGGTAATTAGAGGAGCAAGATTTGACCAGATAAGCACTATCGCTCTAGCTGATAGCATATCGAAAAGCACATCGGCGTGCAAATGAAGGCGCACGCGACAATCGACGAAAAACGAATGCAAATAAAAGCACAAAAATAACAGAGATGCAGGCAACTAAACACAAATGAAGCAAAACACGAGGCAATTAGTTTAAATGAGGTAATGGGGAAGAGGTTTGCTCACTTCATTTACCAGTAATGGAGGTGATAGAGGAATAATTTGATGCTGAGGTGGGTGTGATGATATACCTCAAAGAGAGAGAGTAGTCCGAGTGACTGGTCTCGCTGTTTCGCACCAGATAGCTGCACTCTTTACACAGGGTCAGCAGAGACTCCGCCTCCGAGCGCGACAGCGAGCCGTGATACCATCTGAAAGACAACAATATTATTCATATTGTGAGACTTTGAAGCAAGAGTTTGAATGTACTCTAACGTCCAAACCCAAAGCTCCTGCTGTCCACCCATGAAATAGTTATGCAAATTAAGCTGCCAAAATGGGCCAATCAGAAATCGTCACAGTTGTGATGTAACAACGTGCCACAATGCAGAGGTTTGTCAAGCTAGGCTGCAACGTGTTGAGGGAAATTAGTTTGGTACTTGTGAAGCTGCATTATTTTGATAACAGCTTTGTACCACTGAGGAATGTGGTTAGTAGAGTCACCACTTTTAGCTGGTTACTTTTGAGGGTGTGTATGTGTGTGTGTGTGTGTGTGCACATGTGACTGTGTGCATGTCTGCAGTGTGTCATGTTCCCTGTGAGATTACAGCTGCTGTCTGACTGAGGATGATGTATCGGGGGAATTCTGTACCCAGAACAGCTGACTAATCTGCCACAGTAGTTTGGATGCACTTCAGTGGTTTATCTAATGGCCTAATCACCCCCCCGCCCCCATATATCAAATATTCAAGTATTATACCACACTAGACAAGAGACTCCCAATGGCGTCAGACGTGAAACACTATGAAATTATCACATTGGTTTCTTCAAATCACCGCAACGTTTTAACTTTAAAATATACTCGATGCAAGTGGAGGTCAATGGACAACATTTTTAATATTAATTCATATCCACAGTGTAACATAAAACAAAATTTGTGTTTACAGCGATGTACCGATATGCTTTTTCACCGATTGAATGAATAAATGTTCATTTGTATTTGGTTGCCGAAACATTCATACAGAATACAAACAGTTTGTATTTTTAAAGATATTTGTATCACTGATAGTTTGCGATGGCACGGTGGACGCACACTTGTTTCTCCAGAGGCAGGGTGGGGTCCACTCGCTCCCCGATCATGGAGTGAGGGTCGCTGGGCTTGTGGAGCTTCACGCTGCCTGTGGTTGGCAGAGGCCGGGGACATCGGAGGCGCTCGGTGGGAGAAGAACGATCCCATTCGGCAGCTTCAAACTGAACTGTGTGGAGTAGACAGAGATAGAAACAAACAACAGAGAGAGAGAGAGAGAGAGAGAGACAGAGAGAGACAGAGAGAAAGAAAGAGAGCAAGAGAGAGAGAGAGAGAGAGAGAAAGAAAGAGAGCGAGAGAGAGAGAAAGAAAGAGAGCGAGAGAGAGGGAAAGAAAGAGAGCGAGAGAGAGACAGAGAGAGCGAGAGAGAAAGCAACAGAGAAGTGATTATGAAAGCAGCATGACATGGACCAAAATCTCAGGTTTGAAACGGCTGAATTGTAACATCACATCCCAGCCAGGTGTGAAAAAAATAAATAAAACCTAAATGTGTTTTTAATGTAACGTGATTTTGTTCTGCATGAAAGTGTACATGCATCTTCATCTTTGACGGACACCGTAAATTACTAACAATTATGATGCAGTTCAGCGCAAAACGGTTGCGATTGTACCTATTGTGCTTAAGACATGATGTGACAACAGTGATTGTTATGCGGTCATCGCATTATTATGCAGTCATGGCATGCGACTGTGATGACATCACAACTGAATGGGCTATGGGTCTAAACCAGGACACAGGAAGAACAGAGGAGGAGAGATTTAGGAAATTAAAGTGGTATTCCCTGCTGACAGTGTAAACGAACCTGAAGCAATATAACATTAGAGACCTGAGGGGGTGGGGGAGCAAGCAAACGAAAGCAAAGTGTGAAAACAAAAATTGGAGGAACTCTACTAACAGAACTGGCCACATGTCCACATGCTGCTGTGATCCGAGTCAGGATACAAAGAGGGAAGCAAACAGCCGGTTTCTAGGAAAATAATATCCTCAGCAGAGCAATACAGTGACTCAGGGAGCTGAATTCGAGAAGTAACAAACACGAGGACAGATGCAGGACACTGGAGGCCGGCAGTGGGGAAACGGGGTCAAAGTTCACCTTGCTCGCCAAAGACAGGCTCCTCCTCCAGCTGTCCAACCGGAGGAGGCCAGGGCAGCTCGGACAAATCTTTCATATCTGTTCAGTCCAGGCAAGAGTGCGAGTGATAAAAACAGTGAGGCGGAAAGAGAGAACGGTGAGAACTCGGCTTGATGTGAGAAACGAGAGACAGAAGGTCATCGAGGGTGATGGAGAGAAAGAAGAGAGAGAGTGGAATGCAATGCTTAGCACGCAGGAAATGCAGCGAAGGGTGGAGTGAGAAAATGCAACGAGAGAGCTGACTCAACATCCAATTACCATCAATCCCATAATTACCCTCACACATACACGTGGGGTTTCCTGTAAAACAAGCATGTTAGTGATGCGTTTTCTGTTCACTCCAACACTCAACAGACAAATCCTTCAAACACTTCAAAAGTGTGGGGTATCTGCATCACTTTTTATTTGTTTATATAAAAATATAGATACATAAATGAATGCCAAATGGACATATGTCCGTTTTTAGCTCCAGCTAAAAGCCAATCATCACATAAAAAAACCTTATCAACAACAATTGATTGACTATTGTTTATTATTACCATCCAAGAAATGTTATTTTGATGCATAACTCTAGTATATCCCATAAGTCATTGCGTCACGCAGATACACAGGGCCTCTTGTAAGACATACAAGCGTATCGCATCCTCAAACAGGATTACAAGATGAAGAATAGAGCAGGGGGGGGGGGGTGACATCTTAATACACCAGTCCAGCACTCAACACCTCCACCCTGTCATCACCCTCTTTCCAAAGAAATATGACAGGGTGATATTTACAGAAAGCAGGCGGGTCTATACTTCTCCCTGCTGACTGGTAAATTATTGAAGACAGAATCCTGCAGACTGTTTTGCCCCAATCCTGTGCATTATTGATGCCTGGTGTGTTACAACGGTCCCATCTGGAGATCCAGAACAACCTGAATCAGATCAGAGCTCAGCCCCACTAATCCCCATTCAAACCCGGCTAACCCTGTAAATAATCCAGCTAATTCAACAAGAACTCAGATGGTTTTACAAATAATCCATCCCAATTCTCCCTGAACCAGGAAAGATGACTAACTGGATGACTAAACAGTCCTAAACTAGCTTCCCAGAACCTCCAGCCTCTGTTAACCTGACATACTGGAAGTCTGTGGAGTTTTATTTTCCTTTAAATAATATTTCCAAGAAGTACAAAATATATGAATACTAAACTATTAACGCTGCAATCTGTAACTTGTCTCTCTACTGTCATCTCTGTTTAAAACATAAAATTGCAGGTTATGTTACATTATTTTTTTTATGCATGCTGACAAATGAAGCCAAACTGACATTTCCTGGGAAATCTGACCTGACAGCTCAAATTACATCTCACTATAAACTTACTGATGGGAACCGGGGTAAGCGGATTGTGTTGAACACTGATCTCAGATGCACTTGCTCGGTAACTGATTTCTGTTCATTTTTAACCTTGGTAATAAAGATTTTAAAAAAATTAAATAAAACATTTAACAAATAAAAAAACATACAAATACCTAAATATGTTACAACAGTGTTCTTAACATTAAAAATAAATGTTTAGACATAACTGCAAGGTCACTAACTAATTCCATTGCGACTATATATTGCAGACATATAGATATATATGTCAAAAGGCATATCGACCTATAGAGAGATTTATGGAACTCTTTCTATAAATCCATAAACCTGCAGGTTTACAATCGTCTACTCTGGTCTGAGACCTCCCCAGCCCTTCACTGTATGATGCTTATGCTAATGCATTAACCGTCTCATCAGTTCTTTGGTTCCAGCGTGGCTGTCAAACCCCGTCGGGCTGACAAAGGGCAACACATCAGTGCCTGTTAGCCAGCGTCCTACACAAAACCAACACTGATGAGAGGGAATCGCTCCCCGCAAAGGTCACATGAGGGCTACGATACATCACGCTGGGACAGATGGCCAAACCATTCGAATATCATTACGATAAAAGCGCAGAGCTAAAGAGAAAAGAAACTCTCGGCAGAAATGTGCAGAGCCGGCAAAATATTCTAAATGCACGAGTCCATCCGGCATAATCAAAGCTTCATTTGAGCATCTAATAAAACCGAAACTATATCACCCCACTGGAAAACTGTGATTATGTCTCGATTTATAGGAGAGATGTTATTACGGAAGGTGCAAACAAAGTCTTAATGCGCTTTTATGCATCGCTGGCACTTCGCATGCAATGCACAATCTTGTCTATAGCAAATTTTGTTGGCATCTGGATTCAATTAACACATTTTGTGGCATCTAACGCTAATAGATTTTTCTGCTTATGATGAAGGCGGGGATGATGTAACAAATTATAAATGCATGTTTTCAGCTCTGACAATATTCCTGCTATCAAAGCTTCATCTTTATGGACTTGCACAAAAAAGATGATTCAAAACTAAAACCGTCAAAGCTATGAAAAATAAGCAGAAATGTATTGCAACTGAGGTCACAAAACTAGCCTGATGCCATTTAGCAAACCTAATGGCCAAATCAATAGAGATATTTAAAATAACTGTCACACAATGTTTCTTTATTGTTTATCGCAAGCAAAAAAAACAACTAAGCCCATTGTGAATATTATTGCATTGCTCTGCTTAAGAGACAATAGAGAAAAACGATGAAGCTTAATCACTGTATATTTACTGCACTAAAAACTATCATCTGAAACTAATGTGCCATTTTTCTTATGCATAGTATTGTTTTCGGTAATTGGCGGAAACAATGAGAAAATCCCATTTCTCTCCTCGCGCTGCATTTATCCTTTTTCCGCTCCCTTGTCTGATCTTTTTATCTTCTGTAAACCACTTACCACCCTCTCTCCTCTCTCACTTTCATTTCTCCTCCTAAGTGAGATGATCCCCCCCACATCTCTCTCTCTCTCGCTCTCTCAGCTCAGTGTATTTGTGAGAGACAGAATTACTGGGGACGTGTCTTTTCATTACTGTCACAGAGAGAAAGAGAGAGGAGGAGAGGGAAATAAATTGATATTGGAGCCATCCGCGATTCCCTTGGGCTTGCTTACAGCAACCTGACAGACTGGGACATGCAAGCAAACATTCATTCTCTCTCTCTCTCACTCCATGTTCCCTTAGAACATGGCCTTCCAGTCACACCGAATTCCTCTCACATGGAGATAAATGCGATTTAAAATTGACCCTTTTTACTTTGTTTTTACAATAAAGTAAAAAAAAAATCAAGTTGATGACGTTATGGCAAACAAAATGGTTGCCAATGCGTTGCGAAACCACGAAAACATCATTCATGTGCTCACGGTTGCGACGTCACAAACACAACAATTTTTCGCGTCGTTTTTATACCGTGATTCCCATAAATGGTTCCATTGTGACTGTTACGGTAACATACAAACATTCGGCCATTTAAACTTCAAAAACCACCTCATGAGCAGAACACCATTTGCTTGATGGACCACGTGATGCGCCACCACACGCAAATACAGCCATTTGCATTTGCGCGCTCCGCTGCTCTGGCTGGGTGAAATGCGTCTGGTGGCGTGCAGCTAAACGCATCACTGCGGTTGATTAGTGAGGTAATGAGAGCAGAGGCTGGAGCGACGTGTCGGGCGGCCGCGCGGCTTAAGTGATTGTAGTCATTGAGTGGATAGTGACAGCTTCGCAATGGCCTAATTAAGACTCGCTGGACCAGAGCCAGATTTTTCCCTCACCATCACACGTTTTTAACTGAAGCCAGACGTAAAAACTGAGACGCAAATCAAATGAAGCCATCTGTTGTGATGGCATGTCATAACGCAGGCAGTCACCTTCTAAGTCAGCGTACTACCTGAGGTGGAACTACGTGTGTCAGTTATAGGTATCGAACTTTAACCTTTTGCTAACGTGACCCAATAACCACAAAAATATATCATACACAAATATTTGCCACATGTCATTTTTAATACTCATAGTAGGCGGTTTGTAGAACTGTACATTATTTTTCCTTAGTGGTTTAAGTAAGACGTGGAGGAAGCTTTATGTTTAAAGTCTTATTTTTAAAAAAACACCATTTAATAAAAATAATTTTCCATGATATGCCTCTTTTTTTTTAACAGCCAAGCGTTTGATTGGCTGTTGTGAATTGGCTCTTTGTCCAATCACAAGTCATGCTTCCACCATTCTAGTTGGAAATGGTTTACATGCTAAAGATGCTTTATTGCCTCATTCCATCTCTTTGTCCCCTTCAGCTCATCCCTTTCTCAGACCCGTTGTCTTTTTCACTTCATCTCTCCCCTGAGTGTGATAATCACCACTGCTGGAGGGGTGGGCAGGAGGGCGGAGGGGTGAGAGGAGGGGGCTGGCGAATCAAAATGCCCCCTGCAACCCTATGATGGTTTATCAGCCCGAGTGTGTCAGCACTGCAGGAGGACAAACCTGTCAGAGCTGAAAGGGTGAGAGGAAGAGAAAGAGAGAGAGAGAGAGGGTGAAGGAGAGTGGAAGTGTCAGCGTGTGACTGATTGTGGCTCACCGCTCGCAAGGATAACCCCTCCTCACGATTACCCCCATCTCTCGCGAGTACCACACACAAATCTCTTCACTCGCACAAAGAAAACACACACACCGGCATTTCCTGCATAGCCTCCAGTTGATCATACTGTGTCGAGTACCCAGCTAACAATTTTAGACTGCGAGAACGTTTTCCCTAACGTTTCCATTAAGTAACAAAAACATTCCGTTTTTTAGCTGTATTAATATTACTGCTTGGTTATAGGACATTTAATTTAAAATCTTTTTACATGTTCCACTAACTACTTAAGAATAGCGTTTTTTATACAACGTTAAGAAAACGTTCTACTAATGTTACGGCAAAAAATTTTTTGGTTACTTTGAGATAACTTTTAGACAACACCAGCCAACATTCTGAGAATGTTCCCTGCTAGATGGGTAGCTGTTGGGCTGTGTGAACGAATAACCGTCTAGTCACACTTTTTTCGCCAGTTCTGGAAAAATCCATGATCAGAGTTCATAAGGTGCCGTTCACTCAGGACAGACCAATTAAAACACACACAGAGGTCTTGTTTTTAAAACAGTTTATGGTGCAAAATGCTGAACAACACTGCAAGATAAAACACAACAGCAGAGAAGTCTTTTAAGTGTTTTGAAAAAGTGCTTTTAAGTCTAAATGTGTATCATTTGTGTAAGAAACCAAACACACAATCTTGTGCCTGGCAAATCTGTGGAGAGTGCTACAAAAGCAGCTGCCTACTATGCTGACATCAGATCAGCAGTAACCACAGACCCTGTCTGCTTTCTCTCTCTCTTTCTCTCTCTCTCTCAGCTAAAAATACCACTGCTTTTGCGGCTGTAAACTAATGCAATTTCAATGGCGTTTTGTGCTGTGCTGTGCTGACCGCTGGCTTTGGCCTTAATTAATGGAAAATGTGTGCGTTTGGATGTGTGTCGGTGGGCAAGATTATTTATTTCGGTGTCACCTTGACCTCCGACTCAGAGATACAGCTCAATTAAACAGGACTGGCCCCGCAGCCCCCTGCTCTCATCTACTGCCTGCATGTTCTGTTTTGTCTCTGCACGACATATGCATGAGGGCCAGCCTTACCAAATCCAATAAGATCAGTGTGTAGCATTTATGCCTCCCCCACTCCAAAACCCCCCCTGAAATGTTAACAAACTAAACCAAAATAACCCAAGAGTTTGATCGCAGCCAAAAATGAAATGGAGAATACATGCAGAAACATTCAAAATGCAACATCAACCATTGATTTCAAAAAGTTGAACTGGGTTTGCGATACAGTTTGGTTCTTCTGTGGTTCTTAGTTACCATTCTAGCCAGGATTTAATTTTCACACACTGCAACACTGCCTTAAATTCATGAAGCTCCAATATACTTGAGAACGCTAATCATTTAGCATAACAAATTATTTTTAGGCTTCAATACGTAACTTTTTGGAATAAAATGAACAAAAATCAGTTGAGCAAGTACACAATAGATCAGTGTTCAGCACGATCTCCCTACCCCAATTCTCGATGGTAAATTTATAATAATACCAAAACCGATAGCTCCGATTTCCCATGAAATGACAGTTTTGCGTCAGTTGACTTCAACATACGTAAAGACAGTTATGTAAAGTAACCGCAGTTTCATGTTTCAGAGATGGTGGTAGAGAGATTAGAGCAAAGTTAAGGATTGCTTTAACATCCGTCCTGAGATCTTCAAAAATTGGACACAGACGAATATAATGACATTTTTGCAATCGATTTGTCACAGCTTTCTTTCAATGGCCATCGAGGAAAAAACAAGGTTTTTGCCCACATAATGATGTAGTTACAGCATTTACCAGCAGGGACTAGCCTGTGCCAGATCCTGACCCCCTGCTTAAACCATTACACAGTCATTTCGAAAACTGATCTCAGATCAGATGCTCTGAGAACAAATGGCAGCAGCTGATGCGATTTGCCATGGAAATCTGCGTCATGCCGTGACTAGGAAACGGTCGGTCCGCCTACCTGCGAACGCTTTTGAGATGTGCTCCTTCTTCCACTCCCAGGGCTGGTCGTACTCGTCGGCCGGCCTCTCGTCATCCTGCGGCAGCCGGCTCTCCCTGCCTTCCTCGGGCAGATCCGGCTGTCCGGGGACTCGCTCCTCATAAGGGGTGTCGTAGAGCTGCACCTCCCCTCTTCCCCAGCCTCCTCCTCCACCATTTCTCCTCTGCAGCTCTGCAACATTCATCAAACCTGTTACAGTCATTTACGTGAAACAATATTTGTTATATTACCAAATAAAACCACGTTACGCGTCGATCTGATGCGATTTTGCACATCCCACAGCATTTGAACCCACGCGCACATATTATCACCCCATAAAAACAACAACTGTGGTTGGTCAGACAGTCTCTTCCTGTCTAAGTTTGCGGTTCTTGGTTCGGGAAAAGGTGCAATGTGGACCAGACTTTACATCAACAGTGTCTCTGCTTTTCTCATAGCTGATTCTGGCAACTTCTAGAAAGAAGGTTTTATCTTAGACAGCGCCGTGTGTTCATTAAAATGGTGCGAGACAGGCCGCGCTGTTAAATCAAGATGTAACAATAAATCGATATGTTCCCTGAGTTCCACAGCTGGGCTTCCTCGCCTGGGCCACATTAATTATGAAAATGCCTGGTGACGAGTGCCGGGGTATGAATTCGAAGGAGACAAATTGTGTTTGCACAGCTTGACAGAGGCTCAGGGTTTCATACGGGAGGGCTTAACAAAAGAGTGAGGAGTGTGTGTGTGTGTGTGTGGAATCCAAACTCAAGAACTGCCCAGCTAACAGGGAACGTTCTCAGAATGTTGGCTAACGTTCTCTAAAATTTCTCTACGTTTTTAGAAACATTCTTGCTTCAGTTACGTTAGTGAAACGCTTTTTAACGTTCTCATATACGTCAAATGTTATTTTTAAATTGTTAGCGGAACATTTTTAAAATGTTGGGCATTTCCAACATTTCTAGAACATTCAAAATAACATTTTTTAACATTTCAATAGACAGATGTTCTTACAGCCTACAATTGTTAGCTGGGTGGGGGTCTCCTGGGGTCAGTCCCCCCAGGGCCAAATATATAGACTGGTACAATTAATTTGTAGTTTGACCTCCTTGAAGTGTACACACTGGAGCACTATCAAAACATTCCTGTGTTTGTCTGACCATCCTGACATGGCAACACGGTCCGACCAACGGCAGGAGTTTTTGGCTGGGTCTATTCTTGTCGGTATGGAAACCTGTTTGAAAACAATCGTTCATTTTGCAGTTTCCTAAACAGCACAGAAACAGCACGGTTCAGCTTTAATCGGTTTGACCCTTAATGGTTAACTACATAAACACGCATAAATTAGTTGTTCGAGTTCCATCCAAAAACGTTTAGCAAACCGCCTAAACATCACAAATGATGACAAGCGTGAAAGCGAACAGACCACATGTGGGATGGACTGCCTGGAAATAAAGGTCACCATCGACATGTGCTTCAGTAAGAGAGAATAAAGCAGGACAAAGAGAAACAGGAAGACGAGAAACTTCAACCTTCACACTAAAATCTCGCTTCCATTGGTTGCCTTCTCCGTCTCCATGACAACAAAGAGGCGGCCCTGGGGGACGGGCCCAGAGGAGGGGGAGAAAGCTGTGGGAGAGAGCGCGTGTGTTGACGTTAAGTGTTTTTGACACGCAAGCGAGGGGGTTGCTAGTTTCCCCCATACCTGAAAGCCGACAGCGAACGAGAGGAGAAATAAACCTGTAGAGATGGACTGAGAACTAAAATGAGGCAACAGAAGGCAAGACAAATCTGAGGAGAAACTGAGCTGAATGCTGGGAGGCCGAGATGCAAAGAATCAACTGAAATATCTGGAAATATTACTATCACTATTTTTCAGGGCCCAACAACAAGATTTTGTTTTTTTGTTTGGCAGAACAATTTTTTCAGAGCCGGATGACTTAATAAAATATTACGGATATTACTTAATAAAAATGTTAGGGAAAATGTTTAGGTTCTTACAACCTAAAATTGTTAGCTGGGATATTAAATCGGTTTCATGTCGTCATCTTAAGCATCCTTTTGCATCTGCAACAATATCAATCTAAATTTTCTTTGTATTCTTTACACATTTCAATAACTTTATTCATAGAATTGTATTTCTTTCAAACCAAGAAATTGGAATGAAACGTTTAACAAATATGACGAAGGTCGCGGGTTTGATTCCCAGAGGGGAGACACTGTTATTAAAAATCACCTTTAATAACCCCCACCGTTCACCGTAATGTCTCTGTGCTGCCTTCAAAGCAGGTTTCCTCGCAGTCACTCAGGATAAAAGCATCTGCCAAACGCGTAACGCGAAGGTAACTTGGAACAAATAAGAAAATGAAACCGATTACGTGAACACATGTTTGAAGAGACTGACAGAGAGAATAAACCGTGAGTCAGTGTTTAAACTGCGGGGTGTCTGACAGCGTCTAAGGGAGTCATGATTCCTTTTTTAGACACACTCACAGCTTATATATGTGCACCTTATTCTCTCTGTCTGACGTGAGGGCAAAGCCGAGCTCCCCGAGTTTAACAACACACACCAGAAGACATAACCAGAACTTTAATTACAGCGCCAGCAGAAAGGACTGATTTAAAGTGATTAAAACTGTACAATAATAATGTATTGATTACAGTGTGAACCCAATACAGAGTATAAAATACACATTAAAGTCATTTGATGTGGCGATTAAACCATAAATGTCACTTTCAAACACAATTCCTGTAAATAAATAGGGAAATTTAGAGAGATATTTAATTTCACTAACCTGTGATCACTTTTTGAGCCTCATAGGGCTCCATATAGCTGTTGTTTTCTGGAGTGGTTGGGCCAGGGATGGTTTCAGGGCGCAGGTCCAAACGGGCATCAAACGGGTCGGAGTAGTCATTATCACCCAATACTGGAGCGGATGGGACCACCTGAACCAAAGACAAAGTCATGTGACACTGCAAGATGACAACCAAACCATTTATCATCACATATTATGACTGTGTTGCTGGAGCTCAACTGGTATTGTGTTAGCAGCGCAAACGTTGTGGGTTACACGTACTAATCCAACGTATAACTTGAATGCACTGCAAGTCGTTTCGGATAAAAGCGTCTGCCAAATGCATAAACGTAATTTTTAAATGTGGAAAAATATTTGTAACAATTTGTTCGAACAAGCGTTTCATCAAAATATTTTTCTCCCCTTCAAAGCAGCACCTCACTCGCACGCTTTCAAAACGGGCACATACAGCAACACGAGGCACGGAAAACCGCCAGACGTGCGAAGCCACGTCGCCTTCCTCTGTGAAGACAACACTTCCGATGGGAAGTGTTGATGAGCGTGTTAGGAAGTACATTTGCCTCCCAATCCGGGCCCTGAAGAAGCCCACAGTAAACTGGCACTGAGACAATAACAAAGGAGGCCATATGGTCTCTGAATCAAGGCACTGGCCAACAGCCCTGGGCGACAATATTCATTCTATTATCTGTAAACCACGGAATGCAATAGCCTTTCCTTTCCTACCAGCCACTGTGCAAATCGTCCATTGTCTGGCTGATCTTTAAGAAGAACGAGGGGATAATAAATCTGAAACGTCCATTAGGAACGCAATAAAATCTTAATTAGGATTACGGTAAAAATTAATGGGGGTTAACAGGGATTGGTGCGTACCGCCGGCTGCATGCGGCATTTAAGACAATGCGCTTAAAGCGTCGCATTTTAATTGCGACTTAAATGGATGGCGTGGGGAAACGGCAGCGATGCGTCCGCAAGCCAAACCAATCAAATCGTTCATCACTGGCAGTGATTACAATCAATACGTCTTCACTGAAGCAGCTACAAGCTGTTGATCTGTGTGTGTGTGTGTGTGTGTGTGTGTGTGTGTGTGTGTTCGGGTACCTCCGTCTGCCAGTATCAGGTCTTTCCTCAGTGTCTGATCACAGAGAACCTTCATGACTCTTGTGAGTGTTCTCCACGGGACCACCCCCCCCCCCACCAGTCTAACTAAACTCTATGTATTATTCAAAGGCTTTAGCTGCGGTGGATCAAGGGGTTTTGACACCTATGGAGCTCTGAGAGAAGAACTCTAGCGTGGGGTTAACACGAGAGATCGCTTCTCACATCACTCGCTCGACAGTTTGTTTTATGTATTTCGTGACCTGATTGTTTTAGGTAGGCCAAACACCCTCAGGTCTACAACTACTTGTGGTTTATATTAACCAACATATTCAAGAAACGCATATTACAGCTAACATTTGCGTGCGCGTCAACCAGAAACGTTGACGATATTTAACTTTTTGAGGTATTAAAATCCCTAGTTTTTGCAAACCAATGCGTTATGCAAATGTGTGATATTTTACTAATTTCGATATATCTTGCAGCCCTAACATAGCATAATACATACACACACTATATATATACACATACATACACACACACACATATATATATATATATACAGAAGGTGTTTTTGGGATTTTCAAAACTTACCGGATCATTTGGTTCCTCTATAGACACAGAACTCAGGAGAATCTTGCTCCGTCCCAGATCTTGTGATTCCACCTTTATGAGGCGATGTTTCGGCGACACCACTTTGATATCCAAACTCGATGCTTTTAGGGGCGAGCCGAAGCCCATGTGATGTCGTTCAGTCGGCCCGTTGTCGTTTTTCACCCTGTTCTCGAAGTCCTCATACGGGTCTTCAAAGTCCAGGTTCTTCTGCGCCCGGTACGCCTTCAGTATCTCGCTCTCGGTGTAGTCTGGTTTGGGTGGTTGAGGGGGAACCCGCTTGCTCCCAAAACTTAAATAGTCTTTAAACCACTTTGCCATGGTAACCCGTTTACAAATACCAACCAGTCCCCGTTTCAACAACAGCGACCAGGTGTTACAGATGGTCCATGATTGTCACCGATCTCAAAGTCTGGAGGTTTTCGCTTTCTGCAACAGTTGGCTCTCTGAAAACGTGTGAATGAAATAAGAATATGCAAATAGAAAGCAAGCGCCAAACAATTATTTGTTTGTTTTCTAAAATTACAATGACACCATCACATCTCTCCAGTTTGACAACGTGCTTTGTCCTCCAAACTGTAAGAGATGATGTCGCAGACGTGCTTAAATATGATTTAGATTTTAACTGTAGATTTAATGCGGTTCTTTAGCTTCATGTTCCGGAATATATTAAATCGGAATCCGATGCCGGGTCCGAGGACTGCAAGCTGCCGCTTAAGAACAAAAGCAAACAAACTACAGCTTTGACACGTGCTTCCGATGCGCAACTCCAGCGCACAATAAACCGTTACAAGTCTACAATGAAAACACGCGTGAGCGCTTTAAATCAACACCGGCTTTGCATTTACAGTAAATAAAACTCACACCGAACAACTTCATACGATTTCACCCGATAACTTCTTAAGACAACTAAACGCGCATTTGCGATCAACAGTGTATTTCACGTTAAACGTTTAGTTGGTGTGACGCGCGGTGAATGCATCGAGCACATGACGTTAGCACAATTAAACCGCGTTGAGAAGATCAAGTTGATGATACTCACACAGTTTTGATGTCAGTTTTCTGTACTTGTGCCACTCGCGTGTCCCGCGTTTCCAATGTTACAGTGTTTCAAAAGAATAAACAAAGACGCGCCAATACGACGATGAAGTATATTCGCTCTCCTCGTGCATATATGAGGAAAACATTAAGGATCGTCTGAACGCATCTGATTGTAAGTGAGCGAGTGGACACAGACAGAGATAGAGACACAGAGAGAGAGAGAGAGAGAGAGAGAGAGAGAGTGAGAGAGAGAGAGAGTGTACTGGAGCGTTTAAAGGGGAGGTGCATACATCCAGCGGTGCTCTTATTTTCCTTTTAGCCGATCATTATTAGATAGCGCCTGCATGGTAATATGGTATAATAAGTTTGTTGGGTTTATCGTTACTAGTTGATAAACGTTTACAAAAAGATAAAACGTATCAGCATCAGCATAAATAATTCCAGACTGTAGGACAGATAATGTTTATCACCGAACGTATTCAAAGAACACTTGTTGAATTAATATATGCAAATGTTTGTAGACTCTTCCATGCTTTCCAGGATTTTATCTGTTTGGATAGATAGATAGATAGATAGATAGATAGATAGATAGATAGATAGATAGATAGATGGATGGGTGAATGGATGGGTGGATGGATGGATGTACAGAAGACAGACAGACAGACGGATGGATGGATGGACGGACAGATAGATTTGATGTGTACATAGCTAAAGTAATTTAATTACTGAAACAGTTCCTGTTGTACTGGCATATCTACTGTAAATGTAACAGCATTGACACATGCCATTACAAGACAGCTGGTGAACGAAACTGGAATAATTAAAACGAAAAACACCTACTGGTGCTTTCACACCTGTGGACTTCATCTCACAGGAATATGGCAGATCCTCTGATGTGTTAATGATGAGGTGAAAGCGCCACACAGCTTATTAACCACATGCGTGGAAATACAAACAAATAGCTTTAAACTTCTCATTCTACGGGGTTTACAACAATACATACATTCATAAATGCTTTGGCAACGCAAGTCGTTTTCCATTAATTTAACAACTGAAAGTCGCTCTCTATATATAGATGTTTCTACGACAGCCATGATCTCACTCTCTCTCTCTCTTTCCCCACAGAGATGGAGGTATGAGGTCATAGCAGACACCAGCCGCCACCCCCAACCAGCGTCGACACACATCTTCCGCTCACTTTTCTAAATTGCCCCTTTCAATTGGGCACATGTTAGAGAGGACGGGCCTCCTGGGACAATGAAAAGAGCAGGAGAAGAACACGGGCCCTTCTACAGAGACAGAGAAAGAAACAGGAAAATGTGTTAATATATTTGATCTGTTTTTATATTATTTTAATGGAAATGTAAATATCGTGTTAGCATTTTTCTATCTTGTGGTATATATATGTTCTCTTACTGTTTAGGTAAAGCCTGCATGTATATACTGTATATATATATATATATTATATATATGTGTGTGTGTGTGGTAGTTATCATTTATGTGTTCGGGAATGTTAAAGTGTTTAATCTGATAAACGCTCGTCCCGTTTTTGGCAACGTGCACGTCTTTGTACTATAAAACCAGATGTGAAGGCTCAGGGTTGTAGCCTCAATATAAATGCTTTGTATTGTCCGCCCCCATGCGGTCACTTAGGTGTGTTGCATGTCATGGCCGGCGACAGTTTCATACGTTTATTTCATAACTCAAAATGCTGTCTATCCTATAGATGCGAAAATGACGTAAAATAATATGTAATTTATTACTGGTATAACATAAAAGTAAATCGTTATGTAAAATATGTTATGTAAAACTGTTATGTGTTATACACATTACAATCAAATAACTATATATTAAAATGTATATAAAACTAAAATGTTAGCAAGTCAATGTAATGCAATGTACGGCATATATTTCTCGTAAATGCTACTGATTTGAGGAAATAGGGGTTTTAAAAGTTTTGCTGATTGGTCAAAAAATGTGTACATGTCGAGCTTGGAATACCATGACTGAGTTTCTGTCTTTTATCATTTTGTATTAGGGTCGACGTCTTGTTTTATTATATAACAGTACCGCATGTCAGAGAAAGAGGCACGACTCTGCAGAGCGCACATGACACCTGTGTGCATAACATGCGGTGCTCGGACCTGTCAATCAAAGACGCTACCGCCCGCCCCTCGTAGCTGATTGGTCAAATTTTGGCCCAGCCAGACAAATCTATCAGACCCCTGTTTATTCCGCAAGTGACGTCATAGTCGGACAGGGCATCCCATACCGGGCATCTCATGCAGAAGATCTTAGGAAAGCAAATAACACGAACAGACATTTATATCGTAAGTCATTTTGCACTTATCGTCGTTTATTTGCGAGTGTTAGTATATAAATTATTATTTTTTGCATGCTTTACAGTGTTGTGTCTGCTTCAAACACGTGGTTAGTTTCATAAGAGCAATAATTGTTATTCAGTCTATTATGACACGACATAAACTATAATGTAGAAATGATATTACTTTACTGTCGTCGATTTAAAAGTTGTCATTTAATTTCTCTGAACCACAGACTCATTTATCTATCTGTAATGGGACGTATTAATTTAAACGATCATGTTCTTCAGAAACAAACGTGGGCGGAAACTACATTTACGCATTTGGCAGACGCTTTTATCCAAAGCGACTTACAGTTCATTTAACAGTACGTGTGTTCCCTGGGACTCGAACCCACAACCGTGCTGCTAACGCAATGCTCTACCGATAGAACTACAAGAACTAAATATTATGTGCGTTTCAATGAATATTTGTGGTTTGTTTTCTTTCCTTATAGCTGATGCACGTACTTTAAGGAGAGGATGAAAACGTTAAAGGCAAAGTTTAAGAAGACAGAGGTAAGATGGAAACTTACTGAGTGTGGTAATAGTGATCTAACTTCATTATGTTTGATGGTTTGATCTGAAGCATTACGTTCAATCTGATTGTTTACATCTGTGTTTTATAATACTGTAAGTTCTTTTGAGTGGTCTGGATACTTGTTGAGTTTTGACATGGCAGATGGTGAATGTCTTTTAACAGCAGAGGATCAAGCCAGCCTGCAGACAAGAGTGGTAACCAGAGATGTGATTAATTATTGAAACACACTCATTCACACACATGCTCACAGAGTCAGTATGTTTCTGCAGTGGTATAAGAACATTACCCTAATGTTTTCATTAAGTAATAAAAACTTAACTTAATGTTATTTTGAATGTTCTTGGGATGTTCAAAACATTCATTTTTTGGCGTATTAACGTTAACTTTTTTATTTTGAAATTACTATGATTACTATGATTCATTACTATGAGAACTTTTATAACATTGAAAGAACTTTAAGAGAACTTTGAGAGAACTTTGAGAGAACGTTAGCCAACGTTACCGGTCAGCTGGGTAGCATCATGCTGTACCAGTAGACCCTAAATCATTATGCTATTCGATCTCATCCCACTGTGTGAAGACCAAATACATACCAAATACTGTCCTGTTCTTCTGAATGGTTCCAGGATGTGCGTTTGCCCCCAGCTGAGGTGCTGTGTATCAGATTTGAGGTTGTGTTAGCATGAACAGATAGATGACCCAGTGTAGGGGGGAGAAAGTGGGCTTTGTTTTCATCTCATCTTTCACTGAAACCTCACATGTGGGTCAGATGTCTGATCATGCTGTCTGTGCTGATGGTGGAGGTCTGATGAGGGATCTATCAGGTCAAGCTTTCAAAGTTTAACTTTCATGATTTGGTAACATTTCACCCCAGTTTTTCTGTAGCTTAATTGGTAAAGCATTGTGTTAGCAATGCAAAGGTTGTGGGTTTGATTCCCAGGGAACACATGTACTGATAAATTGTATAACTTTGAATGCACTGTAAGTTGCTTTGGCCAAATGCTTGTAAAAACAAACTACAAAACACACATTAAAATAAGCAAAAACAGCTAAAAATCAAGATTATTCTCAGTGTTTGGTTAATTTATAAGGAACATTTGTCTTTCAAGCTTTAAAATATTTTATTGGGTAGTAATTGTGAGAAATCCCGTTGTGGACAGTGGGGGCCTTTAAATTCGAAAAGTCTGGGATCCACAGTTTTAAAGAGCATTTTATTGGACATAATTATGGACACACCCCTAGGTGCATGATGAGTCATCAATATTTTTGGTCTTTTTTTTCCAGACAGGAAAGAGTTGAAATGCCTCAAAAACAGAATTATGGCTTTTAGACACGGGCTAAAAAATTCCCACAAAATAAATTTCACAGCGTCTTTAAGGCATCTTTGTCACCATACAGCATCTGTACAGAATCTGTACAGGCAGTTATTAGTCCAGAATAAGTGCAGAAGACCACAAACCACTGGGAGGGGTTGCAGTAGCCAAACTTATTTGAATACATCCCCTCACTCTGACCGCTGACTGTGCAGTTGGCCGATGTGTTAGCTGATTTCTCACTCTCTTATGCTAATACAGTAGCTTCTGGCATTGAAGAGCGATTGGCTGAGATGTGACATGTAGGGAACGTACAGAATGGTGAAATAAATGGAAGTGGAGAAACCGAGGAAAGAGACAGAAGTGGGATGGAGTTTAAGGAAAAAGGGACACAGGCTTTGGGAGGTTTGTGTGCGTGTGTGTGTGTGCCAGCCTGAGACTGCAGTGTGTGTATATTACTGCAGAAAGCAGAACCGTACCGGATATCAAGAGTTGCTCTTGAGAAAGCAGCGTTTAGAGGGCAGATTTCTGCTTTAAACTTTAAAATCTCAGCGACATTGATGTCTTATCTGCATTGTCTGTGTTTAGGCCTCGCAAAAATTAACCTTGTCCTGCCTTAACCTTGATCCGGGATCGTGTGATTGCACTTGAATGATAGCTTGGAATAAATAGGTAGGAACACGCTTTTGAACTTTCTGGAGCATTTTGGCAGTTTTTGGCTGTTGTGGGGACGTCTGGTTATGTGTTTGATCGAGGGAAAGTAGCAGAGGTTTCATGTCCTCTGAGCTCGATGGATCCTCATGTCATCTTCAGTCCAATGAAACATTTCTGCATGTGTTACAGCTTGATCCCGGTATGTACAGACGAATGTTTCCCTAACGTTTCCATTAAGTACCAAAAACGTTACGAATGTTACTTCGAATGTTCTTGGAATGTTCGAAACGTTTGATAGAACATTTACAGAACGCTAGCTGGCGTTCTGAGAACGTTTCCTGTCAGCTGGGAGGAGACTTAGACACAGCTAAAGAGACATTTAACAGCATTCTAGATGGAGTGATTCGTGCGCTTGTTTCTGTGTCCTCAGAGTCAAGACTGGACTAAAACCGATGACAGACTGTTGCAGGCGGTGGAACAGAATGACCCTGAGAAGGTGGCCACGCTGCTGGTGAAGAAAGGTCTCTGTCCCTCTAAACTGGACGCAGAAGGGAAGTCAGCGTGAGTCGAGCTTTGGTTTCAACTTGAATGTTAAATCTCACTGTCAAAAACGTTTCATGAACGTTCCCCGATTCACAGCTTCCATCTTTGTGCGTCCCGTGGTCGACTTGACTGTCTAGAAGTGATTCTCTCCCATGGGGTGGACATCAACGTGACAGATGGCACAGGTACGTTTATGGTTTAGTATTCGCAATTGTAAACTATACCCAGCTGACAGGGAGCGTTCTTACAATGCTGGCTAATGTTCTCTAGTAGTTCTCTCAAAGTTATCAAAACACATTTTTGCAGCTTTTTAACATGACATGTAACATATGCTTATCAAAAACGTTATTCTTAAGTTGTTAGTGGAACATTTTTAAAATGTTAGCGTATAAAAAAGATATGTTCTTAAAACCAAGCAGCAATGGTAATACAATGTCTAAAAAAACGGATGTTTTAAAGGGACTAGATAAAACATTTTTAATGTTTTGTTACTTAATGGAATCGTTCTTACAACCTAAAATTGTTCGTTCTTACAACCTAAAATTCCATTAACTTAGTAAGGAATTTTGGGCCTCCTTATTTTGGGCCCTATTTATATATTCCTGGGGGCCCCTCTGTTGCTGTGGGCCCTAGAATCATTCCCAGCGTTTCCTTTAATAGCGTTGGCCTTCTGTATGAGTTCAAACTGTGATTTTGACTGTGATGTGAAAGGTTTTGATGATATGTTGATGATATGCGCTTCGTGTTCTGTAGGGTTCAATGCTCTCCATCTTGCCGCCAAGAACGGACAGCCGGAGTGTTTAAAGCGTCTTCTTCAGGTCACAGTCATACACTCTTTTTCTGACACCTCATTAATATGCAGATTATTGTAATTGGCTTATGTGTGCTCGATGTCTATACTGTATACTGTCTATCCTTCTTTCCTTGAGTGTTCATTTACATGATGAATTTGGCACTTTTAGGCAACTTACATTACATTTAGGGTTATACAATATACACCGGTCAGTATGCGCGTTCCTTTGGAATCGAACCCATGACCTTTACACTACAAATGCAATGCTTTACCAACACATAGAGTCAGTATCAGCCTTTATCTGCACGGACAAGTTTAGCATTACTTGTATTAGTCTAATAATATTTGAAATACAGTTGTAATTTTCACCCTGTAGGAAAGGATCCCGGTCGACTCCACAGATAATTTTGGAAGGACTTCTTTGCACCATGCTGGTAACTTTCTCCACATGGCCATAGATTCGTGCAAATGAACGTTTCTGTATTTGATTCTGTGTTTGTCTTTGCTCAGCTGTGTGTGGGTGTCTGTCCAGCAGTGAGATTCTGTGGGACTTCAAGGCAAACCTTGATGCTCAAGATGGAGTACGTTTATTTGAACACATTTTATTTACAAAACATTTATTTGTAATTTACATTTATGTATATATATATTCGTGGTATACATTATATCGGTATGTGTGGTCCCTGGGATTCAAACCCATGACGTTCTTGATGTTGGTGCCAGCTGAGCTAAAGAATCTATTGAACATTTCATTGGGGTAGTGAGAAATGTTTGTCAAAATGCTGAATAGAGGAAGTTAATAGTTTAGTTCTAGGTTCTAACTTCCTGTTTTCGCACAGGATGGGTCAACTCCCCTAATTTTAGGGGCCCAGATGAGCAGAGTGGAGTTGTGCGCGTTCCTTTTGGAACGAGGAGCCAACCCCAATATACAAGACAACCAGGGCCGGTGCGTATGTTTTCATTAGCTGGTGTTCCAACTGTATGGAAATAAACTTTGGCTAGTTAGCCAGTAACGTAATACGTTTTAATTGAAACTAAAGAGAAATAACGTAAGTGATGTGAGCCAATCAGTTGCAAACCGTGACTAAATAATAAAACATCACACATTTCCAAACGACTTTCACCTGAGTGGAAAATATCATGATGTGTTATGAGGTAGATCAGCCCTAATGTTGGCCTGTGAGAGTGACAGCATGGAGACGGTGGGGGTGTTACTAAAGGGCGGGGCTAACCCATGCCTGACCGACGCCCTGGGGCACAACTCCGCCCACTACAGCATTGCTGCTGGCAACCACAACATAACCCAGCTTCTGCAGAATGGAGGAGGCGGAGTCTCGGGTAACCATACAAACACACACCCACGTACTCTGACATGTCGTCCTCACCTTTAATTCCTTGAGGAGAGAGGGGCCATCTGGAGCTGGGTGCGATCCCTCGCCCTTTTCCTTTGAAGTTTGGCCCCCAATTCCATTTGGATGTGCTGGTAATCTGAGAAGAGAGTCTAAAAAGCAGATGTTACATTGGCTTGACGGATAAAAACACAGAGAAGGTTGTTAACTCGAGTTACAAAGCTGCTGCAGACTGATGGAAAGCATATGTTGGACTGTGCTGTAAATGAATACCAGGGCTAATAAAGGGCGTCCTGTGGTACCACCTGACAGCGATAAATTGTCCCCTGCCTGCTTTTATGTTACATCTTTTTAACTTAAAGTGCATGTGGTAGAACGTGAAGATTATATATAGTTATGTGTTTGAACTTGGCCTGTGGAATCATGTTGTGTGTGTGTATGTGTGTGTGTGTTGGGTCGCATCACACTGCTGTCTGTTTGTTGCATCTCTGTTCCATGCATACACAGCGGCCGAGGGTTCAAACGAGGAGGTAATTGTTACTAATGGCGTAATGAAAGACTTAAGGTCTCTCAAAACTTCTTTTACTACATGTATACAAATACCTAAACCTCAGAAATCCTCAAGGACAGTCAGAGTTGTGTTATGTTGCTCGTAAATACAAATGTTTCAAAAATAGTGCCGGTTTGTAACTTTTAAAATCTGCAAGATGTAAACAAGATTTAGATGAACAATTCTGCTGCTTGCTTTGCTTTCTAACTGCCAAACTAACCTAACTAAACCCCACCCACCCCAGCAGACTCCACCTCCCCCTGCAGGCGGGACCACACCCCGCAAGAGGAGAGCCCCGCCTCCTCCTAAATCTCCTGCTCAGGTACAATATGGGATTCATGGATCCCATGGTTGTAGTTTCATTTACATTTGCATGGCTTTTTAGAAGAATAACTGGCTAATTCAGCAATTCTGCAGGGCACACCCCCTTCCTCAAATACCTCAGGCACACCACCTCACCCTGCTCCCACCCAATCACCCGAGCCGCAGAGCCCTTCCCCGCCTTCTCCCGCCCCCCGGACCCAGCTTACCTCATCTGAAAATGTTGTGAGTGTTAGACTCTAATGTATGCGACTCTGTAAACATGATGCTTTTAAATTATGCCGTTTTATTATTAAAAGTTACACCGTCACAAATTTGCCACTCATATGTTTTTCCAAACCGATAATGATGATATTATATTCTTTATTTCCTGAAAAGACAGACTAGAAAGACATCAGAGTGAATAAATGATGACAGAATAACATATTCTTTTTAAATATTCATATTTATACTCATTTGGTAAAACAACTCATGGATACAGTAAACACATTTTGTTATAATATCTATATAGTAATTGTAATTAGCTTAAATACAAAAATAATGTGGGACTGTGATATGTGAAATGTGCATGTAAGGTGGAGGATGAGGAGGTATTTGAGGAGATTCGTAAGCTCCGGTTGGAGAGAGGTCGCCTGCTGCAGAAAATAAAGACTCTGGAGCAACAGCAAAACAGCGCCACTGCTGCCTTGGAGGAGGTACTGCACTTTGACTTACGTTATGAGCTTTGCTTATTACAGATTTTATTTTTTGTAGTATTCTGTAGAATAAAGTATGCCAGGACACATTCCAGCTTCGAGAATTATAAATCCGGACAAAAAATCCTGGTTTTCATCTGTATATTGTGTCTGTTTGACTCAGCTCAGCTCCCTGAGGGAGAGACTCAGGGAAGCCGAGGCAGAGCGAGATCGACTGCTGGCCGAGCTGGAGGAGTTGAGAGCGACTCGGGTGAGAGAAGTGACCTGCGACTCAGAAGATGGAGAGGACATGGATGACATGCTGGATTTCCCAGGTGAGCTGAGCCCACTTTCTCCTGCATTGAGATCAATGAAAAACATCAGTCAGGAGCTTCTAACAAATGTTGATGTTCCACAAATAGATGTGATAAATAAATAAAATGTGTTTTAAATACGTCTTGTTAATGCATGACAAGATCTTTTAGTGGCAATCGCAACACCATGGCTACCATAAAACATTCAACATTTATCAACTGTACTATGAAATGATGTATATTTTTTAATAAAGAGATAAATTGACTGAGTGTAGCTTTAAGATGAAAGTGAATTGTTTTCTTCTCGTGTGTATGTGATATCAGGAGCAGAGAAGTTGCTGTCTAAGCAGTCACGAGACCTGAATGCCGATTCGTCGGATGAGCGAGATGGGGGCGTGTCTCAGGGGAACCCCGCCTCAGCAGAGCAGCTCCGCAGAAAAGTGGAGGAACTGACCTCACAGAACGCCGACCTGGTTTTGAAAGTGCAGGTGCAGTCTTTCCCCCTCAAAACACACACACACACACAGAGCTACACAGAGAGACCATTTAAGCAGGTCGGGCTGAGAATGCTGACAAAGCACTAAACCACCTCAAACACACGCATACAAAATGCTGATCTGATTTTCTGGGTTTAGATATATTTCAGCAGCTTCTTAAGGACTGTTGAGACGTGCTTGATAAATAAAGACACACATGCAGTAACCGCAAACTGCAAGTGACTTAAAAGAGCTGCAGCTGCTTTGGGAGGATTGGAAGGTGTTAAAACACACACACACACACACACACACACATGTGTTCAGCTTGAACCTGATAACCTCACGTTACTAGAATTATATTATATTATATTATATTATATTATATTATATTATATTATATTATATTATATTATATTATATTATATTATATTATATTATATTATATTATATTATATTATATATCTTCATCTTTCATACAATTATTGTGATATCATATACACTCAATCCAGTAAGCAACCACCTAGCATCGCCTTAGCAACCTCCAGTACACCTTAGCAACGGCATAGCAACACACTATAAACATTTAGAACGTTCACAATTGCAAAGCACGGCCAAGCTGTACATTAAAGATCATGTTACACTCAAGCTAAGGCAGCAATTCCTATTTATAACGGGATTTGTCATAGTCTAAATATTCAGAGCACTTATTTATGATGCTGGGACACAGCTGATATTATATTATCACTAATCTGAACAGCGGTATACAGTATTCTACTGTGGCAGTAAAAATAGCATGGCCTCTATGCTAAGCCCACACCGCGTACGAAACATGCTAGCCAGTGTTCTGACAATAGTAACGCTGTAGCGTCAAGCTCATACTTTCATATGGAAAAGGAAATTCACCACATATTAACTAGGTTTCTCATAAATGAGTAGCTTTCGTGAGGTTCCTTAGTAAGTGGGTTAAATAAACAGATCAAAGAACCCTGTGAGGACAATGTATTGCCAACAACATGTGCTATTTGTTAAAGCAGAAAAACAGTTAAACGTTCTTATTGCAACATTCTACAAATGTTTATGTTGAGGACAATTTATGTTGTGGTCTGCAGATGCTAGAGATGTTCGAGAAGGATGACACGGACATGCAGAGCTCGGGTCCAGACTTTGTTCCCACAGCTCAATACGAGTCTTTGAGGAGAGAGTTTGAGGAACTGCAGGAGAAATACTCCAAAGCCCAGAATTCTACTGAGGCCTCAAGCATTGCAGAGGATGCTGGGTAATGTAGTTCAAATGTCTTCAGTTTCTTGTCAGACGTTAGAACAACATTCAGCAGATCTTTTTGTACAATATACGATTTAGAATATATGATATATATTATATGATTTAAAAGTGTTTCAACACATTTAAAATGTTCACTAGATGTTTTTACCTCTATTTATCTGGTCCAGAATGTTACTTTTGACCGGTCTTATGCACACATATGCACCAATATCCTGCACAATGTAAATTGTGAGTCATGAGTTATTATAATGCTCGATTTCCTTCTCAGATCTGATGATAAACCAAAGGTGACTGAGGAGGAGAAAAAGGAAGAAGACCAAAAACAAAGGGCACTAGAGGAACAGCTGGCCCAAGCCCAGGCCGAGTTAGCTGAGCTCAAAGAACAGATGCAACTAGGGGTCTACTCTGTGGAGGAGGCAGCAAAGCCTGATGGGGGTTCTGAGACCTCAACGGACGAGGCAAACGCAGAAACCCAACAGCTGAGAGCAAGGGTACTGGAGTTGGAGGCGGGGCTAGCCAACAAACAGACAAAGGGGGAGGGGCTTGGTGAAGGCGACAATGACACAATCCAACAGCTGAAGCAGAGGGTGGAGGAACTTGAGGCAACCCTGCAGGACGAGGAGAAAGGGAAAGGAGGAGGAAAAGAAGAAGAGGAGGACAACAAGACAGTGAACCTTAAAGAGCGAGTGAAAGAGCTCGAGGAAGCCCTGGAGCAAAGCAAAGCAGCAGGTCTTCAGGAGGGTGAGGGAGCACCGGTGAACAGGTTGCAGGCACGGGTGGAAGAACTTGAGCAGGAGTTGAAGGAGAGTGTCCCACGAGGGCAGCTGGAGGAGGTCCAGGTCACTTTGGGTCTTCAGCTTAATCAGCTAGCCCGAGAACGGGCCGAAGTGGCTGCGCGACTCAACCAGGCCTTGCTGGAGCTGGAGAGGCTCCGACCCCCATCCCACATGGACGGAGAAGATGAAGACGACGACGAGCCTTCTGAGAGTTCTGAGGTTTCTATTGCATCTGGTAGGTACACCTGTTTTACCAGTATACACAAAAATGCACTAAAACAATGAATTAAATCTTGCTATTAAAAAGAACTCAACATTTTTAACCATCAGAGCACTCCCTGCATCTGCCAGGCAACCGGACCCTGGCGACAATTCAGGAAGAGCTGGAAGTTGCCAGGCAAGAGGCAGCACAAGCTCTGGACAGTCTGTGCGCAGAGAGAGAGAGCCGAGCTCAAGATGCCCTACAGCTCAGAGATGCAGTACCACTAGCGAAACACCAGGAGTCGCTGACTGCAGTAGCACAGCAGCTAGCTCAAACAGAGAAGGAGCTTCAGGCAGAGAGGGCCCTGCGTGAGCAAGCTCAGGTTGAGCTGACCAGACTGGAATCTGAGCTGCAGGTGGCGCAAAAGGACTCAGTAAGCAGGGAAGAGCATGACAGAGTCAAGGTGAGACCGGCCCTTAAAGCTACAATTTGTAATTTTTGCCTCTCTATCTCCATCTCTGTTTGAAACATAAAATTGCAGCTTATTTTATGTACTTTTCAGTACGTATCCTAAAGTTAAATGAAGCCAAACTGACATTTAAAATGGCCTTAACAGCTCAAATTATAAATCATTATTATAAACTTACCGTTGTGAATTGGGGTGAGTTAAGAAAACAGTGATTTGTTTTAAACAGTGATCTGTCATGTACTAGCTTATTAACTGATTTGTGTTCATCTTTAACCCAAAAAAAGATAAGAACTGCTGCTTTAAAGTCAACATGAAACAGCTTTCATAACTTTTAAAATGTCAGCATAAGGTGAAGCATACTTTTCAACAAAAAAAATGTAGCTATGTTTGTAAACTCTTACTATTGCTGCAGTATGTATACTGTGCACAGTATGTGAATTGACTTGGCAAGTGTGGAAGGTCATACCTGGATGTCCTGCTACATTTGCCAAAATGTGCAGTGTACATAAGAGCTATACACAGAATAATGGCAAAGCACCCAAGCTGCAAATTTTAAATAAGTATCTTAAAACAAATGTTTGAAAGGGCTGCCAAAAGAGGATAAAAAATATAAAGCAAAAATAAAAGTGGAGGAAAAAATAATTTGTACAAAATAATGAGGTCATGTGACAAGCACACTACAGCTTGAAATGCTTATTGTGAAATACTGCCTACTTGATCGCTTACCATCTTTAAAAAGTGGGCATTATACAGTATACACCATGCAGTATTTAATAAGTAGCACACATACTGTAGTACATTTCTAAGCATGAGTCTCTCGTTGCAGGCAGAGCTGGAGCGCTCTCTAGAGGACAGTCGGCAGACTGCAGCAGCAGCTCAGGAATCTCTGAGTGACAAAGAGAGCGAGTTGAAAGAGCTACGATCTCAGAAAGCGTTAGAACAGGGAATGGTATCTAAAGAAGATCACGAGGCACAGAGACTGTCTCTACAAGCCGAAATCAACACCCTGACCGCCCAGTTAGCCGATCTTACGCGCAAGCACGAAAAGACTTCAACAGAGGTGTGCCAGTGCATATGTATGTATGTATGTATGTATGTGTGAATGTATGTATGTATGTATGTGTGAATGTATGTGTGAATGTATGTGTGTATGTATGTATGTATGTGTGTATGTATGTATGTGTGAATGTATGTATGTATGTATGTGTGTATGTATGTGTGTATGTGTGAATGTATGTATGTGTGTATGTATGTGTGTATGTGTGAATGTATGTATGTATGTATGTATGTGTATGTGTGAATGTATGTATGTATGTATGTATGTGTGTGTGTATGTATGTATGTATGTGTGAATGTATGTGTGAATGTATGTGTGAATGTATGTGTGTATGTATGTATGTATGTGTGTATGTATGTATGTGTGAATGTATGTATGTATGTATGCGTGTATGTATGTGTGAATGTGTGAATGTATGTATGTATGTGTGAATGTATGTATATGTGTGTGTGTGTGTGTGTATGTATGTATGTATGTATGTATGCTTATGCTATTGTCACTTATGTTATTCCAAACCTGTATGACTTTTATCTTCTGTGAACAACAAAAGGAGATATTTCAAGAAATATCTCTGTGGTTCTGTGTCCATACAATGGAAGTCAATGGCTGCCACTGTTGTTTGGCTACCAACGTACTTGAAAATATCTTCTTAAGTGTTTTAAATTAAACTACAAAATAAACCCATTTACACACCGTCGACTTCAGATTCCCCTGCGTCAAATTTTTCGAACAATCTTTATTTGTGTTTTTCCGTCAGGTGTTCCAGGTGCAGCGTGAAGCTCTTTTCAATAAAAGCGAGCGCCAGGTAGCCGAGGCTCAGCTGGAGACCGTTAAAAAACAGCTGGCTGATCTGCAGGCTGAATCCACTCACATCCAAAAGCTTCACCAGGATATCCAACACTCGCAAGGGCTCATCAAAGAGAAGGACCGCAAGGTCAGGAATAATGATATTCGCAAGGGTTTAACCGCTATTTAAAAAGGAGAAAACTGCATTATGGGAGATTTTGAGTTTTCGGGGTGTGCAATGCACGATGGGAGATTTAGATTTTTCCTGGTGCGCAATGCATGATGGGACATTTGATTTTCCTGGTGTGCAATGCATGATGGGAGATTTAGATTTTTCCTGGTGCGCAACGCATGATGGGAGATTTGATTTTCCATATGTGCAATGCATGATGGGAGATTTGACTGATCCTTCTTTTATTCTAGATCACAGAGCTGTCTAAGGAGGTGTTTCGTCTGAAGGAGGCCTTGGGGGCTCTGACGCCCCCGCTAGCTCGTTCTCCCTCTCCACCGTCCTCAGGAATACCTGGACAACAGCTAGCACTGCAAAACCGCGTGACTGCACTTACACAGCAACTTCAGGTGAACACAGATTCCGTTCAGAGCGAAACAGACCAGCGGACACACACTATATCTATACTATCCTGTATAGCTGTTCACTACAATATATAATATAGACAATTAATATTGACGTTTCTGTATTTAAATTCAATTGACATGCAAAATGACCAACCAGGAGAGTTTAGTATTTTTTTTGCGGTTCATTTTAAAGGGAAACATGATTTTTCTTTCATCCATATTTATTTGCATGTATAAGTAAATAACGTATGAAAACTGAAAGTTTTGTGTCTCCTTTAGGACTGTGAACGCAAACATAAATCCACAGTGTCAATATATCGCTCTCATCTACTAGCTGCCGTACAGGTGAGACCCATAATCCCCAACTAACTTTAAGAATAATAATTACATACAAGTGTCATATTTAAATGAAAAGTAATCTCTGTTTATCTCAACAGGGTCGGATGGATGAAGAAGTACAGGCGCTTTTGCTTCAAATCCTTCGCATGACACAAAAAGGTCAAAGTCAATAAAAAAACGGTTTAACCGACAGCAATACACAAAGTTCAAGTGAGGTTAATCGTATCGACACTGTGCACGGCCACGGCGAGGCATCAACGACTGTTCATGTCAGAGAACTAGCTGTGAATGAAAACTTCTAAGCTAGCAGATATAGTTTTGGAAAATGACAGAGATAAATGTATTTCCTGTATTCAAGATGATTTATGGTTGATCTAGACTGAATAATTTTGTATCACATTTCAATAAACGCTGGGAAACAAAAGCTGGTTTGTTCTTTTGAAAGTCTGATCAAATGTCACCCATGGTGACGATGACGCTTCCATTGCAGGCTTTGTATGTCAAATGTTACTTTGTGGTTAACCGAATGTTATGACTATAACGAATGTTATAACCTATCGCTCAAATTTAGAGGCTTTGATATGTGCCTAAAGTCACTGCTGAGCAAATTTTTTCATTTTCATTTCTCACCCTTATGTTGTTTAAAAACCATGTGACATACATCTCTCTGTGAAGCAAAAAAAAAAACAGTTTAATCTACACAGTTTTCTCAAGACAACGATTTATAATGAAAAACCTGCAAAATCAGTGAGTTAAACTCGAAATCATTTCTGCATATTGGGTATTTTGAACCAATCACCCGAGCCATAATTGTCATGTGACTAATTACTCTGAAAATGTCAAAATAATTGAAATATTGGCCATCAAATAAATAAATATTTGGGCCATTAGAAACCAGATGCAGTTACACCAGCAGGGGGCGAGTGTCTACGCTAACCAGCCAAACTCTGACCCCTTTGAGTTTGGGGCTATGATGGACGATTAGCTTCCAATCATGTCACTTTAGCTTTATTACTGATGGAAAGGTAAAGATGAAGAAATCCTGGATCAAAAACAACAATTCAATGAATGTGAAACGATGCCGTGGACGGGCGACTTTAAGACCAAGCGGAAGCCTCTGCCGAGCCTGCCGTGAAAAGAACGTTAGCGGTCTCTTTCCACGGCCACGCCCACTCACCTGTCTGCAAACGAGGACTTCGGGTGAGGATTACATCACTTAATTAATATTCATCAGCTGCGTCACTTTTAAAGTTCACATTTTTTCGTGACATGTCTACTGTATCCTGCGATGCAGAAGGTATGTATTACACCTATATAAGAGGAAGGATATTTGTAACAAAACCAGGAATAAAAATTCTTGAATCTGGAATCTTCTGGAATGTTTTTTAGTTTTGGATAAAGGTGGAAGACTGTATTATTACACACTAGTGAGCCAGACACTTCATTTTAGGCGACCGGATTTGGACATTTATGCGACTAAACACAACAATGAAATGAAATATGTTTTGCTGTCTTATGCAACATGACGTCTTATGCGTCTGTATCATTTTACTAAAAGAGTGATATCACATAACCATGACTCAGTGTTTGGTCCTGAGAGTCCATATATTAAACATGTGCATTTGATACGACTGCAGTTTAGGCAACTGAGCTTATAAGCTTCATATAATGTCCTTATCAAATTCGGCATCCTGAGAACAAACCGCCGACCGTGTTTGTAAGCACAACAAAATACGGACGTCCACCAGTTTCACAAAAGTGAACGCCAGAAAACATCATGAACGGCACAATTACTGAATACATCACATTTAGAAACAGCAGTCCATACAGCTCATACGAATGTTTAGGAAATGACGCAAATGACAAGAGTTATCTCGTAAGTTCACATTTTTGACAGGCGTTGCTGGGTCATCACCAATGACGAGTTTGCTGGGAAACGGTGCACAAGGGAAAGCAGTTTATTTCCCAATGTGGAAATCTCAGTGGGGGTGTGGAGGTCTTCTCAGTTGGTTCTTGGCTGACGAAGGGGGTTGATTGGGCAAGGCATGCTGAAAGCTGTAGTTTGTGGTCAGGGTCTAAGGAACATCCATATCCCACAATTCCCAGTGGAAGCTCAGAGTCTGTGTTTAAGGCAATTGTGTGGAGCTTCTAGACTGGCGACAGGGGGTACGGCCTCACTCTCTGAAATAACAAAACACAAATCCATGCATGAAACACAACCTAAATGCCCTCTGTCTCAGCTAACAATTTAAGGTTGCAAGAACGTTTCCATAATATTTCCATTAAGTAACAAAAACATTAAAAATGTTATTTGGAAAGTTTCAAAAACGTTCAGTATGCCTATTTTTTATACATTGTATTAACATTACTGCTTGGTTTTTAAACATTTAATTCTGTAACATTTTAAAACTTTTCACTAACAACTTAAGAATATTGTTTTTGATATGATATATAATGTTATAAACTGCTGTAAGTTTTTGATAACTTTTAGAGAACATTTATCAATGTTCTGAGAATATTCCTTGTTGGGTACAGAACACGACCTCATATCTGATATATTCTGTGTTTTTTTGGCTTCTCACCGTGTGTTTGGATTGGAAGCGGAGGTCAATGTTTCCTGCTAACCACCTGCTGGAGGTGCAGCTCGCTCTCCGCCGCCATGATGGGCAGCTTGTTGGTCAGGTGGTAGTTGATCAGGTGACTGATGCTTTCAAAAAGCATATCTTTAGTCCGAACCTATTGGAAATGGAAAATAAACACAAAGTAAATATGCGGATGTAGCGCTCTGATGGTCCAAATAAGAGTTCATTTAAAATTAAGCTCCTGTTGGTTAGTCACTAGTGTGACGCGATTCATTAGCAACAAACTGAATTCTGCCAAAGTCCCTTCGAGAAAGTCTTTCCAATTGGCGGCCATATTGGCATACAATACCAAGTCCTATCTATTTGAATGGGGGAAGACAGATGTCTTTAAAATCGCTGGCTAAGGTCACCATTTTGACCAACTATTGAACCTGACATCAGCTGTACCATAAATGGTTTCTTAAACTCAAATTACACTAAAAACACTTTCTCCATGTCGTTCTAGCTACCGTGCGTCAATGAAGGCTGTCAAGTACTTCAAAACAGTCTGTACAGACTGCACTTTTTTCCCCATTTATAGTAATATAACTGCAGCATCTTGTTAATATCTGTAATCTTTGATTCTACTCTACTTTGTCGCAATGCTAATGGTTTCTGTCGCTAATGTCACCTCGAATTTGAAACGCATATAAGTAATTTTGGAAGGGTATAGCACCACCCACCACTCCTTCTGGATCCACCAGCAGCAGATGTTTGGGCAGGCCGGACTGCATTCCTGTCAGCACGTACTGGCCTGGGTTAGTCGCGCTGTCCCGCACCAGAAAATCTCCATCTCGGCCCAGAAGATTTTCTGCGTCCCTTCGGCTCATACGACCGTGGTACCACACCTCACGCCGAAGCTGGTCTTCCGTGGGGGCGACGGGGGCCCGGCGTCGCGGGGGACTCGGCCACTTGTCCTCCAAGACACAAACCCCACCAGCCTCATGTAGACGCAAAGCATCCTCAAACGGCCCTATGAGGTCGTGAGGAGGAGATGTTGGAGGATAAAAAAGCTTAGATGCAGAATTGCTTTTGCATATCGCCTTTGTTGCGAGACGCCAGTTTTATTGTTTACATCAAAGGCCTTTTGTTGGCATTTTATAATCCTGAAAATACTAAACCCCAATACCTGGTTCAAGATTCGAGGTTCAAATTTTCCAGTGAAAATTCAGAGTACAGGGGGCTGAACACAAATGCACACCACACTTTTCAGATTTTTATTTGCTTACAATTTTGAAAACCACGTATCATTTTCGTTCCACATCACAACTACGTGCTACTTTGCGTTGGTCTATTCCATAAAATCTCCATAAAAAACATTTAGGTTTGTGGTTGTAATGTGTCAAAATGTGGAAGGGTTCAAGGGGTATAAATACTTTTGCGAGGCACTGTAAGTATATAGTGTATAGTGTAATGTCATCTCATTATTATTATGTAATGGCAGTCACTTGTAGTCGACTCACTCATGTCAAATATGTCTTTCTTAGGACTCTCGGATCTGTGTCGTCCTCGGCTGTCCGCTGACGTCTCCACGTTGTCCAGATTCTGTGTGTTTACATACAGGTGTTCCTCATAATCCCGGCTGCCGGGCGGATGACCGTCTGCTCGCAGGTAACCGTCAGAAGTCAAACCTACAGCCGAATAGCATGAGCTACGCTGTAGTCATTACATTACATAAACATTACAGTAACCAAGCTTCAAGATTGTGACCCCACTTGAGCTGCTGTTGTTCTCCGTGTCCCAGTGCACCTCATAACACAAGTGGGCGGCAGGAAGGGTGCTTGCATCTCTTTTGGCCGGTGACCCAATCTGAATAAGAAAGTACAGATCCCAGATCAGTTTGTACTCTGGTTTATCTTAATAATCCTAGGTTTGCCGGCCTAATGATACAGATCTCAGGTCAGAAATGCATAATGGAGGCTCTTCGTAGGTCATTTGGACTTCATAAAAAACAACTCTAGCCGGGGCTGGATGATATAATACTCGGTAATAGCCGCATTAGCTGGAATATAAACTCTGTGGGATAGACAGAACGCACGGCATAAGTGAATCGACCAGACCTTTGAAATAACATTAGGGACTTGTTTCCATTCTAAAGCGGAGCTGAATTTAGATTCAGGCGGGCTGATGGGTAGGTGTCATTGGGTTCACACTGGCCAGCACACTCACTACAGAAGGGTACTTACAGAAATCAAATGATCATGACGAATGGTTTGGCAGACCAGATTTAAGAAGGTAAAAGGTTCAAAAGTTCAAGTAAGATGACCTTTGATATGTATTGATTATTGACGAATTCGTTATTTCTTACAAACGGCATATGGGCTTTGCGTTACATAAACGAGATTAACTCGCAATACTTGGCTTGTCCTTCAGACACTCGGTTTTTTAGCGAACAGGGAACGTTGGCTAATGTTCTCTAAAAGTCCTGTCATAGTTAACAAAGATGTTCTCGCGGTAATGTTAGTAGAACATGTTTAATGTTACATAGCATATGTGTTCAAAATGTTTTTCAGAAATTGTAAGTGGAAGGTTTAATAAACGTTCTTAAAACCAAATAATAACATTAGGGAAATGTCTCAAAGCTGGATGTTTTGAACGTTGCTTGAACATTCAAAATAACAATTTTACCCTTTTTGTTACTGGGGAAACATTCCTGCAACCTAAAATTGTTAGCTGTGTTTGGAGTGATCTAAAAAGACAAGTAACCAATAGCAAAACGTTTTGCTAAGCAAGGCTGTGGACTACCCTAACACAAGGCAGCTGTACACATCTATCTAAACAAGACCTTTGTTTGTTTGTTTTTACCTGAGAAGTTTTGTTCTGTGGTTGGGTATGGACGTGACCCAGGAGGCCCACAGAAGGTCTGAGTCTGGAGTCCACCACTCCCCCCACTGGAGGCTCCTTGCCTGGGATGCTGTTGTAGTAATCATGTTCTGATGACTCCTCATCTTCACCCCAGGCCGACTCCTCTGTTCGTATATTCCTAATGTAACCATGTAATGTGAACAGACCAGTTTACTACGCTTACTATTCATATTCAGATATTACTGGTATTTTCGCAGGACATAAACAACACACATAGTATTAAAATGCTGTAACCAAGCAATCCCAGAATGCACGGCAACAAACTCTAAAAAATAATATATATATATATATATATATATATATATATATATTAAAATGGGCTATTTTACCTTCACTTTTTTATGCTATATATTTTTGGCTAATTTGACTAGCATATACATATGCTAATACTACCACAGGGTTTGTGTCTGTATTTATATCAATAAGGTTCCATTTCATTGTACATCTATATATGATGTATATTGCAAGGCAGCTCGCTAGATTTTGAAAAGGTGCACAAATAAAAACAACGACTTAAAACCGAACAAAGCAAATCATTTGTTACTGATGTGATGCTAAGCAATCTTGTGGCTTCTGAGAGCCTCTTAAATGAGTTAAGCTTTAAATAACAGTCAGGCATCAAAACATGATGGCGACGTGAAATGCAAGCCATGCGTATCCAGTTTCAATCATGCAAACTGCACAAGAACAGCGATTCTTCTAGAACCGAAGCTGTATGCGGACTGCAGGTGAAGTGACAGAGAAACAACATCACCTACATGTTGTGATGGATCCAGACGGATAGAATGTTTAAAACATATAATAATCTCTGATAACCCCGCCCCTTAATGGCATGTAAAAGCAAAGCAAACCGTGATTGGTCGCTTTAGATGTAGGTCATGCCTTCCTGTCTAAGTATGGCAGTTCTTAATAGGTTTAAGCTAAAATATAAACAAAACCTTTTGTTGTCATCTTTGTTGAAAAATTAATGTGTTAATTGGTGTCTCACCTGTCCATGGCGGGAATAGCTTTGGGTGGGCTGTGTAGGTACTGTTTGAACTGCAGTTCGAAGGCCTGGCCAATAGTACTGATCACATTCTGGGCAAGACCATCACTGCACTCCAGGATGTGACAAGCTACGAAACAAAACCATGTAAAATGATTCGCATCTGGCTTTAGTATAATCCATGACACAAACAGAGATTATAGGGTGGCAAATGCTCTGGGGGATTACAGACTAACCTTAATTAAAAATATTTATATAAATATATATATCTTCTGTTAAGAGCACAAGACCATAAAATGTTTGTCCAATCATTGTCCAATCAACAATGTAAGAATTCATGGGGGAGGCGTGGCTTTAGAGAGTGCACGGAACGGAGGCCGGATTTAATGCCTGCCATACCTTTAAGCCTACTTCTAAAGCTGCTTTTATCCAAAGTGACTTACAGGGCAAGAACAATCATCCCCACAGAAACATCTCACCATCATATCGAACAAAGGCATAAAAATACCTCTTTGATTGACAGGATCTTTGGCCACGTAGGCAACATAATCAGGCGTATCCTGAAACACAAGATACAAGTCAGACTGAGGATCAGATTTGATCAAGTGGAGGAAATAAACAGAAGCAGAGCTCCATATAGTCATCACACAAATCTTTCAGAGGTCTCACCGAGTCTCCACCAGAAGCGAAGGAGATGGACTGCATGGGGTGGTGTGCAATTACCTAAGAGCACGAGAGAGAGAGAGAGAGAGAGGGGGGTGGGTGATGTCTGCATCAGTTCAGATCAATAATGTTAGCACTGCTTCAATATAAAAGAGCCAAAACAACTGAGATATATTAGCATTTATAGAATGACATTTGCATTGTGTGTTCTGTGCATAAAAAATAACAATAACAATATCAAACAAAAAGGTAATGTTGTGATATTGGGAACGCTTGGCTGCTGGTAATTTGTATAAAGGGGGAATATTCTGGATCACATGTTCTGAGGGAGGTGTGAGAAGTATGAACCTGTCGCGTTGTGGGGACCAACAAACTCAAGCCATCGATGGAGATGTTGACGCCGATGCTCATTCCAGCAAAGCGTAGGTTACTCTTCCCCATGATGGACTGGAGGGTTTTGTGGGTGGTCTGAAAATGGGACAGCACAGCAATGGGATGTTTAGTATTGGCTACACTGCGACAATCATGTAGGGGAGGGACATTTTCATTGTGGAGAGCATTTGATTGGATAAAAATCTGTGTGGTGCAAGATGAGTCATCAGTATTTTTTCATCTGTTTTACTTGTGAATTTGTATGTAAACCATGTATGATATACCACAAGCAGTACCAGAATTCTTTAGAGCTAATTCTAATTTTGATTTAATTTGTTGTTGTTTTTTACAGGAAATCAACAACAATTTTTTTCTTGTATTTGCAGAGATACAAAAATAAACCCATCCTTACTTTTTTCTTCCAGGCCGCTTTTCCTCCAGGTACAGCCTCACACAACCTGTTGATGGCCTCCCTGCATTCACACGTACAAACACACAGATACAGTCAGCAGTATAACCATATACCACCACCTTCACGCTCCCTGCAAAGCCCACGGTCAACGGCTTGTTTCAGAGAGACCACAGTGTAAAGGAATGAGTCTCACACAGGACAAACCAGGTCAACAAACAACTGCCTGTTTCAGTTCAATGTCACCATAAAGTTCAGTGACATTGTGTAGAGGAGTCAACTAGAACACACTAAAACATACCCATCCGTGTCCCATATCTGCATTATCTGGTCTGTTTCTGAATTGCCAATGTTCTCAGTGGTAGTTTGGTTTTTGCTTAGCGGTTGCTAGAGAGTTCCGGGGAGGTTGCTACACTAGCGCAGTAACTTATTGTCTAACTAGCTCAGTAACTTCTTGTCTAACTAGCTCATCATAAGTCCTTATGAGACTCTGATTCCTAGATATGCCCCAGCTAACAATTTTAGGTTGTAAAAATGTTTCTCTAATGTTGACATTAAGTAATAGAAATGGAAAAAATGTTGTCCTGAACGCTTCAAAATGTGAAGTGATTTAAATGTTGTGTTAACATTATTGCTTGGTTATAGAAAGTTGTTCAAACATTTGTTAATCCTGAAACATATTTAAAATGTGCGTCTAACAACCTAATATATCATAAGACTTAATATAAAACTTAATATAGAAGATTAACCCGTTTTGATATATATGATATATAATGCTAAAACTGTTTGATAAATTTGAGAGAACCTTGAGAGAACATTAGTCAACAAGGACATTCATAACGCAAACAATACAAATCACTTTATTCAAAAAACTTAAATGCTATGTATGAGCAATAGCAACACAAGTGCTAAAGCCACACAAAACTGTCATCTGCAAACAGACGAGCATTATGGGTTGGGAGAACAACAGACTTGTTTGCTATCAAATTTTCCAACAGATTGCTAACTGACCAATGGCAATGTGTGTTTGAGCCGAAAACTGTGTGTTTAAAAGTCCAAATCCATCTATTGTACTCGGGCACAAAATTATATGCCTGAGTGTGTTTTCTTGGATCTTACAGGAATTGCATGTTGGCTGCGTTACTTGACAATGACAAATGAGCTAGCCCACCCACACGCCCTCTTTCCCCGGAGCGCCGCACATCAGCTGCTTTACAAGCAGTTTCTCCTGCAAAACAGATTCTTGTGTAGTCTTTTTCAAGCAATCCCAGTAGAACCAGACTGCGCTTCTCCAGTGATGTCGTGATACACTCAAAACAAACCACTCCCCTCCAGTCCTCTGTTTATCGCACTCTAGCTCCGCCCCATGCAATCTGCATCATCTCAGGTCCCGGTGGATCTCTACAGTCATTAGTGGGAGTCATTAATAATACAGGGCTGTATCACTCTCTGTCCATTTCGCCTGTTCTATCTGCACTTTAGCCCGTCGTGGGCCATGGGGTTCGGGTTTCCACCAATCGATGAGCAAGGACAGGGAGAGGGACTTCACAGATGCCCTCAGGATTTTAAAGCTCCGCCCCTCCACCCCCACTGCAGAACACACCTGCTTGCGCACATATACACATATGACCTAATGCCTGCAGCCTGCATGGTGACATGTATGAATGCACACATACTATTGTATGCGAGAACAGATTACAGTACTGTTACAGTTACTGTAATGACCCATACTCAATGTGAACTGAAGAGTGATAATCTGTTGCTTTTGTGTAAAAGCAATCATGTTAAACAATAGATGAATGTCACATACACATTCATGAACAAGACTAATTAGTAAAAATAAAAGAAACACATCAAGATTAATACAGAAAGTTATAGTTTCATCTTAAAATTAAATAAACAACAAAATCGACAAAGCAAAAAACAATATACAAGAAAAGTACGATAAATAAAATTGGGTATGTAGTTTACAAAATGGATGTGATTTATCTAAAAACAATGGGTCTAAAATTAATCTAGGCTCAGCAAAAAAAATAAAAACAAAGTTTACCTTGTAACTTGGGTCCTAGTGTTGAAATCCAAAGATCTCATTGATTTCAAAACCTCAATGCAGCCCATGTACTGCAAAAACAAGAGAAGACCAAATGAAACACATTACTTTCATTATGCCTAATTAGATCTAATTTCCCAGAGGTCATGATTGCTTCGTGGAAATATGTATCTAATTTGTCTGGCAAGAGGCAGGATCTATAATAGAGATGCTAAAGCAACAGAAAACAGAAATGACCTCTTTTTTACACACAGAATAGGATAATAGTTAAAATTACACACAGAACAATGTTCTTATATCCAAGCAATAACGTTTATACAATGTCTAAAAACTGGATGTTTTGAACGTTTCTAGAAAATTTTAAATTACATTTTTGTTCCCTAATGGACGTTAGGGAAACAGTCTCGCAACCTAAAATTGTTAGCTGGGCAGTCGTCAGTAGTGCAGTAAGCTAGTGCTGCATATGTCCCTGTAGCCTAACGGTGTGTAATTATAGATACACGCTAAATGTATAATTTCAGCAAGTCAGCTTGTTCCTGGTGGTTCTAAAGAAGACAGTCTAATAGCTGTGCTGAGGGGGTAATTATCACAAAGCGTAGGGAAATTGTCATGGATGGTGAGGGTGGACCTGGCCAGAAGGTGAAAGTGCACACTGGCCCACAGGGGACGTGGAAGGTGCTGTGTGGAAGGTGTTGAAGAATATCCAGTCGGTTGTTAGTCACTAATGTGTCCAGAACGGTCACAGGAATTGTGTGTGATGCTAATAGATCTTCTGTCCCCACCCCCTGTTCACCGTGGAGCATATGTCTGAATAAAGGTACTGAGGATTGGGTGTTTGTGGTTACTCCTGCTTCAGGGTGCACCGTCTGATCGGTTTCACTGGATATCATGTGACCTACAGTTGAGTCAAAGTGGATGTCCAGGTTAGGACATTCCTATTTTTGTTTACATTGGCATTTAGGCCTTATACAAAAATTTGTTAGCTGGACATTGTACTTCTTATAAATAAAACCCTCTGCTTTTTATAACACTACATAGTGTTTTGAGGAGATAGTTGAGATAGTTTTATATGAATATAAATCAGCTTAGTGTTGCGGTCTTCTTTAAACACTTGTTGTGCTTTCACAACTATGTACACAGCCAAAGTTTCAGAGCCCGCGTCGTCATCTAAAAGCCTTTCCAAGCAGATCATACTAGCAGCTTAACTAGGTTAGTCAACAGCAGAAGATGTTCAATCAGTGTAATAAAACTTCTTCCTCTTTTTGTCAAAGGCCCCTTTGTTAAACTACGAGTCAAATACAGTGATTCATCTGCACTTTTTGAGGAAAAACGCTCTCCCAGTGGCAAAATCCCAGTTTGTTATCCCTGATACCACAGTTTAAAATATGTCTCCAAGTACTGAATTTGGGACACAGTAAACAAACGGCTGCTTACGTCACTGACACCTCTAGCTACATGTTTATATAACTTTATCATCAATTCTGTGATGTTGAAACTTGTGAAGATAGTCCACACAGGTCACACTTTTTACCCAGCTAATAGGGAACGTTCTAAACATTGGACAACGTTCTCTAAAAGTTCTTTCAAAGTTATTTTGAGATAAGCAATAACCAAGCAATATTGTCTAAAAAACTGGACATTTTGAACTTGCCTAGAACATTCAAAATAAACATTTTTTATTACGTAATGGAAACGTTACTGGGTAGTTTTTCAGATGTTTCTCTCAGAAGACGAAGGGAACATTTATATTTGAATAAAGGAGCCATTAGGTTTGTCTTTTTGTCATGTAGATGTGCTGTATACAGTTCTGGAACTAGATGGACTGATCTTAGAGAACTGCCAGTAGGAGCTGCACAAAGCAGTCTACAAGTGTCATATGCTGTTCGGATTCATTTAATAGCAACAAAACACCTATTGATTCACAAAAATGTGGGTTAGTATTATGCGGGACGTGTTGAATGCTTTGGCGTAGGCAGTCACTAGTATTTCGTCAACACTTGAACAAGAAATTTTAAGAGCAATCTTTAACCTCTTTATTTGCGGTATACCAACATGCCATTGTGTTATTAGCCTAAGACCCCCCCCAACGCACCTCAACACCCCCCACCCCCCAACGCCTGTTTCCTCTTCAACATGTGATACGAATGACTGTGATTAAACGTAATTGAATAAGAGAATGAATGGTGCCTGTGTAATGCATTTACGGAGCGTTCGCAGGCTCAGTCTGGGCTAATGCAGAGAAGGAGAGCCGTGTGGTTACAATAGATGCTGGGCTGGAGGAGAATGGATGGGTGGGAAACTGGGAGAGCTGTCGTTGACGTCAAATCATCTGCAAACATTTATAACCCTTGACTGACCAGATACAACCAACGATTTTAGCTTATATTCATAAGCAGCAGTTACGGAACTACAATAGTAGCTAATATAGCACGTATAGCACGTCTTTGTTTAGACTATATGATTTCCTTTTTTCGTTTCGTAACAGGATTGTTTTTATGTTTATTTCAACAATTGAACTTAAGTAAACAAACAATGTTTACAGTGCATTTGGAATATCTTGAACATTTTCGCTAATTGCTACACATGAACAATCTGCCTTTGTATTAGCATGCAATGCTAACATTGATGTCATATCATTGTGTCAATGAATTCTGCTGTTTTGCTTCTTAATACTGACTCACCTTCATGTATTTGTACGTATTATCAGGAAACATATTGAAACATAACATTACATTGTATAATTATGACTTTGATTTAATATGAGTATTTAAACACAGTAACCACATGTTTACAATGGGGGAAAACAAATTAGCTAATTTAGGAATCAGCAATTGAGAACTAGCGATTAATCCAATGAAAACCCCTACGAGCAATTTATTTTCATCTGTGGATGACATATTTTTTGGAAAAGCCAACAATCCATCTACTTTCATAAACAACGGACTGCCCCCTCACCCCACCTCGTTCTGTTATGGTTTTGTTGTTTATATCTGCAGTTTGTTTACCCACGTTGCCCTCTGCTCTGACGCAGTTGCTGTACCACGCAAAGCAATGCAGTATTGCTCCTTTTCTCCTCGAGCAACGGAACTTCATTGTTCTCTTATCATACTGTATGCAGTTTTGAAAGAAGCCGGTCGCAAATCGTTGCTGGTGTTTATTAGCTTTGGAAAGTTATGCCACAGGAGTCAAACCTCTATTCACATTCACAGAGCTGCATAAGATGGTGCAGTGATTGTAAATGAGTGATCCTTTGAGAGATGATCTAGCTATGCTGAGAACATCACAGACCATTAAGCAGAAAGCATGATAAGATTGAGCTGATAAGCACTCACCCTGATGAAGTAGGACACTCCTGTGCTACTGATCTTTTTGTCGGGGTGCAACCACCCCTGGGACGGCTTGTTGATGAAGCTTCCTTTATGGGTGAAGTTATCTCCCAGCCATATGCCCTCCACCCTGGTCCTCCGGTTCATCCCTGTCCTGAAGCTCCCAGAGCCCCCTGGGCTCCCTTCGGCCACTCCTCCACTTGAATGTCTGGGACTGGCTGTACCCCCCGTAGCTCTCTGTCGCCTAACGGCCTGTAGGGAACAAGGGCCCACACAAACAGGGTCACAGGAGTTGAACACAGCTGCAAGACTAGCCACGGGACCACTAGCAGCAGTTGCACCCCTAGAAGGGGCTGCTGAACTATCAACGGTAGGCGCCCTGCCTGAGTCCTTGCTGGAACCAGAGCTGGAGCTGCTATTGGAGGGGCTACGGCTCAGCAGCGAATTAGAGAACTTCCACTGGGGCATCTTGGGGATGAGCATGCAGAAGGTGGTGGTGCCATCCTGCTCGCCATCCAGCCCGGGGGAGTCGGCCAGCACCTGGGAGGAGGAAGGAGTAAGGGCAGCGGTTTCCAGGGGTGGCAGCTCCAAGCCAAGCGTGGATGAGGAGGCCACCGGCGTGGCCACCACCTTCCCGCTCATGGCTAGGCTCTGCATCAGGTCGTCGGAGGAGGTCACTGAGTCGTTCCGGAAGCGGTCATACTTGGGCTTAAGTAGCATGCCCGGAGGAGCAGTCCAGAGCGGAGAGGACAGTGGGGGGAAGGAGGGAGGGAAAGGGGGGGATGGCTAGGGAAAGGGAAAACGGAGGGATGCAGTGGAAGCAAAGGAGAAATCCACAGGAATCCAATGGGAGGTGAATTGTCTCTCGGTGCACTAGCCCTGTGTCCTCTTGCACGGAGAGCGTCGTTCTCTCTGCTTTACTGACAGCTTGTTCTGTCCCCTAGAGTGGCTCGTTTAATCCCACCCTCCCTCTCTTCTTCCCTCTCTTTCTCTCTCTCTCTCTCTCTCTCTCTCTCTCTCTATCTCAGCTCAACCCCCCCACTCTTATTATGATGTCATACTGTTATGGTCTGTCTATTAGCCCTGCCCAACCCAGCTGCTCTCAGACGACATTAGCTAATGCACATCTGCCTGAGGATCTCTTTACAGCATCACACATCTATGACTGTACAAAAACCAACATTTACAAAGTCATGTGTTGGCTCTCCGTGCAGCAGCTTTAGTTAAAGGTGAAGTGTGTGATATATTTTGGGTGTTAAAATACTTTCTTCCATGTAAATATGCAGAGACAAATATAAGGAAGCTGTAGGTTGATTTCTCTGAAAAATGTAAACACAGCAGCGCTATCAAAACATTGCTCTATTTGTTTTGCGCATCCCATCCTGCCTGACATCGCAAGATTGGCTCAACCAATGGTGTGACCAGTGGCAGAGAAATGACCATTTTTAAACAGAAAGGATTTACAAATAATGCAACAAATTAAGGTCAAGAATCAAAACGTACGACACGTATGAATGTCACTACTTAGATTTAATTTAACTTAAATTTAATAGTGTTTGTATTTTTTTTAATTGTATTTTTTATCATTTTTATTATAAATTAATATTTAATAAAATAAAACTAAAATACCTCACAAAATCGGCTTCTTCATTCACAATGCATTCTTCATAATGCTGCAGTACGGTTAATGAATCAATTATTAGGTGCTTGTTGAGCCTCTGCCACTCTTGCTGGCAGATTCAGCACAGAGAAACTAACATCCAGCTAGTCACATTCACAGGACTTGCGCAAGACAAGGTGTCTGTTTGACAAACAGCCTCTTCCTCTTGCTCTGACGTTAGTTTTTCGCAACTGCCCCAAAAGTAAATGCAGAGAGTCCACAAGGCAAAATAAACAGGAAGCACAAAAATACTCAATATTCCGTTACCACTGCATTGCGTCGTACAAACTTCAGCTGTGTGGTTTTGACAAAGCCTCACACTACCTTCATGACTCTCAAACTCTTTTTTTAAACACTGCATTTTCCTAAATCAACACGCAGCTCCGTGATGACCTTTCTGGGGGGTTATGCAGAGATTTTGTCTTGATTTTCCATTTGTTGCATTGCAAGCCTAACCGTGGTCTTTACAGCTTCAAGAATGGGGTCACCGTGACCAATTTCAATTAGCGTGAGTGTAAGTGTGAGGTGTAAGGTCTGGATCAATATTTTTAGTTCAGTGCAAAGCAGAAAGTGGGAACACAAAAGAGAAGTGAATTCTCTTTAAACAGAATTGCATTTAAACCCCAGGTCTCCACACGACTCCTGTGAGAACCAAATATGGTCAGCTCTAGAGAACACTGGAGCTTTTTCCTAATTTTCTAATTGTGTGGTATTTACTTTTTGCAGGAGAAATGGGTTGTACCTGACTAATATAATCTCGAATGTAGACCAAGTTGAATTACATGTAAATTTTCAAACCTCTCTAGAATCAGCTAAAGTTATACATTAACAAATATATAAAAACAAACATACTGCTACACAGTTGCCGCTGTCTATAAATACTCCTGAATAATTTCCCCATGATTTTGTGCAAAGGTGAACATGGAATATCACTATCTTAAGTAATGGTTTGTAAAATAAAACGAGCAAAAGATTTTTCCCTTACTCAAATACACCTGTATAAAGCTCAAATGCAGGATACATAAATAGATTAATGCCAGATAACATGTGACATTTACCGCATTACACAGTTATGCTGTTATCTACGTACAGTCATGACATATGCATCAAATTGTGATTGATGTGGGTGACGGGATATATTAATAATTGCCTGCTTAAATAAAAGCAACATCTTCCACACGACAGGCACCACACCACATCCTCAGTAAGGGGAAAGATCTGCATGAGCGCCTGGTTGCAACATTTGACACAAAATGCTATTAAATACTATAAATAGTCTGATGGATATCTCATGTTGAGGAAAATGAAAGAGGAAACAAAATTGAAGCGTAACTCACCAAAACTAGAGTTGTCTCAACAGCAGGTTGCAACGCAGTCAAACCCAATCAAGTCCCATGTAAACCGGGTTGTATGTTTTTTGAGTGTAAAAAGCAAATCAAAGTTTTTTAGGATTTTTTAAGATAGATGATGTTACATTAAAGACGCCAGAGGGTGAAGCCACTCGAACCGTGGACTAGAATCATGCACGTGTCCTTTCTCACGAACACCCACCATCATGTGCGTACACCTCCTCAGCTGACACGAACAATCATGGTATTGTCTTTGTTTTTTCTGTCTACTATACTTGTCTCAATATTTGTGAAATCGTATAGGAAATAAACAGTTCTGTAGAACTGTATGAGATTTACTTGTTTGGGGGTGATCATGGCGAGAGAGATTATGATAATGTTGGGTGCTGCTAAAGCTAAGAAACTAACCAACAGGGAAATCTTATTGTAGTCTCAGTGTGTAAAAATATAATTTCATTCCAACAAAATGATTGTGTGGTTGCTCCACACAACATAAAATATGTAACTGATTAACAAAACAGTCACCTACTGAAGTTAACCTTTTGTAATGGTTCAAACAGGCCCCTTTAGTTATTTTAAACAACAGTGGGGTGCAACAAATAAAAAACGGAATGAATTTACAAAATAATGCAACATAGGAAATTTCAAAACTACTTGTTTGTCTTATATTATTATTACTGCATACACAACAGTCCATCAGGAACGCACTATGTTTATCACTAAACAAAAAACATATAGAACAAATACAATATTAGAAGGTAAAGTACAATCAGTAAAGTAGCTTTCTGATGTCTTCCTTTCTGTGCTGGTCTGTATGGCAACAGTATGTGCTTGTTTAAAAGGTCACAGGAACACTGTGGTCAAATCAGCAACCCTGACATTAAATGTTTTAGCATCTGAAAACAAACGTCGACAAACAAATCAAAGAATATTTTATATATGTGTATAATAAACAAGCTAACCAAAATATAACCAATATTGCAGAGTTCTTAAGAAACTGATTTCTGAGACATCAAAAGAGTTTTAACTTTTAACTGAGTGTTTATTCTGCAAACAGTGGCCTCTAAGACAACTTTACACTTATAACGTAGCCCAAAGATAAAGATACACCTTTTTTACCTTCTGTGATTTAACTATACAGTCATAATAATTTATAATAAGTAGAAATGTTTATTTATATAAACATGACCTGGTACCAACAGGCCGAGGTCTCACAGCTACTGTAGCTACTGTATGCTTTAATAATAATAATAATAAATGTTTAAATTTTAATACAGCTTTATGGACAGTGTCTGTGACAAAACAACAACAGAAATACACTAATTTACTTACAATAGAGAAGGTTTATTTGTAGAAATATACGTTTTAGATAAAGCTTTTATCATTTATACTAAAATGTGTTGTGTGAGCTGAAAAGTTCTGGAAATGTACTTATCTTGACTGAGCTTGTTTCTGTGGTAATGTTACTCCTGAACTTAAATTGTAAAACGTCATTTACAAGTGGGAGATAAAGGGAAATAGATATTGAAAATTTGTTTTAAATATTGCTTTTAATTAGATGACCAAAGGCAAACCATTTTAATGAAAGGATAAAAAAGTAAGAGGTGTAAAAGGTAATATGGAAGACAGAAAGGCTTAATGCTTTTATCACTGTAGTTTAATTAAAGGTCATAAAATGTAACTCTCTCAGCATATACTTACATATAGAAACTCTTAGCAATAACATGCTTAGATTTCACACGTTTGCAAATCTTGTATAAAAGAAAAATAATTGTCACTTTTGACAAACGTTCTCATTAATGAATAGTAGTAGACTGCACACAAATCAAAGCGAGAATAACAAGTTGCCCGCTTTTCGTTTAAAAAACAAAATGTTTTGCACGTTGTCAGGACTGTGCGCACTACTGTTACGTCACAGACCTGCAGTCGTCGGCGCGTGCTCAAGCGTTGCTGTCAATCGCAGGCGCGCGCTGGGGGTGGGGTCTAAACGGGCGGCGAGCGTCACTGGACCAATCAGAGACGCGCAGGAGACCGTTTGAGTTCAAAACTGAAGAGGCGCCCTCACTGGACAGCACCGACCGTCTGCGACGATTATTTGTGAATAATCCAGTATTTTCCATTGGATTTCTCTTTTCCCAGTTATGTCTTCAACCAAAAAGCAGATTCACTATTCCGACAAGTATTCTGACGAGGAATACGAGTACAGGTGAGGCTAATTACCCGTTTATTTCTATTAACCTCTCGCTTTAGTTTTGCGTCGACGTGAAAATAAATAACAACCGATGTTATGCAAGCGTTACTTTCACTAAAATACTTTAATAACGTCAGAAACTTTAGTAAATTGTCTATAAATTGTGTCTTAAACAGATTTAGGGCCGTCTATCGTAATAACCTGGCTGTATTGCCTGTCAGATGTCGGAGCCGTTTAAACAAACCCAATACAATATTAGTCAGAACCTCTTGGTTTAAGTCAGACTAACATGTTTACCCTCTTCTTGCACATAGACATGTTATGCTTCCCAAACAGCTGTCCAAGCTGGTGCCGTCCTCTCATTTAATGTCAGAAGAGGAATGGAGAGAACTGGGCGTCCAGCAGAGTCAGGGCTGGATCCATTACATGATTCATAAACCAGGTTAGTATGTAACTAGGTTAAAAAAGGACTGTGTGAGCTACTATGCTGACTTCCTAGACAACATTTTCGATATGATGCATTCAGTGCATCTATGACTGAAAATGTTGTCCAGGAAGGCCATCATTAGGTTTCAAAGCACAGCCAAGGTGTGGTTACAGAACATTACCTAACAATGCACGTTTTTATGATCAGAAATACTAATTCACAATCTTTTGCAGAGCCCCATATTCTCCTGTTCCGAAGACCACTTCCCAAAGAATGAAGATAAAGATCGGATCAGATGTTAAAATATGTGGTCGACTCCGGCCGTGTGTGCATTTCCTTCCATGCATTGTGATTTGTATTTAAGTTTTATTATTTGCAGATCTATGGTAATGAAATGTTACTCTCTCTCTCCCCGTCAACCTTATGTTTGGCTGCAGGCGTTCCCCAGGGGGTGAGGGGGGGATAGGGCTGCTTCCTCCAAATCTGTTCAGATGTGTTTTTTAGATCTACACTGAAGTCATGTCAAATAAGTTGGATGGCCTAGTAACCTCCCCCGTCACACTACAATGCTGTCCAAACTGCTGTAGTTACGTTGAACAGTAAACGCTTGTTCTTTATTTGTTGTTGACAAATTAATAAATGTTATTTTTACTATCTTACTTGAGTCCTTGTTTGTGATCAATAATATTTGACAATGACATGACAATAATGAATATTTACTCTTACAGAAACAGCAGATAATCAGGGATTCCCATGCGGAATACCTGGAAATATCAATTCAGAATTGTTTAACAATTAACAGGCTTGGAAGGCATGGATATTTATGAAATATCAGTATTAATGGAAAAGTCTATAGAGTAATGTTCGTACAGGCTAGAAGTTACTTGTGCGAATATAATCTCTAAAATAGCTGACTGGAACGTTCATGGAAAGCCATTGGCCAAAAAGTGTTGAAAACCTAATAATCTATAGTTATTATTTATATATGGATGGATCTATATGTTGGTGTTCACTGTTTTTAACATTTAAAAAATATAACTAATGTTTAACAATGAAAAATAGTGTCTTTCCCATGAAAAACGATAACTAAAGTCGTAGCTGTTCAAACAGAAATACTGCTAATCTAGAATTAAAGGGGTAACAAACTCTGAGTGCCTGATGCCTAAGGAGAACGCAGGGGGTCTGGGCTTGTGCACTGTCACTTTCTCTGGATTATGACTTCCAGGACCTGGTACTACTGTGGACTCTCTTGTGGTAGAGTGTCTACCCAGCATAGAGAAAGCTGGCTGCTTTGGGAGATAAACACTGGGATCTGTGCTGTTATATCTACCAGGACCTGGAATTTTTGACAAGTCCTCGGCAGGACCCCCAGATCTGCATCTCCCAGAGATGGTGTAACTGGCGCTGGATGTCTTGGTCGGGATGTGGGAGCCCATAAGTAAAGGAAGGGTGTATTTGTTTGGGGCGGGCACAGTGTCGACAGTGCGATATTTAGTGCGGTAGCCCATGGTGTGGGATGGTTGTTTTCGATGGGTGCTGCCAAGTGGGGCTTTCTCAGGGCTGTACGCTCCTGGTCCAGGAGTACAGAAAATCCCCGCTGCAAAATCAAACACAACATAGTTTGGGTGCTGGACTAGTTAGTATTGCTGTACTCTGTTAGTACTTTAGCTGGAATAAAGCCAGGAAAAACTCCTTCCACCTAAGTGCTTCCTAACGGTTTTGTTAAGTGGATTAACTGACAAACGGTTTGAATCATCTGTTTTATAACCGACTTACCTCGACTTTCCATTCTTCCATGAATGGAGTAAGCCGGAGTACCATCCCTTCCAAAACGAGTAAGTCTGGCATCAATATGATACTTAGGCCCTGGACTGCAGTCTGTGCTGAGCACTATACAATCAAAGTAGAAGAAACACAACATTATAATGTGGTTTAATATGCAGTAATATACAGTAATATGTTATTATTTCTATATCTGTAGTTACATTTTTATTATTACAGTAGCAAATCGTAATAACGTAAATACTAACTGTAACAACTAGAGCTAACTAACTAAAACCACCAATAGTTAATGTCTCGTCATTGCAATAAGTGCGTTTGGCAGTAAGTAATGTCTATATTACCCTCTTGTGGTGATATTAGCAAAGTGCAGGTTTATGAATTCAGGCTTAACATAAAAAATATGTTTGTTATTTTTTTAATGGTTTGGAAAATTGTTATTTTACAAGAATTAAAAAGATAAACTCCAGCTGTGATGTTTGAGTCATTCTCTCATAAGTACCTGCCAAAAATTGCATACTCACTGTTGTTGCTCATTCTGCCATGAAAGGAGTAAGCAGGACTCGTCAACTTTGTGAAATCATGGCCTACAAAGCCAATAGTCGGTGGCAGGACGTATCGCCCAGGTCCCGGTCCTGTACACAACATTGTAAAACACAACAGTGATGTGCAACATATGCACAGCCCTACTTGTATATGTAATCAAAAATATGCAGTCATGCATTTTTTGGCAGACGGTTCAACACGTCAACAAGTGAGATAAGATCCACACCCTGTGAGCTCATCACAGTGGCGTGATGGAGGGACAGACAAAGCCTCTGGCTATCTGTGGTGATATTAGCAGGGGAATGCCATGACATCAGCCCGCAAATGTTTGTGTGCACGAGAAGGGCTGCTAGAAGCACAGAACATTCCTTCACATTTACTTCAGCGTGTTTTGGCAGGCCTGGGCACACAGTTATCGTAACCTCCCTAAAAACTGACCTTTGAAGGGAGTAGATAACTCTACTTCGGTTAAATGAAAATTTGATGTCCCTCCTGCCAAAAACATATTGAAAGAAGAGAGAAAAGCATTTCTGAACATGCACGTTATAAAATACAGCACCGTGCTGATGAAAGGCTCTGTGTTTTGTATACATTTTGTCTTATGTCAAGTCTATCTATCTATCTAGCTGTCTGTCTATCCTACATACATACATAAACACAACTCACCTTTTTCTCTGCCAGCAATGCTTGGGCGTTTTCTCTCCATTTCACTCATGGTCATGACATGATAAATCAAATTTGCTTCAGGTTTGTATTTAGGTCTATTTAAACGTCTTAAGATCGAGCATTTACAAGCGATTAACATTCAGTTAAATCATTTCGGGTAAATTCCCAACTGGAATAGCTACTTCCAAAAACCCAGACGTAAGATTCTTCTGATCTTCTCAACATCAAAGCTGGAGGTAACTTCTTACAAGACCTGTTATTAGCCTTCCTCCTCTGAACCAGGTTCACCTGCACGTCTTTAGATCGTGGGTTCTGCCGTTTTAAATCAGAGTCTTCTGCATCACAATCGACAATTCACGACTTCAATCGACTTCACCGTCCATCTGATGATGTCAGAGCCTTCTGCCAGAACCTTCCAAGTGGAAAACTAAACTCTTTAGAGTAATCTTCGTTCAAGCCCATTAAATATACACATGCATTTGAGAGACAAGTGTCATCACTTGAATTCATTTTCATGTAACACTATCTCCACCAGCTATTTCCTCCCCTCTCTTCCTCTGCTTTGATGGACAGTGTTTGCAGAAGAAGAGACAGACCATCGTGGTTCAGTCAAGCATGGGTTGTGCCTAGGAGACCTTCAGATGGGGGCCCCCCTGCAAAGCTTCACAGAGATGGCTCATTACCTTTGCAGAACATAGTAAAACCGGGCCAGTTTAAAAAGGTTTCTAAGCTATATTTTGACTTTGCCAATAGAATATACACCTCATATTGCCGCATATCCACAGGAAATGCTTCTAACAATGCAATTCCGGAATACCCAGAAAGGGAGAGTTAACAGGAAATGCTAGGAGAACATGTCCACCGCAGTGCTGAGCATGAAACAAGCATTAAACATTAACAGGGTCTGCTGGTTCACACTGTGGTAACCAGAGCTGGTTGTCAACATGGGTAAACACACACAAGCTAACCAAGTTGACATAGCAACACATGGGGTCAATGAGTTGCAGGACCCTTAAAATCATACTTTAAACTCCTCTGCAGCTTTTGTTAAACTTTGTGAAACTAACTCTAACATGCTTAGAAAAAAGTAGTATACATACTGCGCTGCCGGCGAGTGTTTTTATGAACAATGTGAGCTAGAATGGAAACAGAAAAAGCATGCATGGATGCATACTGTAAAAAATACTTTTTTTTATTTTATTAATTAACACTATTTGACATGCTGTTAAACATACCACGGTTTGGGACACACTCTCTGAATCTTCCATATACTGTTTAAGATCCAAATTCACGTTTTAACAGTAACAAAACAAAGCTTTCACACAAGACACGTATTGCATACAAAGTTTATTCTCGTTTTTTTTATTCCAAATGTTTTGTATTTAATATAATTGGAGGTTACATTCAATTTATGGCCATTAAATTGTACAGTGATTTCAAAATTCACATACGCCATTTAGCTATTTGTAGGCCTAGATTAAATCTGTAGACGATATTGGGGAGTTTTGGACCTGCAGATACATTACGTAGTAGTTTTGTCAAAATAGCTTATGTTTTGTACAATCAAATTTGAGTCTGCGTATCTGTAATACGTTTTCTATGATGTACAGAGTAATTTACCGGCTAAGTAGCTTATTTCTTGGTTGCGGTTTCTTCTCGGATGAATAAGGCCACAAAATAAAAATAGCTGCTACACATCTTCATGCTTACGTTGTTTCTTTCTGTATTACGCACCTGCTCAGGGTGTTAAATCTGAATTCTAACAAGGTGTAAAAACCACACGAGCAGATCGTGGTCGGAAAAGAAGGGGTCATCTGACCGAGAAAATACAAAACAAACAAAACCAAGCAAACAAAAGGCACTAGCCACAAATAAATACCACAGATAGAAAACAAAACAATAAAATATTTGATTTTAGGTCAATTACACTTACACAATAAATACTGGGCTATTAAAACTAGATTACAAGAGGAATATGAGATGTCACTACACATAAAAGCTATGGAAACTAAATGAGACGCAGGCGATACAAAAAAGAGAGGAGATATTATACTCTCTTTCAAAACATACGCAGAGCTGTCTCATAGCAACAGACTGGGTACACCTCACTTTCCCAGCATTTCTTTCACACAAAAATATTCACAAAGAATGTACAACGCGGAGCTCCTGGCTTTGCTGCTGGCAGGCAGGGCTCTGTTGTAGAGAAACAAACAACAATTATATTTGTTATGGTGATATTTTGCTATGATACACAGTATACCAACAGTATAGCATAGTATGGTATGTTTTAATCGGACAAGACATTACCACTGCAATACAATATGTCTTAAAGGAACAGTTTGGCCAAAAATGAAAATTGTGTTTACCTGCAAACGCTTAACCAGGTTTTTAATTTTCTGTATGCTGGTTATAATACAACACGTCGTTTGGAGTTACTTTTATGCTGTATTTTGGGCTTGCCACATGATCAGTATATTTGATCGTTTGGAAAATAGCTGTGTAAGATTTTTTTTTGGGTGCACTGTCCCTTTAAGACTGACTGCATTTAGGATAAGACTGTGGCGGTGACGGCATCTCACCATCGCTCAGGTGAGTCTTTTGTGTCCACTGTGAGAAGATGAGGATTTATCGGCCCGACCGCGTCTGTCGCCTCTTCCTCAACTATAGACACCAACTTCTCATCGCTCTCAGGCGCAAAGGCGTCTGTTTCTGGGTCATATTCGTAAGAATAGTAGGAAACTTCGGCCACGGAGCCCGGCTCCTCGCCTCCTGTGACATAACAGCAGTCAGTCAGTGTTTGTAATGTATTCCATGAAAACGTCATCATGGTGTAGTTATTCCCCCAAGTGTATGCTTGTTAAATAATGTTTAACGACTCAGATGAGAAAATTAAAAATCGACAGACATTAACGTTTTGAGGAACATGAAATCTAAAACATGGCCTGTAGAGGGAGCTCTTTGCATTTATAAAGCACCACCCAAACCGATTCTGTTACTGATCTGAACTCATTCGACTTTTAATGCATATTAAAAACGTTTCGTATCATGTTTGATGTTGTATTTGTTGATGTTGTTTTACTATTGATGTTAATTTGCAAAACGTTACAATAGAAGAAAACATAAATATGATGTGGAAAAAAGTATTTTTTCCGATCAGTTTTTCTTCATTTATTTAATAAAGAAAATCGTTCATTGACTTTTCAGCTTTAAATATAAACATTTTGTTGTAAAACTTGGATGAGTGTGTCGATCTGGGCCATATGCAAATAGCCTATTAATGCAAGGCAGGTGTTGGAGTTAAAACAAAATAACCTTATGAATTTGCAAATACAGCGACTTGACTAATTGCGGCTGCGCGGAAAACTGCAGCGGGACGCGGGAAAGACGCAAATCCACACAAGCAGCATCAATCCCTTACTCATACACAAACCTAGTGATTATTCTAGTCACACATTACGACAAGAAAAGCAAATGGCTGCAAATGTTTATCAGGGTGACCCATTATGTTAACAGCCGACGTCGTACACGTGTGCATCGGTGGCGCAATGCAAGCAGCAACTGAAGGGCAGTTATGCAGCACTGACGCATTCTCTCTGCTCAACACAACACAAGGCAAGTCTTAACAGCTCTGTAAGAGACCGTCTAATCAGTTTGGGAGTTTTCCAGAGGACACAAACACAAACACACACACACACACACACATACTTGTTTTTGCTACTTAGTGGGGACACATGACTACATGCAGCCTGGTGGGAACCACCCTTTCTGAGTGGTCTATAGACAAGGCAGAAAGTGATCCACACTCCATTTACAGCCGTTATAGCAGCTATCACTTGTAATCTTGAGGCTGAGCCCTAGAAGACTGACCTGACATTTTACCAAATGGTGGGGACCCTGCCAGGTAGAAGGCCCTGGAGGGGACCTGTGACGTGACGTTTTCATATGCTAATTAATGACATCACTGTGTGTGTTTAAAAGGTTACCAATGGGGACCTCACC
>JAZGTJ010000200.1:153193-184839 GCA_036877575.1 Botia almorhae | reverse complement strand
TGAAGAGTTCCATGCCTGCCGGATGTTAATGCAGTCACGGAACTCGTCGCCGACTTCTTTAAGCGTATCGACAGTAACATCGACACCGTCCTCAGTGAGGAACCAACATGTACTGGACATGATCTAAAGTGGTCAAATGGAAACACACTCGTGGCAAGACTCTGACTATGCGGGCCTGTACACTCGCGTATTTCTGCACTATCGCACTGTAGATCCGTCTATCGCTAGTAAGCAAACTCGTTAAACCACTCTCCGCTATTCAATGACTTTCCTCGCCTCCGCTCAGATAATCACTGAAACCCCACGAAATGTTTGTGAGAAGTGTTTGTGAGAGTTAGCGCTTTATATAGGCACTGATGGAACGCCAGTATTATGATGTAATAGTACTTGATTAATCGATTACGTTTTTAATAGAAGCTTGTCTACGTTTGAGTGCACAACATGACTGAAACATAGTCATATGTTTTAAAACATGTTTTTTTCATGTTAGACGTAAATATGTAATATTGATATATAATCCGTACGAAACTAGGGAGATTTTTTCTCCCGCCTCAGCTCATTATCAGATCACACCCACCCGCCCTCATACGGTAATGACCTGAGGCAAGCCATACAAACTTCTTTATCGCACATAAACAATTGCCTAAAAGTTACAGGACTTTCCTGCGCGTTTGGTCGATGTCACTCTTCACAAGTTAGGAAACTCTTCAGATGACCCATGACAGAGAAAAAGAGATCAGATGAGTTCAAATGAGTTTCCCCAGAAGCAGAGTGTGATGGTGAACGGTTGGATTTTGTGTGACTGGAGCTACGCAGGATATTATTTCCGGCGAGTGAGTAGTTTATTCTTACTTACATTAGTTAACATATTGTTTTATACTAATATGTACATTAAATAATGACACTTTCCACACTGAAATCCTTGTTGAAATATGAAATCCTTTTTATAGGTAACTTTCTTTGCTTTCGTATGCTGTACAAAACAGGTCTTTAAATTGTATGCAATAATATGAGATAAAATAAATGTATTTAAGTTTATGGGTCTGAATGGCTTTACGTAAACAGTTTTTGTATGCATGGGCATTAATAATGATCAGCAAAATGAATAATATAGTTTCTCTGGGTAATCAGTATACTCACAGTTGTTTGTTTGTTTGTTTGTTACAGACAAATGTTACAAAGAGGGACAATAAGATGTCAAGCTACATGCAGTTCACTCTGTCATAGAAAACAGAGATTGATGTTGACATGAGACACAGATTCCTGCCCACACCTGGAGCACAGCAAAGACCTGCTGATGCACATCCCCCAAGTCTCTGTGCTGTTGCTGTCCGACAACACCAATGCACAGGCCATCGATATAAATGGACAGATGCCAGCATCAGTGAGCTCATCAAACAAGCTCATCTTACCTACTCCTCCATAATTTATCATTTACAGTATATATTACAGTATATTTTACAAAAGGTATTTTTCCAATACCTTTTACAGTAATAAAGTTGGTCATGTGCTATTCAAAAATCACACTGAAACTCACACAGAATTCTTTATTTTATACATGCTACCAACATTAATGACATTGCATATAAGAATAAAAATTGTGCAAGAAACACCTGCAGCTTTTAAATTAGTAGATTGGGCGAGAAATGTACTCTTTAGGATGTCATACATACAGACTGATACAATTGTGACGAGTCTCTGGTTCTCCCTACTACGGCCGGCCAGTGGGCGGGGCCAGGAGACTCATCAATTGAACGATCTCCACCTGTTCTCCCTACTATAAATGTTGGGGCTGTGTTGGCGTGTGGTGGCCTGCTCCCGGGTTTTTGTTTTGTTCTGGTTGTTTATTTAGTTCATTATTAGTTAAACTTGGTACGGCCGGACGTTTTGACATCCTGGTCCGACCGAAATAGTGTTGATTTTGTGTTTTATGTGTTTTTTTTATTTATGTTAATAAATACTTTTCGTTGCAACCAAACCAACTCGACTTTGTCCTCCATTGATTTGTCACGGCTTTGAGCCTGTCGTGACACAATGTAAACAAGTTTAATCTGTTTTTTTAACAACGTGAGGGTATTAAAAAATGGCAAAATCCATTTTACTGTCTAATTCTTTTCTTAAAGACAATGATAACATGTTTTTTTTATCTATTTTCTTGAGATAAATTCTCCTCTTAGATTTTTAAGAGCGACATAAATGTTTAGGGTTGTAAGTTTTCTTTTAGAAGATTACAACAACTTCAATCCATCACAGGAGCAAGTTCATAGAACTCAATGCTGTACTGGACTTACAATACGTGTTTGTGATAAGAAATTCCGATAATGTGAAGCAACATACTTTTATCGCATGACAGTATTTGAGAGTTGGGTGGTTTGATTCTGCCTCCTTTATAGTTTGGCAAAAGCAAACATCCTGTTTAATGCACATGGGAGAACTTTCCAGATTTGGTGCATTCCACAAGAGCTGAGCTTTCCCAAAAAGCCACCCACCCCCAGACTCTGTCTGGAGCAGGATAAAATGGCCATTGTAAGTGCTTCTGGCCTGCCACTTAATATTGTCCCCAGTGATGTAAAATTAAGAGAGAAATAGAGCCACAGAGGAGTCTGCTGGCCCAGGTAACATCTGTACCTGAACTCAACTGTGTAGGTCTGTAATATGAGCATTTAAAGGGGAAGTTACACCAGACTTACTGTGAACATACTGTGAATATGTGTGGGCTTGTAACAACAACACACCTAATATTTTTGTAAAGGCAACTTTGATTATGCAAAATTTAATTGGAGGATGGAATACTAAGTGAAATTATTTTCATCTTATTGGTTTCATGCCATAATCATGTATGTTAATTACCAGGTTTAAGGTTGCTACACGATTACCTTAAACAGTGAATGTTTACCGCAAATGACCATTATTTCCAGTATGATCCAGCCTTGGCCTTTGAGCCTGAATATTAATGCGCTATATTTGTGTAACAGGGATCTCTCATTCTCACCACAACCCCCTTAGGGTCTGGATCAGACCCAGCTAGCATTAAATGCCAATAAACCCTGCTCTGAGACAGCGCATGTTTACAGTAAGTGGTTTCTCCTTGGTGGGTGATTGTGCATGTTATTGAGTGCATAGATCACCACATTTAGCAACAGTAAAATAGGCCCACTGTGTCTTGGAGAACACATGAAACCTGTTAATCTTTTTTGTGTGATTTTAAAGGGCTCTTATTATCAGATGGGATACATGTGGAAAGTTTGTCCCAATTAATACTCTTCATGTTGTGTAATGATACTCAAATGAAAACAAAAGATTATGACATTTACTGCATTATTATGTACAGCATGTTTACAATTTACATTAACATAGATTTGTTGGATATATTATTTATTTAGATGATGTGCTGTAGACCAATTGTAACAGATGGTATATTTGTTAAGATATTTATTTGTGTTTAGCATTTAGTCATTTTGCAATAAATTCCTATTCTAAGAAACCTAAGAAGTCTTTATGTTTGGAGTCCCAGAGTTCTGTAACACATATTTCAAACAGATGTATTTTTATATCATGAAGGACAGTTGATAAATGTTATCAAGACAAAATTTTGTTTATAATTAGTTCTAAGAAACCAAAATAACCTCCCAAACAAACATGTAAAGAGAAATTTGTAGATGTGTCTTATTAAGAATGCTAATGCAGTTTCCTCATTCATTACTTTAGTACAGTTTCATTATATAATATAATATTTATTATATTAACATTCTATAATAAAAATGTCTTTTCCAGCCTTTCAGACAGAAGTGTTCAGTATCACTTATTATGCTTTTATTATGTATAAATTCAATGTCACACATCACATATATCATATGGGTGTCATACAATGGAATTAAACTGCATCTGTGAGCACAGTGTGATTTTGTAGATTTAATAACACATGGGTGGCAATCCAAGTGTGTGAAATAAAATTACATAAACCGGCAGAAACTCTAGTCTACTGCCACTACTGTATATACATGAGTCGAGTTTATACTTTCTTTAGATTATTTCCTCAAACAGGGAGAGCTATGATCAGATTTGTATTGAGAAGGGCAGTTTGGCTATGTGCTCATGTGGTACAGTACCTATATTGCACAAAGTGTATGCAGTCATAATGATCTAATGATATCAAATTATGTGATTATGTTATACGAATATAATGTCACCACAAAGTTCCACTCAAATAAATATCAAGACAGTATGGAATAGAATATTTGCTGTCAGTCAATTTGTCAATTTTTCCCTCCATGTCATAATAGTTATTTTGAACACCTAAGTATACTCCTCCTAAGTCTTAAGACCATCAAAAAGCCTTAAAAGATATAAAAAATATATACACTATACAATCAAAAGTTTGGACAAGCTTGATTAAATTTATTTTTCTTGACTTTTCATAATATTAAAAATGTGAACATTGTAATAATAAGGCGTGCAGTGTGTCTATGTTTTTACTTTAGCGTACATCTAACTACATGTTATACACATGTACATCTATATACGTGTTATACTCTGAAGAAATGCTAAGGATATTGTTATCCAAATACATACATACATACAAGCAAATAAATACATTCCAATGCATATAGCTATTTGTTTATCTATTTTAGTAACTTAGTACGAAACCAGCACGGCATCTGTCCTCAAGAGAAAATTATGTGTGGCACTTTATTTCAGTTTCTTAAGACTTGAACTTAACAGGTGCAAAAGTAATATACTGTAGTCAGGAAACTAGAAACAAAGCAGCCACCCGTTCTTAGTTGAGTCTGAGCAATTTCACATTTCTCACAGGTTGTATTTAATCCTGGGGTTAAATGCAGGCATGTCCTTATCACCTGCCCACCCTAAAAAATGTTTGGAGAACTTTTGAGCATTTATTGTAAGCAGACCGCCTGCTGTCTCTCTTTCACACAGAGGTGTGTTTGATTTTGTGTCATGTTATCCTTTGCAAACCCTGAACAGGGTGCCGACTGTGCAGGAGGACATGGAGAGCAGAGGAGCAGAGCTTTGTTGTGGAGTAGGTTCTGTGCTGATTTACTGATTAGAGTTTGTAGGCCAATTTGTTTTTAAGTGTGTTAGTTTAGTGTCAATTTCAGTCAGATTCCTTGCACCACCTGCTGGTTGACTTTTGATTGAGCCTGGTTGTGGTTCTTTTTTATGTTTATACATCTTTAAATCCTCTTGTGACTAATGACCAGGAGTAATTGTTCTTTGTGACGTAGAGGGTGCGCCCTCTGGAACACAGGCTGGACGTGAAGCCAGAGGAACCGTGTAATAGAACCGTAATTGCTGTGTTGACTTTATTGCTAAGTAACACTCTTTAACTTTTCACTTTTGGCCTTAGATTCAAAGTTTTCGGTCAGGGCGGGACCTCCTTGTCACTTAATAAGATTTGCCACAATGCTGGTGCTTTCGCTGTCATGAAATCAATTAAGATAATAATTCATTTAATTTTCCTTTACTTATTTCCCTCTCCCTAAAGGAGGCGATTAAGTGGTGTGCACAGAGAGGGGAGAGTGATTTTATCATCATTACCACTAAGTGTTGGATTTGTGGTACCATGATTGTTAGTTTGAACGGAAGCCACCACATACAGCTGTCTGTTGAGATCATTAATCTTGCTGACACAAGGACTACAATACATTAGCTGAACTAAGAGTTTGCATGAGGGCCTTTTTTTTTAAGTAATCGAATGTACTGTTACAGTAATTGAGACGTTTACACGTGCAGTTGCGAGAATTATGACACTAAAATGCATAATTCCTGACACTTTTGGTTATTGAAGATAATCGTAATCTTCAACTGTTCATAAATATGTACATGCATGCACTGTATCATACTGGCTGCATTCACACAGCATCAGTCTTGAGTTGTCACTCCTGTTTTTTAGAGCTCTACACAATACAGTTACGTTCACACAACAAAGTAGGTTAAAGTTTACCCAGAGCTGGCACTGCTACTGTACTCAGTAACCCTTTTCTGTGCAAGGGGTGTTGGATGAACTGTTGCTCCTGTTGCTGTCCTGGATCTGTTGCTGCAAGCCTATTATCCGTTGACACAATTTGTGTGCCTTTGTTTTTCTTAGAGTTTAGAGGCAATGCAAGAGCACAAAGACAAAGAAACTGAAATAGAAATTATTTTGACTTTAATTTGTCCTCTTTTTAGTGTGTATCTGTAGCCTTGTCACCATTATGTTTAGCTGTACATACTCTCTAATACAGATAGTAAATAGCGCAGAGGACCATATTCCAACAAAAACAAAGCAATTAAGCAAATAATGAAGATATTAAAGTCTGATATTCAGTTTAGAGGTATAGTAACATACTATAGTATATGCTAAAATATACTATAGACTGACATATGTTCCTAGATTTTTAATTTCACACCTATTATGATGCTGCAAACAAATTGAATATACTTAATCTAAATGTGAGCTGGAAAGAATATTAGAAAACAAGCCAGCTCTCCTGAGAATACTTATATTGGGAAAAAGTTATCCTGAATTGCAATATAAATCTGGGTTCTCAGAAAAGTTGTTTCTGGTATATGGTGTCTTTTACACAGAGAATGCTCCTGGGCTCTACCAGAGTAGTTGAAAAACAGTCATCCCCTCATAAATGCAAATGAACTGCACAATATTTGTTATTTAACTTGCTGTTCCCTTGTCCATATTTTGCAATATCAAAACACTAGAGGAAAGTGCCAACAGTGATGGACAATGTTTTCATTGGCTTTAAAAGGGGTCCAAAATAACAGTAGTGTTATGTTTTGAATTTTTTCTTGGATCCTGATGACTTCCACTTTCATAGTATTGCTTTACATGGTATGGGTTTGCACAATCAGTTCAGTCTAAATAAGAAAAAAAATGTATTAATAGCAGATGGATTTTAGGATATGCCCCAATTTCCGATGCACCACTGCCTAAAAAATATCTTATCATGTCTCATATCTTCTAACACAGAGGCATTTTCTTCAGCCAAGCCTAAATGGGTTTTACTGGCATAGAAAAATGCATTTTTATGCACTTTCAAAGGTTGTATTGAATTTACATTGCAGTGTCTGAAAAAATGTGCTCTGCACTTTTATATCAGCCTGGTCTCTTGGGTTTCATGCATGTCTTAATGTCATGAGATCCTGTGCTTACATTTTTGCTTTAGACATGTTATATAGTATTTCAGTTACCCTGGACGAGGATTGCTGTATTGGCTCTGACTGTTATCACCCTGCAAAGTTGAAACTGAGAGCTTTTCAGGGCAGCCATGTCATGTAACAGGACCAAGTTCATGAATCCTGTTAACCCAAGTTCTGTTTATTGAGTTGGATTTCTCTGTAGTTGAAGGTGGGGTTGGCGTATTGGGACTACAACTGGTTTCTCATATGTAGCTCAGAAAACTACAAAACTGACGGCTGAATGTTATGCTCTTTGAAGGAAAAAGACTTCAGAACTGTGTTGAATTTACAACTTCAGTCCAAAAAGGAGAAACAAGCTGCAAAAACAGAATACATCGACATTTTAAACACACCATAGTCTGTGTTGATACATCAACCTTGGATATAATGATGCTTGATGAGTTAACAGTTACTTGGTCTGTCCTGTAACTGAGGGGTAATAAGAAAGCAGGACAAATTCTCCCTTTTCCCAATATGCCTGCTTTTCCACCAGGGACGTTAATTGGTTATGGCGGGGGATGACCTAATCTTCTTATTTTGAAGATTAATTCCAACAATTCCAATACATGGACCTCAGGAAAACTAAATTAAAGATATGATATGAGAGATATGACTATTAAAAAGGAATTTAGGGTGTGTCAATTTATTTTAATATTGGCTTGCTGACATCATCCAAAATTTAATAATATTCCACAGTGGTATGTTTAGTTTAAATAAAAACTTTCCCCTTTTGGTTGTTTGATCATGAACTTTCACTGTAAAGGTCAAAACTTCCTTTAGAAAAAGGTGTAATATCACAGAGCAACAACAGTGCCGCGTTCCATTAAATTCTCCCCTGAGCACTCTTTCCTCATAGTCACATGAACATACAGTGTATGTACATGTACCATTTAGGTAGCTTCTATAAGCTGCCTAAAAATATTTATCAGACATTATTTCACTTCTCAATTATGCATTAGGTTTTTCTGTTGTTTTGTATGCTAATGTTCTTCTGCAAATCACATGTAGAAAAAAACACAAATGGTTCTAGGAATGATTTGGAATAAAACCCCATATGTATATTTTTATACTAAAGTACTTTGTATCATATTGTATCATGTTCTCATGTTAAGAATAACAACATGTAAATGTAATAAGGGATTGGGTCACACATGTAGCAGTTTAAGCATGTTAAAGGTTGAATGGCTAATGTTACATATCATTAGTGCCATTAGCTGAAATATGGTTAAGAATAACGGTCACTTCCTCACTTCATTTTATGAGGCCTATCAATTTACTCAGCGGTCATAAGTGTGTGTAAAAGGAAGTTGCCACTGTGTCTTCACTGTCTTCAGTGCCTCAGCTCGTTTATCAACAGCGGCCACTTGTGGCTGAAGAATGTAACTGCATGTTAAAACCCCCTCAGCCAGGTCAAGAGCACTGACATTATACCTACATGTGGCATCAGACTCACTGTGTAACAGGGTTATTCACGCTTTCCCTCTGTAAAACCCAATGGCCTTCAGTTTTCCATTCTCACATTACACTCGAGTGCTGCTTTTATAAAGCGCAAAACTGATTTTTATTGACTACCTGTGCCAGGCGTGCAGATCTGAAGTGGAGTTCACATTTCAACTGCTCTGACTGAAGTAGCTTTACTGTTACCCTGTTACGCACTCACTCTGGGGTATTTCAAATATTTGCCAACATTTTAAAACTACATATGACTTTAAACCAGACTTTAAATTAATCTTAAACAAATCTTAAACCTCCATTCAATGCTTTGTCTTACCAACATTCAAAGTTTGTCTTGATTTACTTTCCTTTTCTAGCTTCTTTCTTATACAGTCAGACAGTCATAAGATTAAAGATGATTAATGGCTGAATCTTTAAGTGCTTTCTTGCTGTGTCCTATGAAGCACAGTTTGGTCAGAGAGACCACCCAAATATTGACTCATAAAGAATATCTGAAGTAAAACAGTGAATCATAAATGAAGACAGAAAAGAACCTCTGCATAAACTCTTTTACCCGTGTTTCCACAACACTCATCATTAGTTTGTCCAAACCCAGATTAGTTAAAGGATGTGACAGGGATGCTGTTATCTCCCTCTCTTTAGCAATCACATGTATCATGAAGGGTGAATGAGGTCTCTAGAGGTAATGAGGTGAATCTGAAAAATTCTGGTCAATATAAATGAGATTCAGAGGTTCAAGCCACAAACAGTTCTGCTAATGTTCGAAATTCACAATTAATCGAAGGAGACAATAGCATCAAGTCTCAGCCATTAAGTACAACATTCCCATTCCCTGCTTCCTCTCACAGTTTCTGGATTTCATCACTCAGAACATCTCGCCCTGATGGAACAGAGAGTGCGCATCAATTCTTCATCCTGGGAAGGAGAAGACAGAACAGACCAGAGCCAAGCACTGCAGGGGAGGTCACTTCTAAACCACTCAAGGAAGAAATAAAAAGAAAACAGATGCCATAAGAAACATACAGATCAACGGTCACACTTTGAAAGCCAACTTTTAAAGGAAAGTCTTTGTCAAGGCTCTCTTGTTCTGTGGATTTACCATCACTTAACATTAGACTATATACAACTGTGGAGGTTTATATTTACTTGGATAGACACAGTATTAGAAACAAACAGTGGTAATGGCATTTTATTGCATGCACTGGAAACAGCACTACAATAGATTTGTTCTGTTGCTGAAATGCTTTGTGCTATGATGTCGATGTAGTCAGTTAAGGTAGACTGTTTCTTAATTTTTCCTGTACATGATCATTGGTAGAGCTGTCATATTCAAGTAGAATTTTCGAACCAACAGGTTTGGTTATGACACACAAAGGAACCAATCGCATCGACCATCAATGCTGTCAAACCTGCGTTTGATGTTTTATCGCAACATTTCACATTTTTAAACAAATTAAAAAAACATAATTAGTCTGCAAATACAACTAAATACAGAAACATGCTAACAAATATATAATAACAGCCAAATATATAAATACACTGCAAATACTTACAGCAAAATACAGAAACATGCTGCTAATACTCACAACACCATCAAATTCAAAAACGCCCTGCAAGTAGTACAGACAATGATGGAAGTGTTTCAAGGTGTATATTTCACACTAGATAGGGAACTCAGTAAGAGAATATTACCTCTGGGTATAGTCTGACACAAACCCATCGTCGTCACCTGCAGTTCTAGGAGTGTTCTCTGTTATAAAGCTTACATCTCGCCCACATGAACTGCGAAATTTGGATACGTTCAGCCATTTGAAACCACAGAAAGCACAATACATTTTGACCAGAAAATAGCACACATTTGTTATGTGACATGCTATTTGTTCATTTACTTATGTTTACAGTTAACTAATGCGACATCACAGAAATTAAATATGAGTTTTAATTCATTTTTGATGTACGTTATTAATTACAATTGCACTAATAACAATGACTGGTTCATGCTTAGTTTGACTCACATACAGCAGTATGACATTGTTGTACGTCTGGAAGAGCTGCAATTGAGCATTTTTACTTGTTCTTACCAAATGGCTCTTTAGTGGCTTTGTTCACTGGAACAAACTGACATAATTAGTACGTCTCTTGACTTTCCTTTGTTAAAGAACACTTGTAGCCACACACATCTACAATCACAGGGTTTTATAATCTATTGTAATTAAAAGAAAAAGGCGACAAAGCTGGTTTACAAGACTATGGGGCTATTGTTAATGGTGGTGAATTGATTTGTGTGGCAGATGACCGGCGTCAGTGACTAATGGGAGGTATGTGTAACCCTGGCAGGTACTTCAGCCAGTTTTTGGGAGAATTTGGATAGGCTTTCATTTTGCTTTGTTAGACCTACAAAAAATGACAAATTAAACATATTAGGGATGTCAATGCAAACCATTATCATGTTTTTGGTTTTGTTCTGACGGGTTAAGCTATTCTGTTTTAATACAGTACCTGCAGCACTTTACTCAATTAATAATAATGCTCAACCATACAGTACAATTTAGGTTATAACAAACCCATTTCTGTTTAATGTCAAAAAAGCCTTACTGGTGGGACTGTGGGGAACACGCTAGAAAAAATGAATTTTCCTTTCTCTTTTAAGTTCTGGACAGAGGTGAAGAATTCACCAAAGCGTTATTTGCACTTTGACCACAGAAGCTTGAACAAGACTTCCAAAAACCCTGGTTCTTTGTGAACTCTAGAACAAAGAGTAGAGAACTTGGCCTGTGTAAGTATTAGTCTTACCATCTGGAACCAGAGAACCCATACAAAGTTCAACTACTGAAAACTCAAGCCTTGTGCCCTCAAGCACATAAATACACAAATCTCAACACAGCATCTGTAAACAAACGTCAGATATTCACACAATTCAGTGTTATACTAAATAGCATAGAAATCTGTATATTGGTGGTTAATTTAATCATAAACAATGCTAATACTTCTTGAAGGATTCATTTCCCATAATCCATCAGCTTGCGTTACAGCCCGTGTGGAGTGTCTCTGAAAGCTGACAGCTGACCGAAGGCTGAAGATGGGACAGAAGAGCCAATGTGACTCATTTATTGAGTGCATATGCTCAGAGTTCCCTCTCAAGAGGAGCCTGCTCAACCGCTTAACGGAAGCTGGAAGATACTCTTGGCCTGAAAGAGAGGAAGTCCAGACCATCAGGTGCTCCAGCTGTGAGAAAATCCCAGAATTAGACCACTAGGCACTAGGTCACTCACTAAACACTAAGTTCTGTTTCTCTTTCCTTCAAAACATACTGATGACCTCAGCATAGATCCATTCTATGGTGTGTGTGAATATGCTTTCGCCTTTCTAACTTAATATAGTTATAAACAGGGTGAGAATTATAGGAGGCCTAACAAAGGATCACAAAACAAATTATTAGATAGATATTAAGTCTAAATATGTAAATTAAATTAGTCTAAATATGTAATCATAGCAACAGTCAGCCCCAGCGTGTTAAAATTATTGTAAATTATGGTGATGCCAGCCTGGAAATTACTCGAAAAAGCTGTTTTATTTTTTAGCAGTGTACTGAGAGGTTAAGCCGGAGTCAGAATAGTCCATCAAACCTGGCAAATGTGCAGTACTATGAAAAGAAAACCAGAAACATTAAGTAGTTCCAAACTGATTTTAAACATCTGTCAGTTTTGTTTCTCTCCATGAAATTATCAAGCTCCCAGTGATGGAACCCCCATGATCGGATCAACAGCACTTCTACCATGAAACTAAACTCTCAATGAGTCACAGAAGCAAGGGGCCTCAACTTGAATACATGAAGATCTCCTTCATATCACTCCAAACATGTGTGTTGATTTTTCAGTCTTCTCTGCATGTGGTCGATTATGAGATTGGCCAAGTTTTGCCCATGCAAAAATCACCGGGTCGCTATTAAAACCACATGTGCTCGCAGTTTGCCCATACGGCTGGTGTTAGAAGGCACAAGGTTTAACCCAGGTAGTTTACATACAGGATTTGTTTTTTATCCCCGCACAGAATGATATCCTGGTTGCTTAGGAAGTTCAGAGGACATAAATCAATTATGCATCACCCTTTGAAACATTTTATAGTCTTTCTACTATAGACGCCATAGGTTACCCTGGTCACTTCAGACATCTTTAAATTTGAATGTAGAGGTCATTCTTCTGTCGTGGATGTGTAGTTTGGTGGATATATAGGTGTGGGTTTCTCTGTTTCTGTACCCTGGCACATTCACTGTATGGTAATCGTGTTGTCAGTAAGTACAGTAATCCAATACTAACCATGTTTCAGGAAAACGTTTCGGACTCCATCTCCAGGGGCTTGGCATTACCTCCACCTCTCATTTGGTGTCTGGAATAGCTGTGCTTTTTCTTCATTTATTTTTGGTACCCAGTGAAATTTAAGAGCCAGGTAACAAAAATGGCATTTAAACGGGGTAGGTGGGGGGACCAAAGTTGGTTCCATAAACCATTCCTTCCTCTTCTGACAAGGTGAAGCAACATCTGGAAGGACAGAATTCTGAGTACCTCTCTTTCATTCTGTTTTGTGATTACGATTAAAGACGAGTGAGAATTATGGGCCTCATTATGTTATTAAGCAATGTTAAACAAATCTGTCTCTGCAAATGCATTATATAAATCATTGTATTTATGATAACACGATGCCTTGTTCTCAGTTCTGGGATTAATTATAATAACATTTAAAGTCACTTCCTCTAATGGCATCAGCTCTCTCTTTGAAGTGGATTTGGCTAGCAACCAAAAGAGCCCCTGGATAACTAACAATGGACTGTACAATTTGCAAGAAACATGGTACAAATTCATAACAGTGTTCATCCTGCTCTTTGTTCTGCTGTTTCCCAGAATAGTAAGGACTATGAGGGCAAGTAAAGAGAATGGATTTGCCTCTAAAGAAAGGCCATGAGATTTATGCATTAAATGATGGAGGCAGAAGTAGGTAAACTTAATGATTCCTGAGCCCCTATACCTCAGATGTAAACCACCTGTTCCCAGGCAGTTAAGCGTAATGTAGCTGACATGCTGAACCCCGTCCCTCTAGATATTCCTGTTCTCCATAGAGGCTTAATTTTTCCAAAGGCTAGTAGTCATATATAGTTGTGGGTCTATTCACAAACTGTATGGGAAACATTGCCTGAGGGAGCAGATATATATTTTTGTTGTCTTTGAAACATGTTTAGTCTGTATCCTTTCCCATGCATGATTTATTCACATATTCAGAGAAGTATTCATTCACCCTATATTCATGGGTGATTTTTTTTGTTGTGTAATGCCAAATGATGCCTCATGGCAGTTTCAAAGTTCGGTTATTCCTCCTTATAACAACATTCTCTGGTGAGGGGCTTTAGATATGGAGGTCTTGGATTGATCAGTCAGACATATCTCTCATATTACTGTGACCATTCAGATGGTCTACTCAGCGTCTGGAACGTTCATTCCTGATGACAGGTTTAAAGGAATAGTTCACTCAGAACTTAAAATGTGTCATCTTTTACTTTCCCTCATATGGCTACAAACCGTGATAATCTTTCTTCTGTGGAACACAAAAGCAAAACATTTTCAACATGGACACAAAAGTCACTATAAAAGTCAGGAACACACTGAAATTAAGTGGTTAAAAGGTTTGTTGTCTGCCCTTTCCTTGGTATGTTTATCAAAAACATTAAGAATCTTCTTTGTCATAATCACTGGTTCTGTTCTATAGATAATTCATTCTGTTATCAGTAAATGACTATTTAAAGTTTGGCGTGTTTCACACATAAAGCTATTGAATGACTTTGAAGATTTCAAATATAGTACAAATCCTATGGACCACATTTATGATACATTTATGGTGCTTATCTTTCTCTGTATATATTGTTTTGCAGGAGTTTGGAATGTTTTCTGTGCCCCATGATTCTTATGCTACATTCTTTTCAAAGAATACTTCCATTTTAACAACTCAATGCATGTCTTAACACCAGTAAAGGTCTTCAAAGTTTGTCTTTTCGTGTTTCACAAAGTAATTTTTTTTTATCAAAAATTATGTAAAACAGTGACAATTTTCATTTTGGGGTGAATTATGTTTTAATGAAAAACAAGACTTGTTGAGTCTTACACAAGTTACATGTTATTCTGGGTTGTTCTTCCTAACACAGAGCCTAGTTCTAAAATCAAAGAGATTCAAATTGAAAAGTACTGTTTCTAGAAGTCCTGAACTAAATTTAATCTATTTCTTTGAAATCATCTCCAGTTGGGCCAATAAAATGTTAAAATAGGCCAAGAACAGCAAACAAACAACTGTCAAGCAATTTTGTAATACTACTTAATAAATATGGCGTTAAAATATCCCCACACAAGCACCACAGGGATGCACCTCAGCATTTTTTATTTCAGAACTACATGATTTACCTTGAATTCATTTCATTGTGGGAACACAATGCGGGATGTTCTACTGACATGTTTTAATAGCCTATTGAGGAACCTCGAGTTCCTCCTCTGAATGATGTCTCGAATTGCTTCCATGAGTCTGGGATGAAGAGTGCCAACACTGCTTGCCAGTAACAGACGCCCTCATGCCAGAGTGATTCAGAGGCTGCAGTCTAAACATTCTTCCTCATTCTCTGAGAACTTGTCACTCTCTACTGGCCTGCCAGGGCATGACATGCATTACAGGGATTGAAATGTAGTACTATAATAAACAATTTCAACAGTTAAATCAAACTTTAATTGTATGACTAGCTTTGCATTACTCCTAAATTCTTACTGAACTTTACGGAGTCATTTTCAAAATAGCATTTAACCAACTGTTAAAACAACCCAAGGTAATTTTAGTGGCTGTATGAAATACAGTAATGTTTGTACAAGTGCTTTAAAGGCCAACATCACATTAAGTTTGACAAGAGAAAGTGTAGTAATACTTTTGTGATAGTTATAATCTGTATATCTACAGTATATAATTATCATTTTAAACCTAACAAAAATATTTTGTTAAATGTTTTAAATGCAAAGACATTTAAATATATTAAATCATGTGTCCTTTTTTGGGGTCACTGCATTATTACAAGTAATAGAAAATAAATAGGACACCCAGTTTAAACAGTATGCCTCATAAAATGAATCACCCTAATGCAAAGGCAGATGGCATACTTTTTCCCATTTGACATTCCAGGTTTAACTTGAATTAATTTCTCACATGAACGTTCCATCCCACCTCTGGCCACTAGAGGGATTAATGCTTACAAAAACACTTTTCTCCTTTCTATTTAACTTGATGTCATTTAGGACAAATCTAAAAGACTATTTGCCATCACATACCCCAGGGATCTGCAAACTTGATCATGGAGGGCCTGTGACCTACCAATCAGGATTACTGTAAGGCGACAGGCAGATGAGTTTGATCAGGGTTGGAGTTAAACTCTGAAGGGCACAGGCCCTCCAGGAACAGGTTTGCCCATCCATTTACATTTACACATTTGGCAGATGCTTTTATCCAAAGCGACTTACATTGCATTATACTATACATAGTTTCTGAGTATGTGCAATCCCTGGGATCGAACCCATGACCTTGGGGTTGTTATCACCATGCTCTGACCACTGAGCTACAGAAAAGCTCTGACAAAACCTTTGCAATACTTTTAAACTGAATTATCAAAGATATCTTTGATAATATTTGTTATATTTCTTATATTTGGAAATTAAAAAACTTGGAACCCCTTTTAATATCACCTCCACAAAACACTGTTGGCAAAAAAAACTGAAATTTAACAACTGAAATTTGTCTTAACAGCTTTATTGAGATTCACACTCAAATCAGTCCAATTCATTGGCCAAGCATCACACATTTGTATTTTCAATATAAACTGGGAATGTATCATGAAATTATGAAAGTGCAAATACCATTTCAGGGATTAGATGTGTAACAATATAAAATCTGTAATGGGATACAAAACAGCCAAACAACAGCCTTGAGACTCGAATGGCCTTTTGTCAGGAAAACATGATCTGTGTTTATTATAATCACTTAATGCACAGCATACCATCACATACAGGACAACTTTTTTGTTCACCTATTTTTGTAATGTTTGGTCAGATGTTTAGAATCTACCGTATGCTTCATTAAAACAGACATTAGCTCCACCTGCACCTTTGGCCACATACATTACTCCAAAAAAATACTGCAATTTATTGAGCTTAATTGATTCTGATCAACACATACAGGAAAAAAATGCATAAACCAGATTTTAATGAATCCTCTGGAATGACTCCAAAGTCTCAAAATGCCACTTCATAAACAGCTTTGACTTCATTTTTCACTTTGTAAAGTAATGCAATGCAATACTGCATTAGGAAAACAGGTTAGGTTCAACATTCCATCAAGCCCACAATGAAACATCAGCCACCTGCTCAATCAGACCCTCACCCAGAGCTACAAAGTTAACAGCAAACCTATGAACCAAAGTGGGTTATTTCAAGGCTGAAGTGTGAGCTAGTTTTGTGCAATTTTTCTGAAGTGCTTAAAATTCAGTGCTAGCTGAACTGACAGTTTATCTGATGAAAAGTTAGCCCGGTGTTTGCAGGAAATTAAAGCAAATAAAAAAGTTGTATTGAACTGTTGTTGAACTGTTAATTTGTTTGAATGGCTTTGAATATTTCAGCAGTCATTTTAATAAGAAAAAAGTGGCACTGTGTTATTACAGTTTGATATATATACAAAAAATATATATTGATGATCTTTGTTTGGGTTTTTTAAACATCGTCATCATTTTTAAGTAGAACATTCAATTTCAAATAAATAGAAAATTAATTTCCATATTTTATTTGTAGAGAAATAGCAGTTATATTTATTGTAAAAAAAATTAGGTGTGAATTGAGTTTTAGCATCTGTAGAAATTAACTATCGACAGCTAAGCCAGTTTGCCAGTTGCCACACACCATGGAAAGATCCAAAGATCAAACACCTGAATAGATTCTGAGGTGAAAACAGATGGTCTTGAAAAGTGGTGCATCTTGAAACAAAGAAAAAAATGTATGTATTAGAGACGCATCATAATCTATGAATTTTAGCCGTATAAGACATTTTAAAGGGATAGAACATGCAAAAACGAACGCAAAAATGAACGCAAAAACGAAACGTTTGTCATCATTTAATCACCCTCACGTTGTTCCAAACTCATTTAATTTTTTCAGTTGAACCCCAAAGGAGACATTACCTCTACATTGTTTCTTCACGCTTCTATAGAATGAAAGTAAATAGTGACCAGGGGTGTCAAATTCCAAAAATGACAAACCCCATCAGCTTTGAACAAAATTTTTTGTAGTTATTTTAATTTTCACATTTGTAAAGCTTGACAGCCATTTGTGACACATTTGTAAAGCTTGTAAGCATTCACTTTCATTGTATGAAAAAAACCTGCAGGAACATTTTACTAAATGTCTTTTGTGTTCCATGGAAAAGTTTAGAATGACATGGGGTAAGACAATGATGACAGATCTATTTTAATTTTGGGGTGAACTATCACCTTAAAAAGTTTAGATTTTTTTTCCCCGATGTTTGTCGGCACATTCTGGATATCACATCTTCTCCTTTAACACAATGTACAGCATCTCCACATTCAAGATGGATATAATCCAGGTAATCATGGATCAACTCATTCTTTCTCGTTTTTAAATAATTGCCTTAAAAACACTCGGGGAAAGGGACCAGAAGCATGCTTAAGGGCAAATGAGCATATATAAAAATGTTTTCTAAAAACATTAAGCTCAGAGGCTGTTTGCTTAATTGCCACCTTAAAATATAACAATTTGTATTGGAACATCCCACATTCAGGGCTCTGAGCGCAAGAGAGTGGCCATAAATAAAGACGAGTTTCACAGAAAAGGCACTGTGATGAAGTTGCAAAGAGAAAACCCTCAACAGAGCCAGTGAGGCGCTCCTGAAATGAGCTGAACCTCGCCAATATATTCTGTTCTAATTTACCATTGAAGGATTACAGTGATTACATTAGACCCAAAAAATAAAAATGGACTGGACCTAGAACTACTGCTCATTTCTGTGATTATAAGCACCACAGAACAGCCCCTGCTCTTCTGTATACTTCTCTGACACTACAGGTCTAGTTTAAAGGAAGGGTAGGGCGACCAAGCCCTTTAGCAGCAGGCACAATCGGCACACCGTCCACCGGGCGTTAGTGAACTGTGCGTGTGCTAGCCAGTGTTTTTGGCACCTACAGTATCTTTTACATCCTTTAATTGGCAGATTAATACAGGAACTCGCTCCTAACAGGATGTGCACCGAATACTGTGCTGTTCTATACAGTAGATTTATTCCTATTATTACAGATTAGGCAGGAGCCCCACGGCTTTGACTATCTGCTGAAGATTACCTCACAAACTCTGATTACATAGCGCTGTCGGGTTCAGTTGCTGACTCTTAAAAGTGCTTAACACTTCGTGATTAGTTTTTAGTAAGCAAAGAACACATGCCTTAAAAGCACATTAATGGAGGCCTGTAACACACTTAACCAATTTGTGTACTTTTTAAACACAGTTTCGATTTCTACAAATCTGACAATACATACGAAAGCTTTTCTTGTCGTGATTAATCTTGCTTCCTTGGGTTCGAATCCGGTGGCTACTTCACATCACAAAGTGGCTTAGCATGTGGGAGAAATATTTCATACCAGATGTACTTGACCCTCCCATTCAGAGGAGCTACTGCTAGGCTGGTCAGGGTCTGAGTCACATTTAGGAGTATCGGAGTGACATGGGTTCGGACCACTCAGTGTTTCCCCTAACTCGACAGACAAAGGAGGTACTGGAGATACATCATGACCTACCAGGTCAAGCTGCGTTGGCCTGATGGGCTCACGTTCTTCTGTGGTACAACTGATGCCATACTCACACTCTTGCTCTCTATCACCCACTGCTGTCCACTGTGGAATAGTGTACTCTGCAGTCTGCTCTAATGTCATCCTTGCTGACGAGGCAGGGAACTCTTGGTGTGCTGCAGCAGCTGAGGGAACCAAACTGATACTCTGGGGGTTCATGTCATGAAACCAAGCCATGATGTTGCCCAAAAGGTTAGCGCTGTCTGGACCGAAGTCAGAGGGCTCCATACTTCCAGGAGGAGCCTGGAAAGGACCTTCTGCGGACTCACAGTTCAGATTGTTAAGATTGTCAAAACGCAGAGGAACATTCTGGCCACTGATGTTTCCCAGCTTCTTCAGGCTGTCACCCACCTCTAACAGCTCAGAGCTGCTCAGGGCAGCACGGGGCACATCTACACCGCACAGCACTGGATCCAGACGCGTGGGTAAGGATGTTCCGATGGCCTCTAGAGATGCCTCGTTAGTAAGCATTTCTTGAGCATCAACACCAACGCCGCCTGCAGCCAGTCCAGACTCCTGCAGAGAGAGCTGGATGGCCAAAAGGATATTTGGATCATCTTCATCCAGGGAACTGTGAGGCTGCAGGGTACAGGATGAGACGTTACTGTCAGCTGAGGATCTGAGGAACATGTGACATTCCACCACAGAACCTCTGGTAAAACATTGCATGTAATGATCTCAACTCACCATTGGCAGACCCTGTCTCTGACCACCACCAATTTCTTGTGTGTCTAGAATAGAAACATATGTTAAAAAGACAAATGGGGAAAAACATTTTAAATTTGTTTGTTGAAATTGTTGAAAAACAAAATTTGTTAAGTTTACTAATGCAGTTTTAATTTTTTTGGCATCCCAGGGAATAAACACTAACGAATCTAACAAAAAAGATGACTATTATTTTATATTGCTTAATAAAAGCCTATACCACAAAAGACTGTATTGAAAGAACTGCTTACATCACTTTTCATTGTATTTTCTTCTGAAGTCGGCATATGTATGAAACATTAAAAAAGATGAGCCCCAAAACTAGCAGTTTACAACAAATTTATCATGAATTAAGCTTAGCAAAATAAGTTTCCTATGCAAAAGCTAATTAAATAGTTAAAAAAAAGAACATGATTTAGTTAGTGTTTTATGAATTTTTCCTTATCTTTAGAAAACATACCTAAATTGCCGTGGGCCAGGTCATCAGGGTCTGGCGTGTTGCTGCGGAGGCTGGCCATGTCCCCACGCCTGCGCTGCCTGTGTCTGCGTCTGTACTGGAACTCTGCATACTCCTACAACACAAAACACATACAGCACCAATTCAGAGCTGCCTCAAGATGTGCTATCAGTATTTTCCACAGGCCCTGAAAATGAAAGCCAGAGCCTTAGAGGAACCTGTCAGCCCTCTACAGCAACACACACATCTGCTGTGTGACAGCCTCAAAGTTCAGGCTCATTGGCTTTGACATGTCCAGATAACAGACGGATGTTTGAGTAAAGTCAAAATGTGGAAGAAGTTTAAGTTGCTGGAATTGTGTACATGTAACAGCCATATGCTTGAAAATGGAAAATACTGCAGAAACAACAAGTATATGTGTGGCTGTTTATTCTATGACAAGGATAAATATACAGTCTGTCACCATTGCAAAATAAATCCCTTTGGGTGATACAAGAGCCTTTGGCTTATTGTTGAGGTTGTGATCACCCTGTCCGGTTTGTTTTGACATAATGTCTGTCTGACTGTATATTATCCCACCTATGACCTGAATATCCCAATAAGAATATAAATCAACATAAAATTTTGATTGGTTTTTAAACTATTAAATTACATAAGGGAGAAAGCCTAGAGTGGTACAAGACATGACACTAGCACTGTAGGAGGTTGTTTGTCAGTTGGTCAGTTATAGTTTAATGGTTATAATACCAAAATATTTTACCACACAATGTTACTGACCAATGAGAATCAGCTATTCCACACAGACATGTAATAACTTCTTACCAATGATGACTGGTCTATACTGAACTTGTTCAGACTTTGCTTTCACCACATATCTTGACTTTACAAAACAACAAATTCCCGGAAATAAAGTTCCCAGTCCAACCCAGACTAAAGCTGCATGCAATAGGCATGCAACAATGGAAGCAACTCAAAGAAAACATACATTTAGGAAAAAAACATTCCTGAGAGGAACCGCTCAAGCATCCATAATAGAAAACTTTAATAAAGTGCATTGCTATCATTCTTCCTTCAAGCCATAAATCCAGGAAAATAAAACCGCGCCATAACCTGCACACAAAGAAGGGCAGCAACCAGCATTATAGACAGTGGCCTGTTTCACCTTGGAAAGTCTCCAGAAACACATATTTCATGACCTCTATGGTATAGCCGAAGCAAAACAAGGAAACTGCCTTTTGAAGCTGCTACACCAAAGTTATCTTTTAGAAGATTTTGTCAGGATAAAGAAAGGACTTAAAACAGCATCTGAATTAGACATCTTTCCCTGGCATTGCACAGCAGCTTTCTGAAAGATACAACATGCAACCAAAAGATAAGTGAAGAATGGCATTAGTGATGAAGTGATGAGAGGTGCATTCAACTGTTTGTTTAGCCGTTCTTGAGATGGGATCTAATGAGGATTCATTAATACCTGCCGATGGTTTCCTGTATACTGATCAAGTCCCCCGAGAAAGGCTTGATTCCTCTGGATCTTTAGATCAGAACAAAACAGCCATACACTTTTTATCTACACATATCACTTCTCACAGATTTACAATTGCTGCAGCTGGGCTACATTTTGTTCTATAGGCCTGTGTGCACTGCCAAACCTTTAGGCACCATGTGTCGACATGAGCCACAATACAAATTTATGAAGAAACACTCTAGAAGAAAATTTCCCCCAAAGGGTTTTCTATTAGGCTTACAAAATAAGCCAAGCAAAACAAAAAAACGTGTTACCTCCGGGGAGGCGAAACCCAAGTACTCCCAGTCCCATGTTCCACCAGCAAAACTGTGAAAACATACAGAAAGAGTATTTAGTTTCTTAAACTGTATTCCTGTCTGTGACAACACACACTGTACGCTGTGTTTGTACAGTGTATGCTAACATTTGTGTTACAGAAGGCAGCTCAATACAGAAAATACAACACTAGTGTAGAAAAACGTATAATACTTAGTCAACATTAAATGAAATTGAAATGATTTACTTTCTTATGTATTATTCTAATTATTTTTCATTTTTCATTCACCACCTGAACCATGTATATAGAAAAGTGCTATATGATACGGGATAAAATGTTTAAATACTGTATATTCACATGTTCAATTTAGTATGTTCTCTATATCCCAATCACTATTTTGGATCGCAAGGAAAATGCTCAAATAAATCTGTCCTGATTCCTGGGACAAAATTTTTATACTCTCCAGTCAGCTGCTCAAGATCTGATTCTTCTGAACCAGAAAAAAACTTTCTCATGAGCCAATAAATTCAGATAAAGACAGATTTAAAAAAGCCTCATTCCACATTTTTTTTAACTTAAATGTCACCCAAAAAAAATCACTTTAAGCAAGTAAAACAGTTTATGAATGCAGACTCATTCTGACTGTAAGCTGTAAACTAAATCCCTCTAAAGGAGAGTAACCTGTCGTTTGGCGAAGGGCTCTTACCTGCGTCGAGGGGCCTCAGGTGAGTCATTAGGTGCCACGCCTCTTGCCACAGAGGCCAGAAACTCCTGCCTCTTCTGCTGCACCAGGCAGGCAGCACGGATGATCTTGTGACGTGGGGTGCGGAGGTACGGTCGGTTGACCTTCTGTGCAAGGTCTTCAGTCACCATTTCCAGGTCAGTCTAATGAGAGCGATAAAAGCGCAGCTTCATCTCTAACTCCAAAGGGTCCACGGTAAACGTGTCGGACAACTAGCACCTGTGTTACTGACCTGCATAAGTTCAAATATTTCCTTCTTTGTGCTTTTGGGCTCCAGGAAGAAGCCATAGGGGTAAGAGCACTTGAGAATGCGGCGAGTCTTGAGTAGTTCGTGCACTGCGTCTTCAATGAAAGTAGTGTCTGGAGGACCTCCCTCTCCTGCAACAATACCGCAGGACAGCACTCATATTAAAAACATTGAAAGTCTGCAACACCAAGCATTCGTCTTAATCTACTGCTAAATAAGTAATTAAACAGTTTTAAACATAAGTGCTGCATTACCATTCTGTGAGTTTTAACGAAGGACACAATGTTAACTATCTATTAACACATCTAGGCAATTATTTCTAAACATTATAGATGTGTTCTTTTGCATCTTACTTCCACTGAGAACCTTGCTCAGCTGTTCCATCTTGTCTTTGGCTGTTTTAAGCAAGCGTTCTTCCAGCTGTGGGAGAGGGCAGTAAATAGATGTTGATGTCAAATCAAACACTTTGAGTGGTCACCTCAAAACCTTTGAGTCCTCTCGGCCTTAGACAGACCTTTCACTGACCACCGGAGTCATATTCCAGAAGAGAAATGCACTTTCACTATCTGGCAAGCTCTTATCTGATTGGCTGACTTTTTTGGTTGCTTTACTTGTCAGACAGTTTTACTGCTTAGTGAAAGGTCTGCCTATACAAGATTGTAACATCAGGTAGCTGATTGGAGACTTTTGTACCTGGTAGCTGTGCTCATGGTTCTTAAAGCGTGTGTAATAGTGCATAAAGCGATCCAGCTCCTGGAAGTTCTTGTGTTTCTTCTCAGCCTGCAAGTCAGACAAGTTATATAATCTGACATAATAATTCTTATAGAATAAGTATCTGAATAAATATCTATATCTAAACATAACACATTTACAAATGTATAGAATAGTTTAAGCCCTCAGAATGTCAAAATTAGAGCATTTTGGCTTAATTCCATGTTAGCTTTAAGACCATTGATAAGCTAGTGTACTTTTAAACCCATCTAAATTTCCAGCAGAAAAAGATATACAAAGAGATACTCCCTTCCACAAAAACAGACTAAAAATGTTGATGTTGTCCAATCATATGCTCTCTAATAAGAATGTCCCTCCCCCTGAACATGAACTGAATAGCAAATTGCAAATGGCAGCTTTAACATAAGTAATGTACCTCAACGGTCATCTCCTTGGACTGCTCTTCCACTTGCTGGATGACCTCATAACGTGTGCACCGATAGTATCCTCCTGTAGAGGAACTGTGTTTTTTCCACTCCTCAAGACAGATCCAGCAGAAATCATACTTACACTGAAAAGACAAACATTTATTCTGTATTAAAAACACTAAAACAAATTATTAGTTTTTGTGTTACTAGCAAATACTGTATATTATGCTAGTGTAGGCAGAACACTGATTGTATGGGGATTCTGACAGCAGGGATTATGTTTGTTGCTAGGAAACTATTCCTTTCACTTGTATTTTTGGAGCGCAAGTATTTGCCATGTCTTTTCCTGTTTGGTAACCTGACTGCAGGATTATAAAAATTGACTCAACAGTCAATCACAAGCATTCTTTCATAAACCACATTCTTTAGATATCAAAAAGAATTACAAAGCTTTCCTACATCGTGATAAGAGCCAAAACTAAGTTTCTAAATGTTGTAATTGTGGAACTGTCAACAATTCTTAACCTCAACAATAAAATGCAATTATGAATGTCGACCATGTCATCACTGGATCAACAGAGGATTACACTGCACTACACTGCAATTCCACCACTAAAAGTGTGTCCCAGGGTTCTGTTCTTTGCCCTCTCCTTTTCAAGATCTACATTTTCTGAGTCATATTGATCGCCATGTTCTCACTTATCACTGCTTGTTGTTGACAAGAAGCTTACTTTACCACCTGTTCTGTGAATCTGTATCGTCTGTATCAGACATAACACAGGTGAACCCCAATTTTCTCAAATCTAAAACTAACAAAACAGGCATAAAACTAACTTGATTGAAAACTTATTCTTGTGTATTGGTTTTAAATGTCATATTAAATCCTTTAAATCACTGAGGGCATTTGTATCATGTTTGACCCATCTTTAATCTTTAAAGTTCATGAAAGCTCTTTTTAAAAACTGCATTTTTCTAACTTCATGCCTTTGTCTTATACTTAACCTGGTACATAAATAAGCCTATTATTATTTTTATTATTACGCAAATAACCTTGGCACATTGCATGTGGTTACAGCCCTCATTCTTCTGAATGGGAGATTTGCAGTTGGCACAGGATTTAGAGTTGGTGAGTAACCACAGGCAGTTGGCAGCATCTTCATACGCCTCACTCACACCTGCCACTGAAACGGAAAGAGACAGAAATACAGATCCTTATGGTTCTATAGCTTCAGCGGAAATGACAAATAATTTAGAGCACAAGCTGTAGATCATTTTTACTGCAGAGTGTATAAAAACATGCTTACATTCTTCTGGTTTCATATCAGTGACCTTCTGAAGCCACATCTTCCATGTTTGACAGTCACAAGGTTCGTGGGCTTCTCCTTGGCATTCCCTGTAGAGAGGAACACCAGTGTGATGTCAGGACTCATCAGAGGAAAAAATTAATTGTTTTCTATGTATTTTGCTGCTATGTATAAACTGCTGCTATATGCAATCTGTGTCACCATAAGCTAAAGATATGTAAATATATTAACATGCACAAATAATGTAACACATTTTTAGTTTCCTTCCTCAGGCACTCATCATAGCAGTTTCAGATGTTTGAGGGGTTTGGCTTGTTATGTTATCCTATAAAACACAATGCTGGCAGACTGTTGACCACAGACCTTTAGATAACAGCTTCAGTCTGGGGAACGTTCTTCCATATTAGACTCAACCTAGATTTGCTCAGACAGATTAAATGTTTGTGTGTGTGTGTGTGTGTGTGTGTGTGTGAGAGAGAGAAAGAAGGGAGGCTGTATTGAGTCAAATGTAATGTTCAGACCTGGCACAGGCAGTGATATATGCCCACTGTGTGGGTGTGTATTTGTCTGTGTTTGTGTGGTGGGGACAGAAGGCCCAGATCTGCAGGAAACAAAATTGCCAGAGACCACTGTGAGCAGAGCAAGCATACAAACAGATTGTTCCTTCCAGACAATTCACATGTGATCATGTTAACAATGGCTCTGTAATGATATTTAGCAGCACTGGATTTTTAAGCTCTATAAATGAGTTCTCTTTCCTTAAAAACTAAGCTGACTCAAAAAAAGGATTGGGGAATTATGTCACAGCCATAAAAATGCTTGCATGCTCACATTCTTTACAATGTATGTTCAAAGTTGAGCAACTTCCGCCCAACGAACGACTTAGTGAACCATGTTTGTACACAGACTTGAACTCATCATAACAGAAATAATTTACATATAAAACTCTTAAAAGGTACAGTAACAGTCTAACGGTCAAGTAAAACCGAATTATTACTGGTAAAAGAAGCCTTGACTAGCATTAAAAAAAAATACAACAGTGGATGTTGTATAAAAAAATAAAAAAATACAACAGTGGATGAAAACAGTATTACAGCCTGGTGTTCTAGTGTACAGGAAAATGATGGGTAGTATCTTTTGTGGTGCTACTGCTTGAGAGACTGGTATCAGTGACTGGCACTGACCAGCAGAAGAGATGGCCCTTGCCACAGTCCACCGCAGGGGCCTGAAGGAGAGGGAAGCTAAGCGGGTCAGAGGTGCTGGCACCGGGCCCCTGACCAGCTAAACGCACCGCTCTGTCACAGCCGGCCCGCGGGCACCACCGGATGGCAGGATTATTTTCAACAAATGCCTGAGAGAGGACGAAAAGTGAGAGTGGAAGAGAAAGCAAGAGAGGGAGATGTAATCTAAATGCTATAACCTAAGTTCATTTAGCAGCTACTGTATCTGATAGTAACACTTACTGAAAGGTTGTGTTAGATATCATAAAGTGCAGAGGTATAAACCATGAACAATACTTGTGTTATACATTAACATTAGTTATCTAATGAAGAAACCATGAATAACAGTTTATCAATTAACAATTATTATTGCTACTGATGAAATAAAACGCAATAAAATTAAATGCAAGAAATATTCTTCTTGATACCTAATGCATTGTTGGCAGTAGTTTAAAGCACAATAAACAGCTGTAACCACCATAAACACCACAAACACAATTTCAAAACCTTTTATGGATAAAGTGGGAAAACATTTGGTGGTTAAAGTAAATAAATAAAAACAAACATTTCGTCCTCTCCGGTTCATCTGACCTGTTCCAGGTCATCAGTCTGTTATAATGGAGGGTTGGTAGTTAATTTTTTCTGTCAGCTCCAGAAGTCCGTTAGTAAACTCTGACCCTAACAACGGCTACAACAGAGCTTAGTTGCCCCCGTCTAAGATTTAACGTCACCATGGCAACATAATGAAAGGCTTGGGACTCCACAGCGTGAGAAGTGTCATTCTCAGACATTCTCTGATGAGAGCAGCCATTGTTACAGTGACTTTAGCCCTCTCAGATCCCATTTCAATGTTCTACTGCTCTGGACTGAGCAACAATAACACCAAACATATTGGGTTTATAGTTTACAGCTGTCCTGAGAGATCTGTGTAACTGTAAAATTACCTATGAAGACAGGATCAGAGGGTTGAAACTAAAATGGGGGGATTTATAATGCTGAGCTAAATTAAGTCGAATTAAGCACCTTGTTCAAACTACATTAAACACTTGAATAAGATGTGCAAGTTTGCTTAAATGCGAACGTCTCTCCTGGAGTGAGGAGGACCAGGTAAATGATCACTGATACATCTATAAAGCAAAGGTTTTAGCAGCACCACTCAGCATCACCATTAAAGCACCACAGTAGAGGACATTTTAGTCAGAATTGGATGTGAGGAGATAAAATGTCTGAACTAATGCATTATTATACTCAAAGTATTATTATACTTTCTCAGAAGTCACTTTGAACTGATCAAATGTCTTTGCCACCTCCATCTTCTAATGCAACATTGTGCGAGAAACAAAATCTCATCATGTGATTATACCTTGATGTCGAACTGCAAATAGCGTTTGTCCATCTCTCTGGACACAATGCTCTCAATGACTTCAACAGGAACCAGCTGGAAGCAGTCATAAGCCGGACAGAAGATGTTATGGGCCTCCCCCTCCTGGATTTTAAGATTCAAGAAGCTACAAAGGGGAACAAACACATGACTCGAGTTACATCATAACAGACTGGTGTGACTAAAATGTGATTACATTACGTATTAAAAAGAGGGAAATAAAAATCCAAACCCCTCACCTTTCCCAACATCCTCTGCAGAACTCATGACCACACGGAATATCAACAGGCTCTTCAAACATGGAGGCTGCACACATACAAATCCCACACTGAAAGGAGAAACACAAGGTCCTTAGTGAGATGTCTGAGAGACGTTTGATTTCCTCTGATTTGATAATGTGACAACTAATTCTAATGCATGAACAAATGAATTTATAATCATAATTCATAAAGAACACAACTAGACGAGAAATATTGTCAATACAGATGTAACTATATAAACAAAATATTCATTTGATTAAATCCTTTTTGATTGTCTCATCTCACTATGACAAACTGCATTATCCATTTAGCAAATGAAACATCATCATGCAGTAATGACCATATCAGTGACTAAGTTTGTTTGTGGTGAAGACTGTGGCTTTACTGTGAACTCCAAGTACACAAATAAAGGAACCCATTTTTTAGACTACAATGTCTGTATTGATAGGTAAAAGAACTGATTGTGCTACAACTTACAAAGGCTGTTCTAATCACTGAACACAAATAATTATGGAACAAAGAGCTATGATCACACTAGATTCCATTGTAAAATACAAATAATACTGTGTGAAATTGCCATTTATCATGAAGAGTCCTGATATGTGACAAACATAGATGTAAATGCAAATATTCTATGCAGTCTCTTAATATAATTTCGTAATAGACCAGTTCATTAAAAAGTTGCAGAGTTTGTAAAATGCTGTTTAAAACAGGACACAGATTAGCATGTCTTGCAACAGGATGGGATTTGAACCTACAACCTTCTAATTGCGCAGATCCCACAAGGCTTCCCACAATTTCAATGTAAGACTGTAATATTCAAAGTTTCAATTTTACCACAAGATTACTAGGTACTTTACTGGGATCCAAATAAATAAATAACTTACAAAGGAGGCTGCAATATAAATCAATCAATGAAAAAGGGGCCAAGTATAATCCCTTACCAGGGAGCGATCATCATCAGCAGGGGTAAGGCTGATTTCATCTGGTGAGGTGATGGATGAGCGGGTTGTGCGAGGTGTACGGGGCGAGGGCAGGGTGTCCCAGGTGTTGTAGCCTTTGGGCGGGGGAGTGGGCATTTGAACCCCTGAACGCTGGCAACAGTCTTCTGCATTAGACATCCAAGCTTCCAGGAGTTTTTCCCTGTCCCAGTCTAAATATCAAAGGAACAACAAGCATTTGAGGAATGATGTCAAGTGGAAAAATTGTTTTGTTTACATAGAATTCTAAAAAACAAAAACGATCTTTGACCCTTCAAATACTTATAATCAGCTTGTTTGCAACATATTCTGTCAGTTTTAACTTGCCTCAGCAATGTTTACCACGAAGCTCCACAAAGGAAAAATTCAGGCAACTCTGGGTGACCAAATCCAAACAGCTGTGTTTTTCCTCACAGGATATGAGTACTTGGTTGCCATCGTATTAAACCTGACACTCATCTCAAACAGATGGTAAACTCCCACATGGGAAGAACAAAAAGCCCTAATGCAGGTGAAGAATGCCATTAGCAATGAACTTAAATATAATTAATAAGCATGCAAAAATAACCAAAACATTTACTCCTTAAAGCTGAAGTTCCAAAGTTCTAAACCTTCCACCTGCTATTCAAAGCTATTGAAATGACAAACTTTTATTTCTTTTATTTCAAAAAAATGTCACTTCTCAAAGACTCTAGACACAGAGGGAAAGATAACACAGTCAATATTCCTAAATCTCACAAATCTGGAACATCAAGCAGACGCAACACAGACAGATCTCTACATCCAAACCACCTGACCAGGCAATAAAAACCCATAACTTTTACAAAAACATAAATACAAAACCAAAAATAACTCATTTCCAAAGGAGCACAGATATTCCCGTTACAACTTAATGAATCCACAAAATGCATTACACCTGCTTGACCACCTGTTCGTATTCTGTTGTATGTAATACCACAGTCTCATAAGTCAAAAGAATGCATTTGGGATTCAAATGAAAACAAGGTGAGTGTGCATCTCCGAGCTTGGGCTGAAGATCTCCAGAGAGGTTACAGCAATAATAGCTCCGCACATGAAGCAGAGCTCTGCCCTTTTCCTCCCCTGGGCTCTAGTGATGTGGAACAGAGATCTGTTCAACAGCTTGCTCACATAATTGGAGATTATTAAAGAAAGCACTGATCCAATTATACGTCCAGTGCCAGAGACTTTAGCAGCTCTGAAGACGAGTGCTCTTGTAAAAATAAGAGAAAGAAAACATCCTTGCGGCTTTCTGCTCACCTGCTTTGAGAGGACAAATGCCTCTCTGACTTTATATATGTAAAATACCTCACAGCTTATTGAACTTTGTAGGGTTGTACATCTGTAAAACATTATTTTAAAGGTGTTTCCTGCAGCTTCTTTAAAAAAACAAGTCATAGTCTTTATGTGCTAAGAACTGATAGGATAACATCAGAATTTAGATGCACCTCACAAAGTTACACAAACTGCCCACCACTTACACATTTGGATAATAAACCAATGGTATTTCATTGGTCCTCATAAGTGTGACACATTCGTACCGTGAGCTCTCAGAAGAGCCTCAGCGGTAAAGAGAGGGGCTTGCAGCATGTCCGCAGTCTCCACTATCAGCATGTCCTTCAGTCTTCTGAGGTCCTGCACTCGCAAACCTTCATAAAACTGAAACACAGATACAGATGCATGTTAATCAGTATGTGAATTGTTTAAATTAGTTTATTAAAATAAATTTATATTGAACATTTTTGGGATGCAATCTTATCTCATGCAACCATTGTCTTTTGGTTCCCCAAGCTGAGATATTCAAATGCCAACTATCTTAAGGACATTTTAAACAAAATGCTAACA
>JAZGTJ010000200.1:127936-147253 GCA_036877575.1 Botia almorhae | reverse complement strand
CATTAGCATATGCTGTCTGTAACTAAAATTATATATTTATATATATAAATATATAATTTTAGTTACAGACAGCATAATAAATATATAATTTTAGTTACAGACAGCATATGCTAATGTTTATACATATATTTAAGATTTTAAAAGTATGATGGCCTTAAAATCCATCAGGTTCCCTTACAACGCAATTAACCCCATTAAATAGAATATTTTATTCCCCCATGACACCACTTTCAAAATAAAAGCCACTCACAAATTCAGATAATTACATTAAATAATGCACATAATTACTTTTTGTGGGAAACTGAGTAATGAGTAACTTTTTGACCTTAAAATTTGTATTTCTTTTTAAAACCTTTACTTCTATACTATTAATTACTACGAGGCGCTTCAAATTCAAAGGAGTTTTTTACCAAATAGCTTATTATGCGGATGCATTTTACCGAACTAAAGTTAAGGTTAAGCATGGGTAACCGGGCAGAAACGGGATAATGCTGAATATACCGCATAGGCAAAATCATGTCGCCGTGTTTCCTGATCAATCGTGTTCATTACACAAATGTAACACCAGGTGGAAGTGTTGTAAGAAAATTGTGTGAATGAGGTACTCTAAATCGTTTCATTGTTTAAAACATTTTATATGTATTGTGATTTTTACATCAATATTGTAGATCAGCAAATGAGACTTTATCATAAGACTTTATGACCATAGAATACGGTAATATTAACACACACATGCTTGTGATGGCATCAGACCTTTTGTTTCTCATACTGTATACATAATTTTGTTTCTGTTGTACATTCTATATGTTAAAGTAACAAACATCATCTGTAAAGCTGTTTAAATTAAAAAAGTTTGTGCAAACATTTGTGCTTTTATGGGAAGCTATTGTATCTAATAACCTGGCAACTTTTAATATTAGTTTGTAATGTAATTTGAACACTTCTTAAACAGTTCGCCCCCAACATCCTGCTGTGGTGTTATAAATGTTTCATGAATTCTCTAAAATTTTAAGCTCATGGAAAAATTTAAGGACAATCTTAAAAGGTATCCCTTATAAGTAAAGTGTAAAAAACAATAGGCTATTGAGAGAAAATGTGACAGAGCTTTCCCTTTTTAATTCAAATCTCATGACCTTAAAGCTTACAGCACTTGATATAACTCTGACTGGGGCCATACATAAATAATAAGCTTACATTAAATGTTCTTTTATTCTATTAAGAAAAGTAACAGTATCTACTGCTTCTTGTTAAGACCTCCGAGTGGAGTTTATCTTTTAATGATTTTATGTTATTTAATTTAATTTAAAGCCCTCTTATAAAATCACATGCTTTAATATAAATTGTATTATAATATTCAGTCAGATTAGGGTCACAGAAGAGGAATGTAAATTTTAGCAGAAGTTTGCAGGGAGCTCCTGGTCAGCCACTCAGCTCATTTAGTTTCACTCCAGCTGCTAAAGCAGCGTTAATCCTGAGGGTATTGAGGTTACTGCTCTCTGGAAACTATTGTGAACTGGAGTGCTGAGGATTAACAGATCACATGCTCACTAGCCAGTGGGAGGTGATGGTGGTCGGACGAGATTTTTTGTGGTTGCTATTGGACGCCAAGTATCTTGCCAAGTTTAAGTTTTATAGCACAGATTATTGGGGATCTAAATGATTTTCTTTAGAAAGAAAGATTCACATTAATATAATGTGAATACAATCATGTATTATTACTTTTGTCCTCATAGCTTAAGAATTCAGGCTTGCCCTCTAATGTTCTGCATACCTGCAGCAGATTCTGGAGATTAATGAAGGTCAGCTGCAGGGGTGCATTGGCAGTTTTGGGGGAAAGTCTGTGAGACAAATCCTTTTAAAAAATGAACACCACTGCACCCTCAGAACATATAGAACAATCTGATACGCTCGGTCTGCAAATTCAAATACAAATCTACTGTAGTATTATCTACAATTATGTTACAGTACTAGTATTTTCATGCCATTCTTTTTCTTCCAGTTATTTTTCATCACCTCACATCTTCAGTCACATGTTTGATTTCCGAATAAAAAAATACCTAAAACACTTTTATACTTAGTAAACGAGGCACATTTTTATTTATTTTTATTGTGTTTATAAAGCTACAAAAGTCTTGTTGGACAAAACAATTTATATTGGACATTGAAGTAAGAGGCAGTAAGGTTCAACCCTTGTAAAATGTACTGAGGTCTTCAAGGCACAGAGTTCAAACCGTCATGCATCCCTCTCATATGTCCTGACAGCGACCACGTCATTCATGATACATGTCTGTAGAGACAGTTGAATATATGGAAGAGAGAGAGAGAGAGAGAGCTGATCAGTCAGGATGTTCATAAAGTTCTTGCAGATAAACCTGTATTTATATACACATTTGAGCACATACCGCTATCATTTTTGAGTCTTGAATCTCTCTTTCGATTATGGTGGTATTGCCCTCCCAGGTCTGTTTTTGAGTAAGTTTATTGTCCACAAGGCTCATAGTGGTCTGAGGAAGAAAATAGGAATTAAAAAGTAAATTATGAGACTTTTATGAGAATTATGACAGAATTATGCTTAAAACTATTAAACAATTAATTAATAAAAAAAATCTATTAATATAATCAATTAATTTAAAAATAATGAATGAATAACTAATGAATTATTTACGTAATGCTCCTACCCTCACTTTCCGGTCATCTGCTGTTATCTCGTCAAATTCTTCATCCAATTTGAATTTGATTTCGAGGGTCTTGAAAGTAGTGACAGCTTTCATTGAGATAAATCCCTGGTCATCCATAGCAATCAACAGACTGGGTTTTGCTAGGTTTGCCATTTGCCGAGAGGCAAAACCAGCCCCTGTGTACACATGCAAACTTGCTTGACATACAGGTTTGCTTCTAACACAGATACTGAGACACTATCCTGTCATTGCAACAGGTACGTGAACATACATGACCTTAACATAGAAGAAAATGCCTTAATATCTCATCTTATAGTTTGTTTCTGTCTTACCTACAGCCTTCATGTATTCATCAAAGTTGTCACTTGATGTCATTTTCCATTTACCAACATATTGCTCAACCATAGTTATTTCTGTCCAATATTTAACAAAAACAAAAAAAATATTTGTATTAATATAACACAAGAACCTCTTCTTAACATGTATCTTAGAGTAAAGATGCAGACCAGAACAGAGGTGAATTTAAATAGCGTAGGGATAAATGTCACCTTCACTAACCAATCTATGCTGGGTGATAGTAACATATTTGATTGGTTAAAAGATTTTGGAAGGGGAGTGTCTGACAGATGAGTATTTAAATGTCAGAGGCAGTAAGGATTAAACAGAGGGAAAAAGTTAATAAAGTGGAATATTGATTATATTGTTATGCTTCGTTGATGGATATTTATTTTATTATATGCTTTATAACCCATAAAACATATGAAAAACATTTGGTTTATTTTTTGATTTCATGACAAAACAAAAACAGTGAATCTTGTTAAAGACTTTGTTCTTTACTATTTGAATCTGCATTTAATGTCTCCGTTATAGTAGCGAGTTTTCAAAGTTCGACAAACACATTTAAGAATTTGTAATGGGTAATGTGTGTTTTCTCATGTCCTTATTTCAGTGCAGAACAGAAATGGCGTCATCTACTGACAGTTAATGGTAAAGCAATCCTGTACAATTTAATAAAAAGCAACATAACATTAAAGGCGATTAGTCAGACAGAAGGGGTTTTGCAAGAGTTTCTGTTTTTTAATTTACTTAGGACCAAAGCTGGAGATGACTGCACTGCGTGGTGACAAAACATTGTAGGTTTAGTTTGTGTGACAACAAAGTAACAAAGTATTTTCAATCCAAATCACTGTTTAATCACTCTCAGTTGTCATATGTTATTGTGTTATGTCATATGAATATAAGCAACAGAATTAAATATGTGTAGTTATCCAGAAGAAAAGAAGCAACTACTCAAGCAGCTGGATGTATTTTTAGCTCCTCCCATGTACAGCTGCAAAACATATTTTCCTCCTTTCCTCCTTCTTTTCACATGACCTAGAACCAGTAGATTTGTATTCCCTAAAATAGCAGGGCAATATTTAAATTGAAATAGTCACCAGAGTGAAAATTGTCTTGGTAGTGCAACACACAAACAAAATTAAACATTATCGGCATCATATGGCAAATTATTACAAAAATCAACTGAAACAAATAACAGTACTATACCAGTCTAAAAATAAAAATAATAATAATAAATAATGTAAAACAAATAAAAACAAAATGTCATTCAATCCATGTGTCAAATCAAAGTACCTAAGCAAAATCAAATAAGATGTTAGTAGGGCATATACTAGTTGTATACTACAGTGGTCAATATGTGTTTTGACATTCATCCTCCCAAAATTCAACATTCAAACCTGATAGACAGTTTAATATGAGTAAATATCAAAATACAGTCTGATGAGTATAAAGACCACTGGTCATTAGATTGTTGTTTCTCCACATTTCTACATATTCAATGTGAACTTGTTGTTATTGGAGCGCAGGTGTTTTGGCATTGAGCTCCGAGCCAATTTATAGATTAATTAAATACAGATATTGCTTCCCTTTAATTAGTCATGTAAGCACTGATATGCAGTCTCAGACCAACCAGATGCCTCCGTTTAATTATTAATGATGAATAAATGTGACTCTTTAGGATTGTAAACAATTTAGAAAGGTGAAAGGCGTTTGCATGTGCAGCAAATATCATTTGCCAGAGCTTGTGGGTGCCTCCACATGCTCCAGATTATACTAACTTAATTTGCTCTCCTCACAAACACTTTACAGAGCAGCACCAGAAAATAGCTCAAAGACTATAGGAATCCCAACGGAATTCATTATAATTAAGTGGCAAATTGCAGGCGGAAATATGACCCCCGAGAAAATAAGGAAATAAAGGAAATAAACCACAAAGAAAGAGCACAAAATATAACACAGAATCCTAATTCTGAATCTGTGAGGGCAAAGAGGAAAAAATAAACTGTGGAGCAGTAACAGGCTTCTTGCACAGGACTTATTATTGCACATGGACTAGCAGAGCTGCATAAAAATCTGGTGCCCATATATTGTCCCACAGGCTACCAAGACACACAACACAGTTGTAGTAAGTGTGATAGACTATCAAAAGTGTGATAGTGACTTTGTAACATTATGGTATGCATTAAGGTTTATGATGTCATAAGACAGGATATGTCAGTTAGGGATAAAGATTATAATTAGATCTATCACACAAGACAACATGGTTTATTAACCCTCCAATGTTGTTAACTTTATTATTTCTAGCAAGCAAACATTAATTCATGTTTAAAATAATATTAAAGGCTAAACCAATAAATAAAAATACAGCACAATAAGATTAGTCTCTTTATATTACTCATGTAAAACCACTTGGTGCTGAAAAAGAATATTACTGTTGCAAATAATAAAGATTCCAGATCCTTTCTTTTCTCATACAGCTCTGACATCTTACGTTTTATGGTATTAATTTGTTCTCCCTAGTTTGCTGATAAGAGAATTTGCAAGAGGAAAACTAAGTGGGTGATTTGGGATTCATTTAAGATGTTTTTAGATCCTTTCTGGGAATACGAGGCAAATTTATTAGGCTTTTTGTGGGATTTAAGCAAAACAAAACATGACCAGCCACTAACTTTTTATATTTTGTGATGCATAGGAATCTGCTTATGTTACTCAATGGCCGCCTCATCTTGCCTGCTACTAGAAAGCCCACATGCTTGTCATGGAATATCACAGTAATATATAAGTATTAGATTGTGCATAACAAAGACCCACTGTTTATGCATTTGCTCAACTTTGACGGACTGCTGCTGGTTGTGAATTTCATTTTTTAATTTATTTATGCACATACATTTAAAATTACAGTGATAGCGAGAGAGATTTACAATCAGACATTTGTTTCTCATTTTCATGAGGTCTTTCAGAAATTCTTTTTTCCACCCTCATGTGCAACAGATTAAATCATTTATCAGTTTCACCTTACTTCACTTCATATTTTAAATTATTGAATATTTTTGAATAAACTTAAAGATTTTATTGAAAGTACAGTAATAGATCTATAATTAATCATTTTAATATAATTTTGTTTGTTAATAGGTAACTGATACAATAATTAATTACCTAATTGCTTTAAAAACTGAAGCTTATTCTCTGTCTATGGTGTTTCTTGTTGACAGTGAGGCAAATAACAGAGCATGCCCTTGTTTACAGAACCCCAAACCAATTTCACCAAAGTTTGCACACAAAGAAATGAGAGGAGGGATTAAAGACAATTTGGCAGCCGAAGACACGTCTAGCATATTCATAGAGGAGACAGTAATTTAAAGAAAAAAAAATAATTCCAGAGAGAAAGGGCACAAATGCTCAGTCAGCCTAACATGGGTACACACACACACACACACACACTCATCCAATTCCACTAAAATAAACTAAACAGAAATTAGTTACACGTCAAAGGCTGTAGTCGGGAGTATAAGAGGATACATTCAGCTTGTAGTGATGTTACTTTTTATCAAGCTAGACAGATAACAGAACATTCGGAGAGATACAACTCCCTTAATTACCGTGGAACTAATAATGACGTCTACTTCTGCTAGCTAGAGATGACAAACAACAGCCTTAGGTGCCAAAGGCTCGGGTCTATGTGTGGATAAGGGGTCAATCTCCTGCTCATGAGGAGCAAATAAGGAGAAAACTGGGTAGGACCTGGCTGGTTATCTTTCTTTTGCGATCATGATACAGCTGTGTCAAGCTGTCCAATCCAGAAAGCTCAAAGGGGAGTGTTTCCAAACATCAGCCAATAAAAGATTTTGCAGATGGAGATGTCAGGTTTGCAGATGTCATCATGCAAATGTTCATAACATTTCAAGTGATATTTATTTATACAGAGAATATTAAACCCAGAAACTTAACACAGACATTCAGAGATTTCATTTACCAGTGAGACACTATTAACATGTTTTCTTTGTTTCTGCTCTTATATTATTTGTTAAGCTATTTGTTCAGAAAAAAATAACCTGTCTTGATCATGCTGCATATAAACTTAAGTGCACTATATATTCATGAGTTTGGACATGTTGGCATGATTGTTTTAAAGATAAATCTATGACAAAACCTGGGGCCTGAGCACTGAAGCATTTTGCATTCTTCACAATTACACTAAACTTCACATCATTTAACACTGCAAACGTAAGCAAGCAGCTTACTCACAACACCAAAACCTTTCACATGATCAAACCAAATGTGCCTGAACCGATGAACTGACAAATAATACAAATCATCAAATAATTAACATCATGACACTGTATCGTGTAGATTTGATACATTTGTTATCATTCAATCAGATAGATAGATAGATAGATAGATAGATAGATAGATAGATAGATAGATAGATAGATAGATAGATAGATAGATAGATAGATAGATAGATAGATAGATAGATAGATCGATAGATCGATAGATAGATTAAAAAATGTATATACAAAATAATACTTGTGTTTTTCCATTACTCTATGAAACAAGCAAGACCGTTCAAACAGTTTACAAGTGGGATACTAGTTGCTTTGACTATTTTTTACCAGTGTTTGTGTGTGAGTGTGTGTGAGCAGGATAGGATGACATGTTGGCTGATGAAGGGTGTGAGGAGGTGAAGAACTTCACGCTACAAGCTCTTCCCTCAACTCCTTATTCCTGCGGACCACTGCAGCGTGTCGCTCCTGAAAAACACACATTACAATAAAGGTGATTAATTTATAGAAAGAACAGACATGAGAATGTGGCTTTAGTAGAGGTCAGTATAATGTTGATATTATATGTATACTATTCTGATACCATATTTGTTTAACACTTACACACAAAAAACATTTTTTTGTATTTTTTGTATTACAAGTATTACAAGAGCAAATTTACCCTTCAGTTTATTGGCCAATCCAACACAATGAAATGGAACAAATGCCAGTCAATTATTCAGTATTTTATAGTGTACTCAGCACTTGCTAGTTTTGTTCACCTTCTCATGAAGGCGCTCCATCATGGCTGCCAGGTGGGCCTCACGGTTTTCTTTGATCTGTTCCATCTTTAGAATGAGCTTCTCTTCTGCCATCTTGCTGAAGTTGCTGTTCTCCTCCATGGCTTTGAGGAGCACATCCCTCTCGTGCTCACGTTTCTCAGACAGAGTTTTGAGAACTTGAGCTTCCTGGGACTGTTAAGGTGAGTCATTACATATTTGAGCATCCAAACACAGAGGCAAGGACAGACATACATTTCTATAAATTCAAATAGATTTTTATGCAGTTGGATAATCATGGTCCATCAGGACTCTCTATACTGTACATTTGTGCCTCATATGAAGTTTGTGTTAAAGGTGCAATAAGTGATTTCTGAGAAACGCTGTTGAAAATTGAAATTTGACACCCAAATAAACAATTTTGTTATTATTTGTTAGATGTCTGCTTTGTTTGTGTTGAAATTGTGTTTTCACATAGTCCTGGGTGTGTAAACAGGAAAATAACAAAGAGGATGGACCAATTACTACAACGCAATCACACACACACTACAATCAGAAATAGGGGTGTATGCCCCCAGTACTAGTCATAGCCATTGTTCCATAAAAAAGTTCATTTTTCAGGGTGTAGTAGTAAAGAAAGGGGCATGCTTGTTTGGATGACGATTTTAAATATCAATGCCACTTCTCAGAAGTCGCTTACTACACCTTAATACTTATGTTAATATATAACTTCTAAGCTTCAACATTACAGATAAATAAGGTCACATTTTAGCTCAATTTCTTTAACACACCCTCCTGCGGTCCTCAGCAGCTTCCAGTTTCTTCTGGATGTCGTCCAGTGAGACGTCCCTCTTCTTTGGAGGGGAGGTGATGCTGTGGGCCACTTCGGACACTGGTGAAGGTGGTTTAAGGATCACCTCAAAAGCCTGGCCTGAGGCCCTTTTATTTATGGGCTTCACCTCCATATCTATGAGTCAATCATAGAAGGCCATATTAAATAAAGAAGGCAAGTTTCAATTCATTCATGTCAGTTATTTAATATTTCAATTAATCTGTGTTTTTAATTAGGAGCATTAGCTAAGACTGTCATTCAATAAAGCACTGAGATTGTAAATATTCATTTATATAAACATATTGATAAAATGTTGCACAGCTAATGTCCTTCATATCTTATATTGAGTATGATTTTACATAGAGATTTGTTCTTTGATTTACCTTCAAACTCACACACAATGTTGTTGCGTGTCTGTGGGCTGAAGCAGGAGCAGATGAGGGAGAGCATGGATAGCTCCTTCATCTTCTCCTTGTATGCTGAAACAAGAGTAAATTGGCCCCTTGTTAGTCATATAAACACATTTACTCAAGTGTAAATACACTGAAGTTAACAGGGTTCGGAATATTGCCAAATCTCCACAACTTATTTGAGAATTCAAAATTGAGTCAAAACTCACTTGACTCAATATAGCAGAATCATCTGTGACTGTCTGTCTCTATGATACTTAAACTGAGTGATGAATAATTTGTCTAATGATTGGCTCTCCTACTTTAGTCAAATTAGCTTATTCCAACTGGCTGTGATTTCAGAAAGGGAATTTAAATGTATATTTAGTTCTGTATTTATATATAACTAAAGTTACAGTTATATATTAGAAATCCTGTGTGAACAACCATTACAATTTGGGAAATTTCCAATCATCACCATGGGTTTTACTTACTGGATGACATATTAAATACATAACACAATAAACCATCTGGGCTAAAACACAGCAAATCCCTGAAAACCATCACATTACCATAAAAAGTGACACAAATGGGAGTCTGCGGAGAGACTTTTCTACATTTAAACAAATGGAGCTTGCAGATTCATGAAAAATGCAAAAGGAACACTAATAACACTTCCCATTTCCTGCCCTCTGTAGCGTTTTACAGATTACAAGCACATTGTCAACAGGCCATTAGCTAGAAAATTAAAACCAGAATTTAATCAGACAAGCTGACAAGCAGACATTAGACACGTTTGTCTCACATTACAAACAAAAATAAGTTGCGATCTAGAATCAGATACAGATCATTACTGTACCCAAACCGGTCCAAGATTTACATACAGGAGTAATTTCTTGCCCAGATGGAGACCAGGTCCCTGTATGCAAATTACCACCAGTGTCCACATATATATTATACTTATTTGTCTAGTGCTGCAAAGGTCACCATGTGCAGCATCCCATTGCTGCAGGGCTGGCCAGCCTCCCAGTAGCATCTGCTAGCCGATCTATCCCATATCAACAACCAGGCCCATTTCACGAGACCTTATACTAAGATCAATAAATCCTGACAGAACAGGCTCAGGACAGATTTTGAAAAGTGACCTAACAGCTTCTGTAATTTTACAGGCTACTGAATTTTTGAAAAATCACAGTAAAACCATGTAGTGCTGCCTGTGCTGGTTGGCTGTGAATTGTAAGCATCAGACAGACTCCACAACAAAACTGAGGCTGGTTTTATTATGGGGAAAACACTGATCAGATCATATGCTGTTGGTTTTTCACATTGCTTGCCAACAAGCAATCTATTCACTACAATCAACAAAACGAAAGGCTTTATTATTTTTTTATTTATGTTGTTATTTAAACTCTATACCCTATTTATTTACATGCTTCCATATAAAAATGAATTGAGCTGGGCCTACATGTTATATCTAAGCGCCTTATTAGTCTACTAGCTCTTAATTGTTAATGAGGTTTATGTTTAAAATGCAGGTTAAATGAGTGTTAGCCAATCTGTCACCTTGATATGATCTGATAACAGCTTATGCCAGCATTCAGATTTTGACGATGCCATTCTTAACAAAAAGCTTGTCTAATATTCCTAATGAGTTCACATAAAAGCAAGAATCGCTTATTAAATACGTATATGCTCCATAACGTGACATTTGTACTAGTTTTAGGCTATATCTGGGCAGTGTTAAGATGCCGGTTTCTTGGGTGCGGTCTTTCTGCATTATGATGCGAGGCAGTAGGAGCAGGTGCGCCATCGCCTAGCATCCTACAAAAATGTCACTTTAAAGATATATACATACATTCTGATTCAATTAAGATCAAAACTCATTGAACATTATTGTAGCCAACATTAATACTAAATAAGCCTTCGTATGATGCGTCCGAGCATTTAATCACATAGTTTTTGGGATATGGGTATATAAAAGCTATTTCGTGGAAAAACAAAAAAGAAACATATTATAAACGTTTCTTAAATAAATGATTTAATTTCTGCGTTCATTGCACGGTTTTGGCATGGTCTAACGCACAGTCGTTCTATTCCGTCTCTATGAACGCACTTCCATTTGCAACAATGGAGTGAAAATCACAAATGAAGAAATGCGCAGCACTTACCGATAGCTGTTTTGGCCATTTTTCCTTTCCTATATCGTAATTATTTCCACAGCGGTCGTGTTTTGTGCCAGTGGCGTTGAGAACGGATGATGCTTAAGGCACTGAGTCAGCAGAGCACAATGAGTCTAGCTGAGGATGAAGGAAAGGGAGCGGCTGAGTTATGATCCTCTCCGCGCAGCAGCAGATTGGCCACCGGCACCGCGATCTTTACTGACGTGTGGACCGAGAAAAAACTGGCCTGCATCTACCCCAGCACTGGCTCTGCGACCATCACAATTCACTTTCCATGCTCTGCTCTGGAACCATGTTATTGCACGCCTTTCTAAAAATCTACGTTTGACGAAATCAGTTATATTTCTACTAACTGCTTTTGGCAGGCAACTCGCTTTCTATTAAGTTGTTTATTAAATTATATAATGTTAATTGATTTGTCTTTGTAGGCATAATAACGATCACTTGTTGTTGCTAAAGGTGCCTTTGTTTTTTAAATTAATTCCAACGTAACTGTATATTAGACCAAAACACTCATCCATGAAAACATTTCTTATATTTTATTTCACATAATGTTATAGAATGCTATATAAACATTCAGGTATGAGACTAATATACTTTAAATGTTTACTTTTTTGTGCAGATTCAAAGGGGAAAACATGCATTGTAAGACATTTGTGATTTTTACAGTACAGTTTGTAACAAATACAACATTTGAGATTTGGAAAGAGCTTTTTAACACATTGGACCCTTGTGATTAGTGCTAAAAACTGCTCAGATCTCACATTTTTCTAAAACTTGTGTCCCTTTTAAAACAACTACTATACCAGGAGTAGTTTAAAGACAGCAGTATTTTAAAATAATAATAAATATCTGAAGAAACAGCAGTGATAAACTGAATAAAAATGGTATTTCTGGTTACTTTTTATAAAACCAATCAACTTGAGCTGATTTTATTTCCATATTTTAAGAATCTTCCTAAACAAAACTATACAAAACACTATATGCATTCCTATCCTTTGCTGAAGACTGTTCTCAATCTTCTCATTAATGTTCTATCTATCAGAAAACTAGCTTTTCTTGGAGGCGTTCAGCTTCTTTCTGATGTAATGTCCCACCAGCATCTGAGGTCTCTGCTGGTAGTCTTTCAGGACATCATGAGCGCTTGTGAGCTGGTCTCCTTTCTGTCTGTCCAGCAGTGTCACACACACAACAGCCGCTACAAGAAAACAAAAACATAAATATTTATCATATCACATGACCCCATCTCAAACCCATAAATTACAAAATCTGAATAAACACCAGCAGGCTTAATGTATGACAAGTTCCAAGAAGTGTTAAAACTAAGTCTACCCAAACAGACAGCAAACAACATTAACATAAAAAAGATTAACCCCTTGCACCTGTCTGAAATTCATAAGCCTGGTTCAGTTTAAGAGAAACAATCTCAACTGCCAATGTAATTACAAAAAATTGTGCAAAATGTAACCTTTTACCTTGACACTGGGCCAGTACACATCGTCGTTCCTTTAGACAGAACAATATACAGACATGTACCTTATCTACCCCTACAAGGTACATTTTCATATATATCTCAAGGTGTTAAAGTGTACATCAGGTGTACTGCCCCAAAGACCAGCCAATGAACAAATTTTGCACATTCATTCTGACAGTGTATGCAGACTGTGTACTAGGACTGAGATAACAATTATTCATTAACTTGAGGAAAAATTGCTGTTAACCGTCACATACCTCGAAGGTTACTCAGTTTGCACATGGCCGCAAAAACAGATGACTCCATCTCAATGTTACGAACCCCAGCAGCATAAGCTTCAGTAAGATATTTCTGTTTATCTTCTTCAGTGTATGAGCAGAAGGCCCCATCCAGCCGAGCTTGACCTATACCAAAACAGAGCCATCAAATGTAGGAAAAACCCCACAATGAGAAAGATTCATTCTAACATTCTGCCTCTCTAGTAAGGACACTTTCTTTTACTTTTGAGATCTTACAGAATTTAAAAATGGAATGATAACAAAAACTTTTAAACATTATCATACCTTCGTAAAAGTCTAGTGTGCACATTGTGTTACCAATGACGGTATCAAACTCTCCAAGGTCTTGGCCACACCGAAACAGCTCCTCGGCTAGTTTGGCATCAAGTTCTGTGCTTCTTACCACTGGTTTACCCAGGATAATCTGCTCAAGGCGGGGCTGGAACGAAGCATCAACTGACTGCTTGGTAACCACCACAGTGCCTGGCTTTAAACCTGACCAAAAAAACAGATAGCAAAAAATCCCATTTGGCAAGCTGAGAGAATATAGCCGTCTGTAACAACAAGAGTTTTGGGCATCTAAGCAGTACAACTGGCTAATTACATTGTGTGAAACAACATTGAATCACTGTGACCATTTGTAGCACAAATTTAGTTTGTCAAATACAAATAATGTAACGAGCTGCACTGCTAATTAAAAAAAACGTCTATTGTAATTCCAATTTCAACATATGTGAAAGTGTCAGGAAATTAGGAAATGATTCACAAAAAAGTTTTCATAGTTTACAACATAAGGGTGGGGTTAGACATGTATTTAAAAGTGTAGAAAGGCCCCTTTCCATAAGCAGTTGAATGGTTAAAGCAATATACCTATTCCACCTGAAGTTCCAATGCGCACTACTGTGACATCAGTACAGCGCGCATGATAAAGCAGCTTGATGAGCTCATGCAACATAATAGAGATTGACGGGACGCCCATGCCATGCTAGAACACAGAGAAATCTAACATTAACAGTCAGACAAACTTCAGTGGCAATGATTTACATGAAAATCAATAGACGGAAAGCTGTTTGATGGACAGTGACACAAAAAAATACTAAACATGGACAACTCACTCACACTGACAGACAGCACGGGTCCAACTTTGTACATGGCGTAGCGATCGGTTCCCGCACATATATTTGGGTACTCTGCATTAGAGTCTGCTAGCCCCAGTTCTTTCGCAATGTATTCAGTAAAAGACTTCATTCTCCATGGACTTCCCCCTACACACACAAACTAAAGGAAAAATGACAGAAATGGATCATATTGATATTATATATTTTGGAGGCAAAACTACAGGCTGTTAGACTGTAAAGGTCAGTTTAAAGTTTACTTTGACATCTCCAAACATTGCTGGTAGGTCGTGAGTGGTTGTTCCAAGGTTAAAGTGATAGAGAATGTCATCTTTCATGGAATCCAAATAAGGATTGTTAACATATATGGACCTGTGGAAGGATTATAGAAGTTAGACAACTACATGAAACATGTAATAAGGAGTATTGTCCCTGAAAATAGCAAGCTGGTTTAAAGTACGACTTTAACCACACACCATAACGTAATACACTACATCCAGACAACAATAACACAAGGGTCATGAAAAGGGCAGCAATTTCCTTTTCTCTTGTATCCCTTCCTACATATCCAACTTGATTAAACTGCTGAACGACTAACATTTCGCAACTTTGTCGTTATTTTAAATAAATAAATAACATACATATTAACAAATGTAAGATAATTAGCAACATTTTACAACACAGAAGAGAGGGCATAGTACATGCACATAACAAAGAACAAGAAAATCACAGACATAGGAAAAACGATCTTATCATTCTTACATTTCGCATGTCCCATTCTTCTCTTCACCCAGTGGCATGTTGCGTTTTTTCCTGTGAATGGAAACGGTAACAGATCATTGCAATGGCCAAAGCATACGCAAAAAATACAACTTTGTTTAACAGCAACATGGTCTAGACATTAGCATTCGTGAAAGAAGGGCTTGGATATCCGTTACCTCCGTTAACTGTACGCCTGCTGATTGAAATGAGCTGCCAGCCGGCAAGGTAGTGCTTTATAAAATATGGTTGGTTCCCGTCAGTTGTTGCTACTGTAGAATATCCGCTGGTGTACGTGACAGCATCGCATCGCGGATTTCGACAAGCCCCGCCTCCTGCGACAGGACGGGCCAGTTGGCGCTGCTTCCAAACGGTCCGATTGGAGAGTTAAAACGTCCTTCTTAGCAATGAGCCAGATAAAGACGGAACTTTGGAGTTTGTCATACATCGGTAAACACAGGACGGTGCTCTCCTGCTCTCTCTCACACGTACACGTTAGGTTTCCATGCTTTGTGGGTAATTTATTTCTATTAAAACATCGACTTTTACACTGTACAAACTGTATATACTATCCCCTAATCCTCACCCCACCTTACAGAAACCTTTTTGCACATTACTATTTAAAAACATACTAAATGATTTCCCTTTGATTACTGCTGACTGGTCCCCACAATGTAGGTGTGTGTAACTTTTACCGTTATTGTGATCATATTTGGTCAACAGCACAACGGTATATAAATAAGAACACACACACAATAAAAGTTATTTTTGTGCAAACATTTATTGACAATGTAATCGCTAGACCCTTACACTAACCTTAACCATCACAACTAACTGCCTAATACACTAAATCAGGGGTATCCAATTCTGCTTCTGGAGGGCCAGTGTCTGGCAGAGTTTAGCTCAAACACCAAAAAAATTGACCAAATTGAGTCTGGACACCCCTGCCCTAAACCTAACCCTAATCGAATTCTAACTTACCCCTAAAACAAAGTCTTAAACCTCATACAGCCCCCTGGTGTCAGTTTTAAAGTGGTTATTAGAAAAAAAACCTGTAAAAGTGCACACAATTATTTTTTACTATTCTATTTACTACGAGGACATCTCAGACAGGCATTGTTTTTCTACCCTCTCATACACACAAATTTTACATGATACAAGATAATCCAGTTACTGTGACTGCAGGACTGTCCATCCAGATAATCCTAATATTAATAAAACAATAAGGCAAGGCACAAAAAGTGAAACAAACTTTACTTTACTAAGCGTAATTAATTTTGTGAAATTAAAACAAATTTCAAGTTAAGACAATGACTTGACAGGTTACAATGTGGCACAAAATGCAAATATCTGCAGATCAAACAAAAAAGTTCGGTAATAGACACTTCAATCCACTTCACTATACTAATTTAAACATACATTTAAATAAAATGAAATATCAAAAAACACTCCACCGTACTGTACCTTTAAAATAAAGTGTATTACAACCCATCATTACAAAGTTGTGCCGTCCAGATTACAAATATTCCAAAGGTTCTATAGTTGTCAACATTTTGTCAATTATGTGTTTCCTGCTCAACACTTGAGTTCAGATTTATACACTTTATAATGTCTAGTCAGCAAGGCACAATCAAACCTCTATGAAGTCTAACTCAGTCTATTTAAAGTGCACAACTTCAAGCCAACAACTAAATTAACACCACAGATCACAAAAGTGCAAGACATTGCAATACCATCTGCATTTGAAAAAAAAATCAAAAGCCAGAGTTAGAAATCAAATCTGCTTGACGTAGAACAACTGTGTACGATCAAGGACGCAAGAAAGGACAAAGAGTATAAAACCACAATTTATGATGTGGTATATTTTGGAATGACCAAGACATTCTGCAAGCTTTCTTTTTCCTCTGTATTGTAGACTGGCTAGATTAATGAAATAATCTAGCACAATTCTTAAGGAGGATTAATCCAGAAATGGTATAAAGACTTGAGTTTTGCAACACTTATGCAGAATAAAATTGATGTGTTTAGCAATCAAGGAGAGCAAATTGTTGTTTTCAAAAAATGTTTTTATTTTTTCCAATTTTTTCATTTTTGTTGTAAACTTTAATAGTGAGGATGAATTTTGTTTTACATATTATACCCATGAATTACCAACTTGTAATGGATTCTGGAGTTTTCAAAACTTAAAAAGGCACTTTTTTAACCATTTCCACCTTGTTCCCCATATAGTGCAGTTTTACAGCCCATTTTATAAATAATAATAAAAATGCAAGCAAGGAATTCTCCACCTTAGGCAACCCTATGAAAAGATATGTAGATAGGTAAATTGTGAATCAGCAACAAGGTGACATCATTTATATGTAAAAAAAAAAACTGACTTGCATGTTGTTTTTATATTATTGTGATGAATGCACTTACATGTTCTCTCTCTTGTTGTAGTTACAAATACTGGGAACATCATGAGTTCTCTAGATTGGGTCAAGATGGTAAGAACAGGTACAAAACTTTATCATCAATAAAAAAACATCTCCCATAAGAGTTATTTGGCAAACAACTCTCTTTCTTACAAACTCTAGATGAACATAATCATTGAATAACTCACTCCATTCTCCAAAACTACTGGATGCTCTGGCAAAAACTCAGGTTTCTTCTTGGCCATTGGACAGCTTGCCATCTTGATGAGAAAATCTCTAGTGTAACATATTCTTTCTGCCACAGTGAAAAACATTTAGTCAGCACATTCTACTTTTGTTTGATTTGCGATTCTTACATTCTGGCAAATTTGTTTCACATACATTGTCTCCTAATTTCAGGTATGTGTCTCTCCAACTCCAGTTCTTTATTTTATATTAAAGGGGTAGTTCACCCAAAATTGAATAATTAAATTTTTCTCATAATTTACTCACCCTCATGCCATCCTAGATGTATATGACTTTCTTCTGTCAGCGGAACACAATCAGAGTTATATTACTGAAGGGTAATAATTTGATCGGGGCTATTACTTTTCAATGCCATTACATAGTGCAAGAGATTTTAAAGCTCCAAAAGGTACATCAATTCATCATAAAAGCAACCCATATAACTCCAGTGGATTAATAAATGTCTTCTGAGATAGAAAACAATATTTTAAGCACTTTGATTAAATTATTCTGAACTCTAAATAAACTGATTGCATTTGGCTGAAGAAAAAGTCATACACACCTAGGATGGCATGAAGGTGAGTAAATTATAAAAGAATTTTCATTTTTGGTGAACTACTTTAAAGGTGTGGTCCACACTAAACTTTTTGCTCCACTGACTTCCATTCATACGCATGTGAATGCAGCAGACCAGAAACGCATTCTATAGTTCATGTTCGGTGAACTCCGACCTGCGAATTTGTATCATGTGACGACATTTGACCAGTAAAAGATCGATATGTCACAGCATGACCTTTATTTATGGATAAAAGCAGTATCACAAAACCCATTTTGTACAATATAGTTTTAAAATGACAAAAACGACAATAGTGCAAGCACTTCAGAATCCATGATGTGTGGATAAAAAACCCAATGCTCTTGCTATCCGTATTCGTAAGGGTCTCCATAGAACTTTTGTTTGCTGAATAGTTTTGTGTGACCGCAGCATAAGGCAGACACTTCCTTACCTTTCTTTTTTGGCTGGGTACTGGTGCTTTGAAGATGAAGGATTTCATACAACTGCTCAACTTTAATATTGTTGTCCTGTACACAGTAAACAGTTACCGGGTGAAAATCTCTCGACAATCTCTAACAAAAAAGAGCAGCAGCTACAATAATATTTCAAAACATGATGTTATCTTAACACAATAAAGATGGTCTTACTGGCTTTTTAACTGGCTTTTCAAGCGGCCTGATCTCAGCTTTGCTTTGCGGTACTATGGGCGACATGAAGCATGCAAACACAGAAAATACATACAGTAATCAAAACAGGTCTCAATACACTGACTTGCATTAATGATTTAATCCAATGTGAACCCTTCCACATTGTACCTTGATTTATGTTGAGACGACGCAGTGGCCTTGCTGGTTCCAAATTTCTGATGATCCTCTTTGACACATCCATGTTTCTGCTGAACAAGGCAAGGTGTCACCATGTGCATGTGTTTTTACTTACATTTGAATTTTGGACTGCAAAATCATAAGGCATAAACATGAGCACTCATAGATACATGTACATATGTAAACATACTGCTGAAGGATGTGTGTGTGTGT
>JAZGTJ010000200.1:0-127917 GCA_036877575.1 Botia almorhae | reverse complement strand
TGCTGAAGTATGATGTTGTTCTTATATATTTGTTGTGTCAGTGTCCTTGTTTATTGTATATGGTGAAGCCAAAGACAAATTTAAATAAAGTAACTAACTCAAGATGGTTTATACAGTTTTCATACATACATATTTTTGTACAAAATAAACACTGGTCATTTTAACTCAACAAAAGTATAAAAAAAAAGTGTAGTTCTGTGATCACAATTCACCCGGAAAATAATTACGTATGACTAGAGCACCACAGCAAATATGAAAACAATATTATCAATACTATCCGCTGTACACATTTCACTGGTGTCAGACACATAAATAATTCACAATGGATCACGTGCAAGTTCAGTCAGAACCATGTCATGTCACTGCCATTACATCTTCTGGGGAACAGAAGAATTCGGTAATAGTGTCTGTCTAGTTAAAAATCTGTGAAATATGGCACATATTGCCCACTGTATTATAACCTGCACTGAAGCAGACAGTAGGTGATGCGTTCGGACCTGTTGCACAAGGAGGCCGCAGAGATTTCTACTGCCTAGTCTAACTGGCAGTTTAATCCCTCTGAAGAGTTATAATAGATAACTGATAACGATAGTTAATAAAGCTAAACTATCATACATCCAACCTACAAATGCAAAAGTTTGATTAAATCGACTTTTTAAATCAAGTTTGCGCCATTGTATTAAAATAAAACCGAAACGTGACAAAAATTTGAAATATATGTGGAGATTAAATTGATCATTTGAATTCATCGACATTGACTGTTTGGTCCCGCTAGCCGGCTAGTCACGATGACTGCGAAATTTCTCTTGATTACTAGTTTTTCCCACTACAACATCCTCGACACAAAAAAAGGTAGCTCAGACAAATGTCGTGGCACCATCAGACAAATGTCGTGGCACCATCAGACAAATTAAACAGTCGTTTAAAAAAATCTTACGTTTTCTCATTGACAAAACGTCCAGCTTCAGCCACAGCGTTGTCTGCCTCCGTCATGTCCAAACACACATGCACTCCGCCTGAACTCGTGACTCTAGAGCTGCCTGGACATCACGAATATATCACAAGTTAAAATATCTGCTAATCTGCATCAATTATTTTTCGCTTTTTTACTAAATGTGTTTGCGATTTTTTCTGATTTTTTCAGTCCTTAATTCGATTACCTATATACATCTCTATCCATCTTCTATCTCTCTGTCTAACCAACAAATGACTAAGGGAATTTAGATGTTTTTCTTAAGACTGCAATAGGCCTAAATGTAATTGTAATATCATTAACTAATTCACATTTTTGATACATTGTCATGTATAACCAGTTTAATGTAAATAAATTAATGAATATGTCAGATATGTTATATTAGATAATGAATATGTCAGAGCAAACCTACTGTAAACAAAACCTCATTAGCCAACACCATGGATTCAGTCTATTTCAATAACAATAAGGCAAAACACTCACCCCTGAATCAGATGGGATGTAATCTGCTTTGTAATTTAAACTGCTGAATCATACAGACAGTTGTGCCATCTGTGGGTGATCAGATGATTGCACTGCAGTACTCCTGTACAGTACTGCTGGATAAATGTGATGTGGCCACTCTTCAATGGCTTATTCAAAGAACTGTCTAATATACCTGGGACTTTTTTATCACCTGCACACATCTCTTTTGTAACAGGAAGCTGAATTGTCAACTATAATAAAATTGCATACTTTAAAAAAACATGCTACATTAAACTATCTTGAGGGCCTTAGAAATCTTAGCATAAACTAGCACCTAATTCTTAACCGCATAATCTTGTGAACTGGGCAGAGGAAAAAGAATCAGGTTCCATGTTATAACATGAGCAAAAATACATTTAACTGTGTGACATGTTCAGTTTTGAGCCTTTAGAATAAACTTTTCTAACTAGTTCCAACACACTCCCTATTCCTACAAACTCTTCTGCTAAATAGTTTAAAACTAGTCAAACTTTAAAACTACCAGTTCTGTGCAGACTAATGTGACTTGAGAAAGGAACACTATTTAATTTCTCAAATCACCCAATTGTAGGTTAATTCAGGCATCTTTAGTTTAGGTTATTTGGCTGCAGAAAACGTTGAAATTGTTTACATTGATATCAATAAATTTGGTACTCTCTTAAAAGCAGGGTATGCTTAAAGAAGCCTTTTATATTGACGTTGTGAGAAGACAGGCCGACACTTTAACAAATGTGGTTGTGGTTTCTATTGGATCAATTGTGTTGCAGTGCCCTCTACTGACCTTTTCTACTAACAGACGCGATTCCATTTCAACAAAATGCTGATGGTTGCAAGGTGATTTAATCGTAGTTTAGTGAGTGCAGCCAAATACTTTTTGAAAAGCAGTACTACAGTGGTTGGAACTACCTCGTTCCATCACAATGAGCTGCACTTTGGAGAAGAGCTGTTTGAAAAATTTAAAATAAAATTTATAACATTTCACCACCATATTGTCTCCAATCATGTGCATTGGTCTCTTACCTGGTTGGTCGGTTTCAGTTTACTTTAATAGTAACCGTAAAAAAGAAACAAATTCCTATGAATATACTGAATTAAAGTATAAAAGTGAGAAACTCTGGATTTAAAAATAAGAAATATTTGACTTTGCTGAAAGTTTTTTTAACCACAAATAATTGTTCCCACATGTAAAATCAGGACAAGGTAATTTACATACCATGCCTTATTAACAGATGTTATTGAATTCAAAAACAATAAGACAGGTATTATGGGAAATAAACCATGTGCACATTTTACTAGTTACTGTAGAGAAATCAGACTCACATTCAATAATTGAAAGAGAAATGGTTTATACATTTAGACAGTTCAGCAGTCATACAGAATATTTTAATCACATTTAACTGACACGTTAATTGGATAATACTGAATTTTTTCATAAGTAAAAAAAAAGCCAAACAGAAATAAAATACAGATTTCTAAAATCATTAAATGACAACTTAATTCACTCTTCATAAGTGGATATAGGAGGAAACTCCATACGATTTCACAGGGATGCTAATAAGAATTCTTTTTTTAACCTGTTTTAATCAGAAAGCTAAATCTTATTGACACATACAGTAAAAACTTGGTAGTCTGAAGAAAACTATTAGAGTACAATACAACCTGACCCCAAATAATGTAACAAATCTACTTAAAGAAAATAATAGATTGTTTGAAATCAAATGAATTTCTGAACTGAAGTTACAAAGTAAACATCAAAATTAAAGCCGGACTTTATCTGTAAATTTGACAAAAAGCAAGCAAAATGGAAATACGTCTTTACGTACACAACACTTTAAAAACCACATCAATCTAATTATCTTTGACTTGAGACAACAAGAACTGTACACCAGTCCCTTCAATGCTATATACTTTGAATGCAAATCTACACAAACACAACCTGAATCCTCCTGGTGCCAATTGGTCTTCCATTTAATTCTTGAAGAGCGGTGAGTGCCTCTCTGTGGGTTTCAAACACCACGGTTGCACAACGCCTGGGAGCACCATTTCTATCATACAGCAATGAGGCAGATCCTGGGATCACTCTGTATCCATAGCAGAAGTCATAAATCTCATCGATCCTTATCTGTGAGGGTAGATTGAGCAATTTAATACACGTTGGTCCATCACACTGTTGGTCAGGTGATCCATAATGACGGCCATTACCATCCGGTCCTGGTCTAAATGCATTACTATGTTCAAAATTAGGCTCAAAGCAATCACCTCCATAACCATGATGCATATCAGGCTGCATATTACAATCATCTGGCTGCATCTGGGTATTAGAGAAACAAGGACCATCATTGAATACTTCTCCTGGTCTCTGATAGTTCTGTCCTTGTGGGCTAACCATCGATTGGTCATTCACACCCAAATCCTGCATCTGGGCCAATGTAATGCACTTAAGCATGACTTCTGATCCAAGAAACCTCTGTCCATTCAGGGACTGTGCCATTGCGGCCTCCTTCTCAGACTGAAAGATCACCAAAGCCTCACCAAGCCCAGCTCCTCTTTCATCGCGCAATAAAAAAACCCTATCCTCAGACAGCGTGAATCCATGAAAGAAGTCCATGATCTCCACTTTCCGAACATCAAAGGGCAGATTGCGTACATAGACACACCTCATCTCTGAGTCAGGAGCTCTTCTTTGAGACTGGGGCATGTCAGTGGATGGTCTCGGTCCTTTGCTGTCTTCTCTCGCATCAACAGAGGACTCCAACAGGCCAACCATTTTCTCCTTGGAGATGGGTGATACATAGACAACCTTGTGCATGAATGTTTCCTTATGATGAGCCAAGCCGGCACAATAATCCGTAAGGTTTCTAAACACTACAACAGCCGATTTGATCCTATCATCCTTTTGTTGTGTAAAGATAATAATTTGGTCATCCTTCAAAGAAAGTGGACGAAGCAGCACCCTCAAATCTCTCTTATCAATACCATAAGCCAAGTTTTCGAACAAGACACAGTATTCTTCGTGGGTGGGAGAACGTGACCGTGATCTGTAGGAAACAGGCGATTGAGATCTTGTACGATCTAAGGATTTTCTATTCTGACTGTCTGGTTTAACAACCCCCCCTGCTTTCATCCACTCTTCCTCTGAGCATCTCGTTATTTGTATGTACCGTGGTCCCATGTACTGCAGGTCCCTCTTCAGACCTTCAATGACATCCTTTATGGTGAGAAATCTTACAATAGCTTGCCCAATAAATGTTCCACGGTGGTTCCTCAAAAATAGAATATCGTCAAGTTGTAACCCCTCAAAAAATTTTCGAACATTTTCTTTTGTCGCTGAGAATGGCATTCCAGTCAATTTCAGATACATACCATCTTTCTCCAATGGGATCCCTTCTCTCTGGCTTCGCACTTCACTGAACAAAGATGGAGACGGTCTGCTCCTCAACTCTTGATGATCTACTCTTCTCATGTCTGCTCTCGGGTCTTTATTGAATGGTGTAGGACCTGGTTCTACAGAAGGTCTTTTGACACCCTCCTTGTACATTCCCCTGTTTTTTAATTCTGACCGTCTAGTGCTTTCCTCAAGAACCTTCTGCATTTCCGACTTGCTACTCAGAAGCAAGTTAACAGGAGAGCCCTTAATGCAGCCCCCCGAGCGCGTCATGGCTCGTCTTGCATCTTCATCAGATGCGAATATTATAAAAGCTTCCTCAAGCTCCCCACCAATTATATGAACCCCTCCATCAGGAATTCTGAGCCCAGTGAAGAAATTGCGAATATCCTCAGAACCAGCTGTGATTCTGAGCCCCTGTAATCGGATGACCACAGCCATGATGGATCACACAAAACAGCACCTGCAGACAAAAGGGGTACACATAATAGCGTTACAGCTAACCTTAGACTCCACATCAAAATATTGCAAACAGCACCCAACTACAGTTTTCAAACCCAGCTTAAACAACCAAGTTTTAACAACCAAGAAACCCAAACAACCAAGAAACCCAAACCTCTTCCAGCCAAAATATAGCCAGTAACAACCAGTCTGTAGTCCATAATAATGCCTTCTTGTCAACAGAAAAACAACTTCCAACAAGAAACATACTTTGAGATTAACAGGAAAGACTAGTTTTCCAACGCATTCACTTCTGTAGAGCTCACTAGCTGACTCCAGTGTCAAAGAGAAACATCAATAGTTCGAAATTACAACTACCACAGCTGGAAATCAATTAGCTTACCTGGAACATTGTTTGTTTTCACAAAAAATATTGTTAACCATATCTTTATTAATACCTGAAGTATTACCATTTCAGCCTATAAGGATTGCAAAATAAGGAACACCACAATAGTTTACATAAACCTAAATCATTGCTATATAAACTGAAATAATTAGACCAACAATGTGCTACAACAACCACTTCAAATTGCATATCAACGCGAACAATAAAACCACAGCTTCAAATTTCAAAACACAATCTCTCTTCATTCACATCAGCAGCATACACAAAGGCGAAGACCGAACAAACGTATTAGAAAACCGTAGGGTCCCTTTTAAATTTCTCAAGTAAAAACAAATTTCCAGTTTAAGAATTGTCACAGAATAATGCAATTATAATTCCTGTTAGCATGCATTATCCACGCTGGATCCGGCGCCATATAGACAATAAAGGAATCCCATCTCCAGTGAGAAATCACCTGGGGGGGATTCAAGAAGTTCACCACCAACCTGTCAAATAATTTTTCTCTTTTACGCCGATTTTAAAAAGATTCGTCGACAAAAGAAAATGAGACACAAGCATTATCTAACAAAAACCATGTGACAACTTGCTTGCATATTTTATTTCAAACGTTTTTTTCCCAAAACACCATTTACGTTAAACACACCTCTTCAACGTTTTTCCTTTCAGAAATAAAACGCGAGCTATCGCTTCTACAGGCCCTATGTCCATAACTCAACCAGATAAAGAAATACGCACGATTATCATCATCAAAGACAAAAAATCCAGCGGTGCGTATTCACTTCACAACCCGAGAAACAGATTCCTTTGCGTTGCGTCGTTTAAAATGCACACGAACCGATCACATTAAACAAGACAGCTGTTTAGTCAGTTTTGGGACAAGCTGCAATAATAGGCCCGGAATGTGACACGGACGAAATAACCCAACTTACACAAAACAAAGGAAAATCACTCCTCTCCAAATATAAACGAATACGAAACGTAACGACTATTTAGGGTGTTGTCTGTCCTCCGTTGCAAAACAAGACTTCGTAAATGTAATACCACCTGCAAAAAACGCACGAAACTAACGCATCTACTGCTTAAGCAACGCCATTTGTCTGTACGAATACGGAAGCCTGAATGTGCCACAAAAGACAGAATACAGCGATTGTCCGATACTGTGTGATCATTCTAGAACGTCTGCTGAAGGTGAATACAAAGACCCGTTTCCAGTGACTGCATTATAACATATTAAATCGAACATCAAGCGTCCAAGCACCAAATTATATATATTATACCTTATTAGACATTAAAAACATATTTTCGTCGGTTCTTTTTTATCTTTTATACCTTATTAGACATTAAAAACATCTTTCGTCGGTTCTTTTTTATCTTTTGTAATCACGATGTCTAAGGTCAAATGAAAGCCTAACCTTACAATGAAACCTATTAAACAAAAACCCAACAATAAAAAAAACTATAAAGATGTATAATTAGTTATATAATCCTTGCATATATTTAAAAATGCATGTATATTGTTTATTTTATTTAAGGTTTATGTTTTCTGACATTTTTCAACTTATTTCAACCAATTACAGATACGCGATTGTCATTAAGTTACCTATGGTACAATTTGAAGTTTTCTGTCAACTCTTCCAACTGTTTTAGTTTGCAATAGGCAATCAGTAGGTATATAGCTGAGCATGTGAGCTTTCATAACTGAGAACTGTAAAATTTTAAGCCACAAGAGACAGAAGTAGGCCTGTGAAAACAGAGAAAACATAACACTTTACAAAACCAAGTTAACCAAATTCATCGCACATACATCTTTTGAAGACAAGAAAACCTGCACTGTGTACCTTAAATTGTAGGATGTTACCCAGTGTTAAATTCTTTATGAGGCTAAGCCAGTCCGTATCAATATAAATACTGTTCCGCCATATTATTTACAGTGCTCCTCCAAATCTGAGACTTTAGGTTTACTGTTAACACACAATCAAATTGACTTCAGGAGAGACTGTGCACACCATCAGAAAGTTGAATACAATATTTATTTTAAAACGATGTACTTAAAAAATGACACTTATACAGGTTGCTTAAGAGCTGTTAGTAATGCTATAAATATCTGTCAAAGTCATTTTATGAGTATTGTGGATGCGGAACAACTACTAACATTAATTGACTAACATTAATTACTACTAACATTACACTCCATTACCTTCAAACATTCATTGATTCACAGTCGCACACAAAAATATGTTCCAGCTAGATCAACATCTTTTGACTGTCCTGGCACAGCACTGCTGTAAAAAACAACGTCCTAACCTAAACCGTATCCTTATCCCAAACCCCACCCATAATTAAGCCCTAAAATCAGAGAGGAATAATAGATTGATAACAATGGTATACAAACCCCTAACCCAGTCCTAAACCATAATCTAACAGTGACCCTAAACCTAATCCTGCAATCTGCTTGGTTTATATAAATGTTACTCCTGGTCCAACAATGATGTTGATCCAGGTTCACATCGATATCACAGGTTGGCGATATCACAGTGACCAATAACTGCGCTATAGCTGCTCTGGCCTCTTGCTAAGATTTCCAAACCATGAAGGCCCATCTGGCTTTCACGTTGTTAGACCAGAAGCCTTTGAACAAAAACAGTACTGAGCTGCTTTTATGCTAGTCCTTATGCTTTATGCCTAAACTAATTTATTTTCATCATCTATTAAAATTTATGTAATAGTTTGACAAATAGCCCAAAATACTCGCCATTAGTCCCTCTGTGTACTAGTGTATGTCGACCTCTTTCACGCTGTGTCTCGGAGAGAGAGGAGGAGCCGCAACCGGTGCGTCGCATATCGACTCCACCAGATCATCTGAGGCTGCCCTGATTGTCTGCTGCTCCACGCCACGAAACAAAAAGGATGTTGCTTTTTACAGTCCGCATCGTACTGGTCAAACAGTCTGGAGGATTTGCCCGATTGGTCTTGATTTGAACGTCGTGAACGGATCATTAAATAAAAACGTTTGGATATAGCTGCAGGCGATCTAACACCTGATTGTTTTCCAAAACAGTTTGTTGACTAGTGGGGATTTGACGTCTGTGTGCTGCTGGACGTTTAGGGAAAATCAAGGGAAAGAGGTTGCCGTTGTTGTCCTAGAAGATGGACAGCTTAAACGAGCTGGAGAAGCGTACGAAGTAAGTATTTGACGCCTCTGTGCTATTCTTTTTGCACACAGAACGAAAACCTACATGCACAACCAATTCTAACCAGTTAGCCATCGCGTTACCCAGGTCGTACTGGTAATGCAAACTCGCTAGCCGTTTACGGTGACCCTGATACATTGCTGTAAAGAATTAACCACAGGTCAATCTATAATTTTTGTTTTGTGGAAATTGGTGTTTTGTATATACCATATTAAAATAAACAACTAGGTTAGTTATTTAATAAAGTAACCAAGGACTCAAATGTTGACCACAACGACAGTTCACCCTGTAACTAGCCAGCGTGCAATGACCGATCAATAATTGGGAGTTATTTAGATCAAATTTGAACAGGAAAGGATATAACGTTCTATGTTCGTGCAAAATTAGTATAAGACGTCGCTGTAACGTCACAGTGGTTTGTGTACCGTGGAAACACAAGTAAGGACAGCTGCAAAGAGGCCTCCATGTAGGCCTCGAGTCCACGGTCTAAATTTTTCAACTTCCCGCGGTTAGGTAGTGAAACATCTCTGAGCTGCCATAATTAACCAGACAGTCAGTACTACAGGGCTGAAGGCCATGCTATTTAAGGATCCGAGTTGTTTCACAAGCAATATAATTGTAATCCTCTACAATAACCAAACAGAGAAATTTGTAAGGAAAAAAATCTGCTGTTCAAACAAATGTCACCCACATGTGACTGATAAACCCTTCTGCAGCAAGTTCACCTTAACAAAACATGCAGATATTTAACATTTCGTTTAAAAGCCAGTCAAGTTTACCATTGCTGAAACATCATATTAATGTAGTTGTGCTTATTGATAGTGTGGCTCTATAGCACGCAATGTCTTTTGCCTTTCACATCTGAGACAAAAGGCAGTTTGTCATGCTGAGGGAGATAAATACTCTTCCCTCCACTTCTGTCTGCTGCAGCAAGTGTAATGATACAGCTGACCATTTCAGCTCCTTGTTATTTGTCTTCAGACTATATACCAAATATTAAGCTGTATCTGTTTATATCAATAAATTATCTGAGACTCAATCACAATTTTGCTGTACCTGCTTTAAAAAGCATAGTTTACAAAGTACATTTCTGAATTATTGCAGTGTTATGACTTGTGGATCATAAAAGATGTAAAGTAAGCCAAGACATCAAAAGCATAGGCACTGAATTTATTGAATCATTGTTGCATATGTAAACATCCACTGGGATTTCTTTAGATATCCACATACTAAAACAGATAGTACCTTTTGATGATAATGTACCCATGGCGCTAATATATCTGTTGTTATTTATGGACAGATACTTTTATAATCAGTAAGTGTACAATGACTAAATGCAGTTGTGTTTTCTCTATCCACAGATGTGACATCACACCAGAAAGCATACTGCTCTGAGTTGGTTTGCCCCAGTGTTGCAGCTTTCTTCAAGCTGCTCAGCGTCAGATCTGCCTCAAAATGGATGCTCTGATGAATCCTGAGCTCAGGTACTTCCTCAAGTGTAGCTGATCATGTCATTTTTAAGTGGAACAGGGTGCAATGCACCATTTTCTTAAATTGAAAGTAGTGTTAATTTAAACACTTTTATTGATTGGAAAAGTGGGCTTGCACTAGTGTGACACCTTAATTTCACAGACGTTTACAGTCTTTTGCTTTAGTCAATAGTTAGCATCACAGAATTTGATGGCCAACTTGACATAAGCTGCTATATCTTTAGCTCCTTATGTTAGCAGACAGAATGCAAGAATGTTAATCCATGCTTCACTGCAATAGTAATCCTGCTTCTCTTGTTCCGTGCTAAATTTGGTTTTGTACCATTAAGGGATTTTAGATAGCCGAACATCTGAATATAAGTTTTATGTAGGATTAAAATGAACTGAAAAACCTATTCCACTATGTGAACTATGTTTTTGGGGGTGGACGTCATGGAAGTAAGATGCCATAACAGACTCAAAGTATAACGCATCAAAACATCTTTACCATGTTGCATTGTTGCACAGGATGCATTGTTTATTAAAAAATGTATACTAATGTGAATGGTTGATGTAGTAGGCTAAGCTTTAAACAAAGCATCTATGGTAATAATAGTCAGTACCTTTGTTTTTACTGACTTGCTTAAATATGTATGAGCTTCTAAGTGACGTTCTTTATACAAACAGCACACCACTTGCAATGTGCAATGTTTTGTATTTGTGTATATGCATAAAATGTCATATTTCTGATATCGGAGTTGATTCTGTTGTGTCAGCAATAGGGATACAGCATTAATGAAAGCACTGCTGCATTACTGCAGCTAAATTATTGCATTGCTGCTGCTAAAAAGGTCATACAGTGACATTGTTGAATGTATTGTCTTATACCCCAAACTGTTATTATATATTATATATGTGATGTTTGAGAGTGCTAATGGGAAATGGGTTTAAAAAAATATTAGTTAGGGCCATGGTACATGGTACAATATTGCTATAAATCTGACATATATATGAATGGTGAGGTTTCTTTAAACAGAAGTTCCTCCCATTTACTACTACTGTCGTTATTGGGTGCCTGCAGTATGGTCAGAGGGAGAATGGGACTCTCAGAGGAACATGTAACCCAGTTGTTGCTTGATGAGTTTGAATGTGTGTGAATGGTGTATAATAAAAGGCTGCTTTATCAATAGTAAGGAAAAGTGAGCTGTATTACATTTCACAGACCTAATGTAGTAAGGAGTAACTACAGTAATGTAATGGTATTTTCATCTGTGTTTTACATTTTAATTGACTAATGTTCTGCTTTCTTTTTCATGCTGTTGATTTATGACAACAGGGACGATGTAAAGGATTGTTCGGTAGGTTTTGATGTTGAGACATCTCACAGTTTTTGCTTCAATTAAATAAGCATACACAAATGTGGTAATGAGTTTAGTCATCACTGTTATTACTAATGAAAGTTATTCATTTTTTACATCACCAGATCAAGGTTGAAAGCCTCTCGAAGCAAGTCATATTCAAAGGTCTTGCTCCTAGGGTTGTATTGACAAACCATCTCCTGCTCAAAGGAACCACGGCAAAAGTAAACCTTGAGGAACAGGGGCGACAAAAGATCTCCTTCAGCTTCACGCAGACTAAAAAAACACGTAAGAATGTATTTCTAGCCCCACCAAGCCCTGAGGAAAATGAACACTCATCTCCACTGCAAGCTGGGACCGTACCCACTTCAGATCTAACAGGTCACGATAACGAAATCAAGAATGTGGATGTAGATTCTTCTGTTCCTGCCACAGCAGTGGCCGAGTTGCAGACAACACCCCCCCCAGTATCATTACCACTCAAATCAAAACATGATCTTGGAAAGTTGCATTTTAAGAAACAGATTCTCAGCGTTACTGTTGTTAAGGATAATCCCATTGTCACAACTGATCCTGATGAGATTTCAGAGCCAGTAGTCCCATCAGAGTCAGACAAAATTAGATCCTCAGTCGAGGTGGAAACTGAAACCTCATTGCAGCAGTTTCACAAGAACTCTGTCATTGATAGTTCCTCTGAAAAAGTTATCAAAGAGGAAAACCCTCAGGAGAAATTAGATTCATGCTTTAGGGGTCCTGTTACTTCCCATATTGGGAAGGGAGATGAAGATTCTTCCATAATTTCTGAGCTTGAGGAAAACAGAAAATACCAACCCCGATCAGACAGCACTCTTCCAGGTTCAGAGTCTGATGGGGATTCAATCCGGACATCATCTAGTCAAAAGTTTAGTGACTGCAAAAATGTAATAAAATCTGAGTGCCAGAGTAATGAAGCAAAAAGATCCTCTAATTCCAAAACAGAGGAGTTTGAAAAATCTGATAGAAGGTTTGATAGAAGGGAAGATGAAAAAGGGTCAAGTCGTTCAAAGTCTGAGCGTGACTCCAGACACATGTCTTCAAGATCATCTCGTTCTGATAGAGACAGAAGAAGGACCAAAAGTCGGTCACGGTCTAGATCCCGTGGCTGTCGAACTAGTTCTTATTCCAGGTCTGAGAGATCAAGGGGTGAGAGACAGTTGAGGTCAGATAGATCACATTACCATGATTCTGAGAGGAGGTTTCATCGAAGTTCTCCTCATCGTGAAAGAAGAAACTCATATTCTCGAGGCGATGGCAGGTCTCGTGACAGCTCTGACTCAGAGGAGGACCACAGGCGGATGAGGACTCGAGGTAGTGACTCAAACCGATCATCCATTTACTCCAGTTCACAGAAAGACTCAAAATCATCCACTCACTCCAGATCCCACAGGGACTCAAAACCCATAGATTGTTCTCGATCATCTGAGTCGGACAAAAGAACACAGCATTCAAAATCAGAACGATCAAATGCAAAAACTGGTAACACTGAATCCAATAAAAAGAGCTCTCCTGAAGCAGAGAGTTTTCACAGGAAATCTAGTGCCCAGACAAAATCAGAGCTTAATGCTAAAACCTCAAATTCCAACCCAGCTACCTCATCACGGACATCTGAGAGAAAGGTCCAGAGAAACAGTGGCAGCTCTGACTCTGATGAAGAGCATAGACAGAAAATTCAGTCACAAGGGTCAGACAAGTCCTCGGGGTCTAGCAGTTCGTCATCCAGAAAAGATGATCCCGCAGATTACAAGACATCAGTTAACCTAACTGTAACAGACAGACAATCAACAGACAGGTTAAGTAATAATACAAAGCAGCCACAAATAGTCTTCAGTGAAGTTATACCTCAAAGGGAATGCATAGTATATGTCGAGCCTCTGCAAGATATCTATGTTCAGCCTAAATGCAGTTCTCAACAAATCCACGAAACTACGCACAAAACAACTCAACAAATTGAGCATCAACATTCAGACCAAGAACTTAGTAGCCTAGAAAATTGCACAGATAATTTTGAGACGCAAAAGAAAATTGAGATATTGAAGGAATCAAATTCTTGTAGTGTCAAAGCTGAAAGTTGCACTGAGATTGACAAAACTGAAATAAAAGATGAGCCTCCAGTCCATAGTAAAAATCTGACTGAAGAACAGACTGAGAAGGTTCTTTTGGTCCATGCTCCAGGCCAGGATCCAGTAGAATCAATGGCACACCCTCTTTCTGTGAAAGAATCCCCACCTGGAGTATGCTTGAAGTTAAACACTAAATTGCCTGGCTCATTGCTGATTATTAGTAACATTAGTATGCCTGTCAGGACAAGTGCTACATCTTGTGAAAAAGACTCTGAGCAACTTAGTGTAAAGCCTGAGCAACCTAATAGTGAGAATGTGAAAAGGGATGGTAGTGCTAAAAAATCAAGATGGGACATTGTTGGCCAAGACTCTTTAGAATCTGAAAGCTCCAAGAAAACAGTGAATCCAGAAACAGTAACCCCTGGGAAAAAGGTACATTCAGTAAAGAAAATTGAGTTGAACAGTGATACTAACCCTGATAACCCTGACTCTGAAGTACAAGGACTAAAAGGTGATGTCGCTTCTTTTGAATCCTGTCAAAAAGTTAGTTCTCAACTATCTGACCAGGGCACTCATAGTGAACATGTTGCTGTCAATCCCCTTGTTAATCAGACTTTTGAAATTCCTCAGTCAAAAAGTCCCCACTTTGATATTTCTGGTAGTACTGCAAAAGTTAATGTAGACAAATCTAAGTGTGAAACAGACTTAGATTTGACCATGGTTGACCCTGATTCTTTAAACCATGATTCTAAATGCCACAGTGAGGACAGTGAGAGTGAAGATTCTGACTCTGATTCAGATGATGGACAGGTCTCCTTGAAGCGACTGCACTCTGTGGTGATTGTGCCAAAAAATTCAACCATTGCTCTTGAGACTAAAGATTTGACTGATCCATCTTCTGGGTCTTCAATATTTTCTGCCCACCAGAGACCACCTGATGTAAATGAGACAGTTAATAGGGAATTTGGTTATGGTTTTAACTGTCAGTCAAAGCTTGAAGAATCCTTAGCTGTACGTTTTCAGGCCAGTGACCAAACCACCATGCTAAGTGCAGATAATAAATGTCAATCTACTACTGCTAGTGTGTTTTACCAATCGCAGAGCAACATGGTTGACAGCACAAGTCATTCAGAAGCCACCAATCCTTATGTGGATAAGAACTGGAGTGCCCAAGAGAAACATAGTGCCTGTGTCCAGATGAACCAAGCATCTCATCAGAAGTCTTGCAGGCAACCTGAATTAGGCCACCATCAGTACCATGATCAACCAGATAGCTGGAATGGTAGAAGAGGAGGAAAATGGCAATATCTTAACTCGGATTCAAACTTCACTGGTGGGAAGGGTTGTAGCTTTGCATGGGACTTCAGCCAGTCAGAACAGCCCAGCAGCACATTTCAGCAACCGGACAGCAGTCATGGTAATGATCGCCTTCCACAGCTAGGAGTTCCTCAGTTTGAGAGTGTTCACGGACAAAGTCCATGGTCTCAGTCTGCCCTCTCTAAAACCAGCAAATCAGTCAACACGCATGTGCCTTCTCAGTATCATGATTCAGTTAACCAGATTCATCCAGATTCTCTGACTAATGACCATGAAGAGGACTGTGAGGGAAGGGTAGTGGGGTTTAAGCAAGGATCTGTCCTGACTGCTGCTTACCCAGGGTCATCCCCGTTTGTTCAAGCCCCGGAGATAAGTAGCAATTGCAGTTTCACAACAGAGGGTCAGAACATCTCAGAAGCTCCTAAAGACAACCAAAAGCCTCATAGAGGAAGGGGCCCACCCAAGAAGAGACGTCAAGACTTTGAATCAGAATCAGATAATGAGGCAGAAGCTGGACTCACCGGTAAAAGGGAGTGTTTTGCAAAAGACAGCAAGGAATCACTCGACCAAACCCAGGAGGTACATCACCCACTTCTCAGTCAGAAAGACTTCCAGGATCCAGCTGTGTGGAAGGAGAAAGCAAAGCAGAAAAAAATGCCACCTTACTTTGACCTCATTGAGGAGAATGTGTATCTGACAGAACGGTGGGTATCTATTTTGCCCTGTTATAGCCAAAGCATATATATTGTATTTCTATATATTTATTTATGAGAAAGCTTTGGGAGGTTTTCTGCATTCTTTTAACGAAGGCAAAACATGAAGCTGTACAGTAGCTCTACAATGCTATTTTAAATATATACCTTTATGTAAATAATGCATATGCAGAGTCCACTTTTTTTTACAACTCAGCCAGCCTGAATATTAATATTGTTGATAATGTTGGTATTATAGTAACATGTTGTCCAATATAATGTCTAAAGATAATACAAATATTGAAATATACAATAGTAATATATTTCAGGTCTAGTTTAACTTAAGTATTAAAGGCAGTCCTGTTTACAATGCAGAATAATCATTCCTTACGTTTTCACAAGAACCACGACAGGCGGACACGGTGCAGTGCAGAGTTGTTGTATACTTCATGTTGTCTTTATTTAAAATATGCCTATAACACACTACTGCACCTAAAATGAACCTAAATTTCATAGCACATTCATATTTGCTTTACATTTCCTTATTTGGATTGCAGTATATGGACTGTAAAAGTGAAACTTAAAAATTGTGATTGGATCAAACAATTATGATCATGTTATATTACTATTATGACAGTCCCATTAAATCTTTCTGAAAAATATATATTTTTTTTAGTATTTTAAGATTGTAATTTCCTGTTTATCATAACAGCAAGAAAAATAAATCTCATCGTGACATCAAGAGAATGCAGTGTGAATGTGCCATCCTGTCAAGAGAAGAGCGAGCCCGGGGGATTATGGCATGTGGAGAGGACTGTCTCAATCGCCTGCTGATGATTGAGTGGTATATACTCTGTTACCACATCATAATATTTGGTGTATGGAGGAGAGACTATAACTAGTATATCATGCTTACATTAATTGCTTGTCTTGTTAGTTTGTCTTGTAATTGTTAGTGGCAGACTGCAATTGTTCAGACTGGAATCTTCAACTTATCATTTGCAGTAAGAACACACAGGACAAAGATTGTTTTTGCTTTTTATTTCTTCTCTCAAGCTCTTCCCGATGTTTAAATGGAGCGTATTGCTCCAATCGACGCTTCCAGATGAAACAGCATGCAGATTATGAGGTCATTTTGACAGAGAGCAAAGGCTGGGGTTTAAGAGCAGCCAAAGACCTACCACCGTAAGTTGTATTTCCTTCAGCTAACGTGCTTATCAGATCTAATAACTTCTTTTGCCCCGTTTACACAGTAATTCTGATAATTTACCAGCAAATTAGAGGTAAATCCACACTAGAGGTAAATCCACAAATGTGCCGTTCAAGCAATGGCGGTCTATCATTTTACTGGTAACATACTATTTACACAACAATAATAAAATACCGGTAAACTCTGATGTCATTAACTGCAAATGAGTGCCAAACTGTGTTGTGTATTTAAAACATGATAAGGTTTGACCTTGTTTCCAAATGCTTGCGCTCCATGTTTTTGTTGCACACGTTTTAATTTATGCAGTTGTTTTTGATCCAGCAACATCATATTAAATAAACATCTCTGCTTTGATCTCCGTAAACAGCATGGCGTAAACGCGCCATTCACGTCAGAATGTTCTGATCAAAGCAGACTTTTATGTTAGCACGTTCTGTGAGTTTACCGGTAATCTTGTTCTCTATTTACACATAGCACCTTACTGGTAAATTACTGGTAATGTTACATCTTCTCTTACTGGTCAGTTGCCAGGGCCGATTTACCAGTAATTTTTGGAAACCGGAAGGTCCCGTTTAGACATGATCTCTTAATGGTAATTTGCGAGTAATTTACCAGTTAAGACAGGATTTTGTGTCCTTTATGCAAGTAACTTTGTTTCACCTTTTATTCAGGAACACCTTTGTTTTGGAGTACTCTGGGGAAGTTTTAGACCATCGGGAATTTAAGGCGCGGGTGAAGGAGTACGCTCGGAACAAAAACATTCACTATTACTTCATGGCTTTAAAGAACAATGAGGTGAGCCTTTGTTATCAGTGCAGGGGCTGAGAATTTAATGCATTATCAGTAGTTTTTTTAGGACACAGATAAACATACAGGTGTCCATTACGCCTGCAGATCATTGATGCCACGCTGAAAGGAAACTGCTCCCGTTTCATGAATCACAGCTGCGAACCTAACTGTGAAACTCAGAAAGTAAGTGAAAACTGGTGTTGATCAGCTGATTGTCTGCATTACCTGCATTCTGCTAATGGAGCCTGTTCAATAATACCATAGATTACTTGGACATTAGCAGCCTGCTGCATATCCTCAGAACCCCCTGTGTGCTAATTCAGTATTGACATTAAGTATTAACAAGTGTGTTCAGACACAGAGGCACTGGGCTATAGTATTTTATTCCTATATATGTGGAGTCTTTCACCTACTAAACAGATGCAAAGCCATTAATTTACATTTATGCATTTGGCAGGTACTTTTATCTAAAACTGCTTACACAGCAAGTATACCTTGGCTTTGCTAGTGCTGCATTCAACCAGTTGAGCTACAGGAAACCTCAAATCTATGTAAAATCACTGTTTTGCATGGCTAACCCATTGCATTCCTTGCAGTGGACTGTGAATGGTCAGCTCAGAGTCGGCTTCTTTACCACCAAAGCTGTGATGGCTGGGACTGAGCTCACCTTTGACTATCAGTTCCAGAGATATGGGTAAGGGAGTCACTCAAAACAGCAGTGCCCTCTATAAAATGAAACTGGACATAAATGCATTTTTATTGTGAGATCAAATCTTCCTTACTCCGTCCACCAGGAAGGAGGCCCAGAAGTGTTTCTGTGGTGCTCCTAGCTGTCGAGGGTTAATCGGCGGGGAGACTCGAGTCAGTGTGCGAGCAGCAGGTGGAAAGAAACAGAGGGAACGCTCGCGGAAGAAAGACACCGACAGTGGCCTTACCACGGTAAGAAAGGGCCTTGATTAATGTGCTTACACAGCACTTGGGAATACTTAATTGTGATTGGTCAATTGGGCATCATTTTTTAACAATGAATGTTGTCCACAGCAACACTGTTTAACTGTTGCTCATCCAGGAAACTTGTGTGTCCTACATAGCTGTGCTTGCATTCTGCTTTACTGTGGGAAGCAAACAAAATTATTTTAACCTGGATCAATATTTATATTCCATTTTGCTGTGTAATAATTAGAATATTGTACCATCATCGATCATTATCACAAACAAACCCATTTAACGAGGATCAGGATGCTGACATGATCATTGTCCTTAAAGTGTGTCAGTAATTTTATTTTATGAACGTTTGTGTTTAAGCAAAAAAAATAAAGCTAGACACAACTAACGCAGCCTGTCACATTTTCAAACTGTTGTATAAGTGTTTTTTTTTTTATCAGAAGTACCAAAGGAATGATCCCGCAGTTGAATTGGGTCAGCTTTGTTCTCACTGCAGGTTAATTGCTCTGAGACTTGCAGGGCCTGTTCTAGTCCACAAATAACGCTGCTAATATTCTGTTAATTTCAGTTAATGATTTATGGCTGATTTAAAGCAGCACTCTTTATCTCTGGTACAGCCCTGTGCTAAGAAAGTAAACAACATGTGGTAAGATCTTTCAGATATGTGCTTTTAACTATGGACTATCCTGTCTTATAGTTGTTGCTTAAATGAATTGATATTTCACAGTTGGATGAGGAGCTGGAGGCCCTACAGGAGAATGGAGAAGGCTTATGTGGAGAGAAAGATGTGATCTCGCTCTGCAGGCTCATGGTTCGAGTGGAGACAATGGAGCAACGACTCATCTGCCTTAAACTTATTAAGGTAGACTAACACCACCAACACACTGACATACATTACATTTTTAACATGGGTAGTGCACAGTATTGTCGTGCTGGAAATTTTAAGCTTTTCATAATTGCTGGAACCAGTCTTAACTGTGTTTATTGCATGCCTGTACAGAATACCCAGAATCCTTTGTGCCTGAAGCAGTTTTTGGATCACCACGGCCTCTCGCTGCTGTGGATATTTATGGTTGAACTTTCTGAGGCTAAGACCAACTCCCTGAACAATAGTAAACTGCAGCTGGAGGTAAAAAAAACAGCACACATGCACAAATATTAATTAAAATATTGGGCTGCTAGTTGTTTCTGGCGAGCAGTAATACTATAAAGTCTTTTTTTTCTCTCTCTGGTTACTCGGATACCATCAGTATGTCCTATTCAGTGTATAGTGATCAATGTGAAGTATAATGCAATGTAAGTCGCTTTGGATAAAAGCGTCTGCCAAATGCCTAAAAAAAAAAAAAAAATTGTAAAAAAAATATTCAGTGGTTATTGACTTACATAGTACAAGTCTTTTAATATCTATATTTAAGCTTCTTGGTATTTTCAGTATATAGAATCTTTATAGCTAGTCTGAAATAGCTGAAACAGTTCTGTTCATTTGCTTTTACACTGAGTACGTAACGAAAATTACTCAGTGTCATATTTTCCAGGCAGCCTCAGGCGAACTCCAGAAATTCCTAGTGGCCTGATATTTTGGTAAATGTAGCTTAATTATGATAAAACTTGTGATAATATGTGGTTTTAAACTCTTATAGCTAAGGCCAATAGATGTGAGCTAGTAAATTTACAACCTTGCATTGTTGCGCCATTCTCAGATAATGAAGGCACTGGCAGTGCTGCCCATCTCAACAAAGAACATGTTGGAGGAGAGCCGTGTGTTGCAGTTTATCCAGCGCTGGGCTCAGAGCCGGCCGCTCGGCCAACCTGTAGAACAGGATGGCTACTCCAGTGAGAGCACCTCACGCGCCCAAACACCCCTCAACACCCCTGACGGTTCAGCAGCCAAGCCAGTGACTGAGCTAGACAGCGACACTCCCAAGCGGGCAGTCTACCGTAGGTTGAAGATCATCAGTGAGAACAGTCTGGACAGTGCACTGTCAGATGCTAGTAAAGCTTCAGATGGCAAAGAGGAGGAATATGAAGAAGAGGATGAGATGGAGGACGAGGCTTCACAGTTGGAAGCTAGAGTTGACACATCACTGAAAGCAGAAAGCCTTGATGACACTCCTGCTGAGGGTCAAGTTGAGGTTGAGCCTGAGTTGAAACAGGAAACCCTTGAGCCTGAGTTGAAACAGGAAACCCTTGAGCCTGAGTTGAAACAGGAAACCCTTGAGCCTGAGTTGAAACAGGAAACCCTTGAGCCTGCTGAGGTCACAATATCGGGGCCAGAGGATATGACCAGTGAGGAAGAGACCCTCAAACCACAAGAACCTGAAGAGAAGGAACTCTGTAAGCCTGAAGACCAACTGTCCACTGATTATGAAGAGAAGTTGGTGGATCAAAAGACCAAGACAGAGGAACTGTCTATGAATTCAGAGGTTCAGGGAGAGTCAACAACAGAGGAAGATCCACCCACAGTCTCGGACATCACAGCTGCAGGGGATATTAATAATGAAAATGTAGTTGCCGATGTGGAAACTTCCACCCCCACTGCTGAGGAACAGGTGGAGAATGCATCTTCTGAACACTGCGGCTCGGAGGGCAACACAAGTTGCTGCACGGCAGAGATCACACCCACACAACCACCAGATGTCATAGAGAGCATATCCTCTGAAGCCACAGCTGTTGCTATAGAGGGCACACCCACAGAATCTCCATCTGTCTCTGTGGAAACCACTCCACCTGGTTCTACTTCCGAATCTTCAGCAAATGCATCATCAGAGGCTGTGGTGGCCACTGGTTCTGCTGACACTTTAGCCCTGGGGGCTGTGGTTGTTCCAGCAGAGGGCGCTGCAGTAGGAACTCCCTCACAGGATGAGGAGGAAGGTGTGTCTGATGTAGAGAGTGAGCGCAGTCAGGAGCCACAAGTGCGGGCTTTTGATATCAGTGACATGGCTGCCCGTCTGCTGGACAGCTGGAAAGACTTAAAGGCAAGACTTTTGATTTCACAAATACGGATGCATCCATAGCCTTATTTAGAGATACGCTAATTTATTTTATTAATGTATTTTTAAAGGAGAATTTTTTTATTAATTTGTTTTTGTTATTTGCTAATATCTTGCATAATCTTTGTGATTGTAATTAAATAAACTTTTGTTAATAATATTGTTTACAGGTAACTGTAAGATTATTGAAGAATCATACCAGTAATTGTGTCTGTGCATTCCCGCTTAAAAGTTTATACTTGTCTACTTAAAGAACAGATTATGTTGGTTTGTAAATTAATGCACAGTTTTTCTCTTTTTAGGAGGTTTACAGGATACCAAAGAAGAGCCAGATTGAAAAAGAACCAAATGGTACATTTAGAACGTATTTTCAGCTACTACCAGTTTGTTTTTTGGCTTTACTAGCTTTGATTTGTCCCGTATTTAATTTTTTTTTAAACAGATCGCAGTCGAGATCGAGAAGTGCTGAAGACCCCTCGCACGCCCTCAAGCAGTCGAGAGAGAGAGCGAGAGAGAGAAAAGGAGCGTGATCGAGACCGGGAACGGGAGAGAGACTGGGAGCGGGAATGGGATCGTGATCGGGATGGGGAAAGGTCGACCCTTCGCAGTGCAGATAGGAAAAGACGGCGAGGCTCCACCTCCCCTCTGCCTCCCTCAGCCTATGAGAGGGGCAAACGCAGAAACGATGACCGGTAACATCTCTCAGTAACTCACCCTTTAATAAATTGTCGTTTACTCATCCTTGTGTCATTCCAAACCCAAATGACTTTCTTTTGTGTAACACAAGTAGTGTAAAGAATGTACTGGTTGCTATATTATATGATGAATGCTGTAAAGCTCCAAAATGACTAAGAAGCACCATAGAAGTGTTATAAGTTTATGTTTGTAATGTGTATATTTTTTCCAGTAGTTATGAGCAGGCCAACAGCTCTAAGAAGAAACTGCAGAGCAAAGAGTCTCGTAACAAGCTGTCTACAGAGGAACGGCGAAAGCTTTTTGAGCAGGAAGTGGCTCAGCGTGAGGCCCAGAAACAACAACAACAGCAGCAGCAACAGCAGGAGCAATTGCAGACGCTGGCGTTCAACCCAATGGTCTATGCCTCCAGCCCGAGCTTCATGACCTACCCACCTGGATACCCCATCCAGACCTATGTAGATCCCACCAATCCCAATGCAGGCAAAGTTCTCCTCCCTACACCTCCTGTGGAGTCTCTCTGTGTTACCTCAGCTGCTAATACTGCTGCTGTTACCTTTCAACAAATGCCTGCTCAGCCAATCATATCAGATCTTGACCTAGCTTCACCGTCCTCCACCACCACACAGGCCGCACCTGCCTCTAGCTTGGCACACATCCCTGTCTCTTTGGAGCTTTCATCAGGTACACCGACTCAGCAGTTTGTCCAACCTTCTGTGCCAGCACAGGACCCGGGCGTGGCCGTTCTCTCTGTGTCTGCGCAGACGGCCAGCCCGCAGGTCCAGAGTCAGCAGGGCTACACTCTCTGGGACCCCAGCACGCAGCAGGCGGTCACTGTGCAGACGCAACCCACTCAACAGTATTCCACCACAGCACAGCCTCAGACCGCAATCTACTATCAGGGTCAGCCTTGCCAGACCATCTACAGCATTCCTGCAGGGTACCCACAGACCAGCACTCCTGTCATACAGGTGGGACATTCACACTTTCCTAAATCCTCATATTGTCTTATAGTGGTTGACCTGATGTCTTGAGATTGTATGGAAATAATATCAGTTGTTTAACACTGCTGTTGTTTGTGGTCGTGTACAGACATACACAGAGCCAGCCGGAAGCTATCTGCACGGACAGCAGGTGTACACAGGTCATCAGCAGGGTGTGGTCGTACAGCAGGGAGGCACTGTCACCACAATCGTCACGTCTCAGACTGTTCAGCGAGTATGTAGCTCATGCCTTTCACCAGAAGGGGGTGCTGTTACACTATCTCACTGTTGTCTCTTTCTGTTTTCTTAAACCTTTCTTCTGCTTAAATGAAACCCTTGTAATCTGGAATATTAAATCTCAAGCTACATACACTTTTGATATACAAATAATTAATAACAGAATAAGCATTTCTTTCCTATTTCCAGTTAATCTGGAGCTTTCAATTCATTTTACTGGAGAAAGATTGTATGAGTGTGCTGTTGTTTCACATTTAAGAGATCTTGACCAGGAGATTACTAGATTTCTTTCGTTTCATTTTCCCTGATGCAAACCATTGCAGACTCATAGTTTGCTGGAGCCATTGTAGTGCACTAGAATCAAGCATTAAAAAAATGATACACTTTCCTTGTGTTTCCTGTTTAAATACGCTTATGCTGTGCCTCATTTTAAAACTGTGTCAGTGTCTTTCCCATAAGATGTCTGATAAGACGACCACATTTGAGGTTTCACAAGCGTTAATGTTGAGCACTGCTATACCACAAAGTCGTGGAGTGCTCCTGATTAGTGTTTTATAGACAACAGGAACCAGTTCCAGTAACTTCAACATGCTGACTAACCTCCCGAACTGTGATTCACCACAGGAAATGATCGTACCCAACAACATCATTGACCTGCCGCCCCCCTCCCCACCCAAACCTAAAACCATCATCCTGCCTCCCAGTTGGAAGGTGGCGCGAGACCCGGAGGGCAAAATCTATTACTACCACATCATCACCAGGTACCGATAGCCTTTTTTTTAAACAAACAGTCTATACATCATTAAAAGCAGGATGTAAGCCATTAGCCACTTTTATCAGTTTAACTGGATGAATTCAGCCTCTTAAAACAATGAAACTGTGACATCAGCACAGATTGATCTAATGAACTAAAGAACTAGTTCACCCCAAAATGAACATCCTTCATGCTGCACCAAACATGAATATTTTCAGAGAAACACAGATGATATTTTAAAGAATATTAAAAAGAGTGCAAGTCTTTTTAATCAATACAGTCACTTTTTATGACTAACAGTTATGAGTTAAGGTTTTTGTTTAGATTGTATGATGAGCCCAGGGGGAAACATCAGAAATGTATGAATGTGGAACAGCATGAGGGTGTGTAAATGACAGAATCTTGATTTTAACAGTAAATGTTAAAATCAAAATGTTAAAATATGTCTTGAGAGTCTGATGAGCTTGTGCTCTCTCTTTCTCTCTCTCTGTCAGGCAAACACAGTGGGATCCTCCCAACTGGGATGGGACTGCAGAGGAGGTTAATGTAGAACATGAGGCTGAGATGGACCTTGGGACGCCCACATACGATGAAAACCCTTCAAAGGTATTTATTACTTCTGATACTTAATGGGGACATAATGGATCTAACTTAATGTTTCACCATAAGTGTTTGATGTACCACGTGGACACACTTTTACTTTGAACAACACAAAGCTTTTACATTAAGCTCCACACAAATATGAAACCTAAGCTGCAAAAACGCATCATTCAGAGATCAACTGTGTTGATATTAGCGCCATGAGCACATCAATGCTGGTGTGTTTGCAATTATATATAAGGCCTATTCAGTAGCATTGTTGCTGTTAGTCATAAGAGTTGATTTACATACAAGAGTCTTAAAGGTACCATAGCAAAAATAGCCTACTTTTTATATGAAAAATCTAAATATCTAATATATTAAATATATTGGTGACAGTGATCACTAGGGAGAAATTTTTTTATTCTTGCACATATTTTGATGCAACAGTAGTGTAAGTTGATACACATTTTTGCCTTCATTGTCACCAAATATGTATTGCGAATATTACATAAACAAAATTTGTGCCTCAAACAAACCTCTACTAAAGTTCACTTGAGTGCACACATGTAGAGTGTAAAACTGGCCCAGCCCCTCTGGATAATTAAAGATGTTGCTCCAAGCATCTCCAAGCATCCAGGATGGAATGGTTCACAGCTGGGGCTCATCCACATAGAGAAAAGCTCTTTAGAGTTAGGAGGAGAATGCTTGGATGACTTCAATTCGCCTCAAGTTTTTAGGCATCAGTTTTGACTTCTAAGACAAATCATCTGGGGCAAATAAACAAGGTAAGGCCAGTGTAAACCAAAAACAAAAGCAACTTACAGTAAACATTTTTTTAAAGACATGTAATCTCACAGGCCATAACCATCTCGATGCTGTTGTTCAGTGTGCATCGCCCATCACCCACTCCCTCTTTCTCTTCTTTCTTTCCCTCCCTCTCGCTCTTTTTCTCCCTCTTTTCCTCCCTCCTGTCTAGCTCGCTCACACTCTCTCTCCCCAGCTTATGCTGGTGTTTTCTCTGGCTCTCTTTGATGCTAATGAAACCCAGCTGTTGAAACTGCATTCATTTATGTGTGGTTTCTTGTTTTGAAGTTGAACTGTGCAGATTCTCTTTTGTCTTCTCAGCAATCCTTTTCTTTTTCTCTTTCTTTAAATTTCATGTCTTCACTAGAAAGCCTTCAAACAATGCTACAGGAAAGTTTTGTCTGTATTTCAGCATGTGCTCTAAAGTGCATTGCTTTGGCCTTAACATTTCTATTCGCTTGCCATGAGATGGCGAGTAATGACAATCTTGGCATTTATTCAACACAATTTTCGTCTCGTTCATATCTAAAGGCAGCCTGGGAATTGAAGTGGTGTTCACTGTAGGATTTAATCTCGTAAATATGTGGAAAATAATGCTAAAACAATGTCTGGATTAGATACCCAAATAAACAGTAAATTTTCATGTGTCAGTATTTATCAGTTGCATGATTTTTTGTTTGACCCGTTTCCACAGTTCTCCACAAAGACAGCCGAGGCGGACACGTCCAGCGAGCTGGCCAAAAAAAGCAAAGAAGTCTTCCGCAAGGAGGTGAATTTGAGATTCTCTCTGGGTTTTTACTAAATGATCACAGCAGTAGCTCGTGTGCGCCTAGCTTGTCTAACCTCTCCATTCTATCTCCCTATCTGTTCAGATGTCACAGTTTATTGTGCAATGCCTTAATCCGTACCGCAAGCCAGACTGTAAATTGGGCCGCATCAGTAACACAGATGACTTCAAACATCTTGCTAGGAAGGTAATATATTTGCTTTGCATAAAGAACTTAACTTTTTTTTATGAATCCACCTTTGAAGCATCACCGCTACAACAGTAGACAGAAGAACTGTTCCAGTTTTTTGTAATGTGACTCGTGCATTTTCTTTTTTAACTTTTTTTAAATTGTCTTTTTAAGACATGTTTATTTAATAATTTTTACACATACAAATGCATCTTGAAATGCCTGCATTCTGTTTTATTCTATTTAGCTCTGTCCAGCTGTTGTGGAACACAAGAACATGTGCAGCACAAGAATCATGTAGCACCTCGTAAAACTTGATTGGTGTCAGGAGAACCAAAACCAGACTGATTATTCCTGATTATCTAAATTTTATTTCAGGCAACCCACCCACTAGTCAATTGAAAATATGTTAGCACATGTTTTGTTTCTTTTATGTTCTTAGCTGTGATAATTATACCTTTCTAACCCTGTGTTTGTGCAACCCTGCATATCTTTTCACAGCTGACTCATGGGGTGATGAACAAGGAACTAAAATCTTGCAAGAACCCTGAAGATCTCGAATGCAATGAGAACGTCAAACACAAGACCAAGGAATACATCAAGAAGTACATGCAGAAGTTTGGTCCTGTGTACCGGCCTAAGGAAGACATAGAACTGGACTAAGTAGCCCAAAGAAAACCCAGAGACCTCCTGGAGGCTCTTTCCAACTGAGCACCACTGGCTCTGAGCAGCTGGGCTGAACAGTTTTTGGAACATCAGGCAGGATGCCATCAAAGCAACTCCTGTTATTTGTTCCACTGTCTTTCTAATCATCTTCTAAATGCTGCTCTGAGGGCAAAGGGGAGACAATTGCCCAGCCGTCCCATATGGGGGCGTTTTTACGACGAGATGCGCCTTGCAGTTCGTAGGCGAACACACCAAGGACACACACCAAGGGTGCTACAAAGACTTTCCCAGTCTTCTTGAAGTCTTCTTTAGTCTTCTTGAAAACATCTACTCTAAATGATCTATAAGACATAGCATTAAGTATGACGAGGAGGATCATCCTAAACCGTGCATTACACACAAGATAAAAAATAAGTGGACCATTAAAACTCTTTCCCTCTTGCCACCCCGCTCCCTTACTGTAGTTTTTACTAAGGGCTTTCGGTAGCTTGCCTGCTGTGCTGAAGGTCCAGCTACATAATGATATTAGTCAAGGCTGATGAATCGAGCAGAAGAACTGGCCTGGCAGTCAAGACAGATGCTAAGTGTTGCAGCGCAGAAGTGAGCCAATTGTTGCGCCTTTATTCGCTTATCCTAAACTCATTTCTGGTTGTCTTCTGTGTGGACTCACTGGCCACGGCTTAGCATTGTTTTAATGGTTTTAAGATAGTTACATTGAAGTGTGCAGGTCTAACCCCATTTGCTTTGGTCTTGTTTCTCCTCTTGACCAGGAGGGAAGGTTATGTAGCAATGATATTTTATCGAGGTCTTTCACACTGTTTTTACATTAACATTTTTATTGGTGTCGCAAAGGCAAATGTGAAGCCTTCCGGGCATTTTGTAGTTTATTTTTGTGGCCCTTGTGTAAGGATCGATCAGGTTTACTGTCCCATAAGCTCTGGCCATTAATCAGCTCACCCCACTTAATAACATGCATTAAATCTGTTTTCAAAACATGTAATATATTGCTTTATATGTGAATATATTGAGAGTTAGTTTTTGAGATCATTAGCAAAGACTTTGTAAAAAAAACAAAAAACTGTGGGGGTCCACAATGTCTCGTGTAAATATGTGTAATTAATCTGAACCGGAAAAATGGGATTTGAAGGATGTTAATAGACTTGAGTCCTCCGTCCTGTCAGCGTGGCTCCGGTGTTCCTACATCAAGCAGAATTCCGCACTCACACACTGCTCTGTATGTTGGGTTTTAAAAGGGGTGCATTAACCCTTTGCTTTGTTGGAAAACTTGGATTTTTTTTGTATGGACAAATAGGAGTCTCACCCCACTCCAGTGTAAGTACTGTGCAAGCATTGTCATACTGAGTGTAAAAACATTTTAAGATAAAATAAACTGTTTTCTAAAAAAACAGGCTTGTTTGTTGTCTCATGCCTCTATCTGGTAGGAAAACACATTCACCAACATTTAACTGACAAAAGCTGTTGTGTTTATGGCCTCCATAACAGTTTAATAGGAAACTGCATAAGAAAAACAGCATTTTTGGTAATGCATACACTTAAAATCAAAACTGTACGTTAATAATGACACATTTTTGAACATAACTAGATGGGGCGACTCCCTTCTTGAAACATCACTGGCACCCACTTTTGATGGGAATTATTGACTGAAACATGGAGAGCCTTATAAAGATTGTTCACCCTTAAAAGTATTTCTGTGTATCCCAATGGTAATGTTCAATTTACAAATCTAGCCTTTAAAATTTTTGCCATAACCTTTCTTGCATTAAAGTTGTCTTTTTATTACTGTGTTAACTGTTTGCAAGATTTTCGGAAGGTTTCATTACCTGAAACAATAGCTTGCAAATATGCCTGCTGTTTGGCTAACACTGTTTATTACCCCCTCCTGTGCAGCCTAGCTGATGTCATCCAAGGCAAACCTTATGTACTCCAGTGAATCGGGCACAATAAAACTAAGAACATACATTAAGGAATTTTCAGGTTTTACTGGAAGGCTTAAAACCCTTTTTAAACTTCCTGCTTTCAAAGAGCCTACAGTGTGACTGCCACCGCAGCTGAGATCTGGTTCCAGTAAAGCACAGAATAAACATGGCGCACTGCTTTCCATTAGAGGCTCTTCCAGGGCTCAGGCTCCGCCTACATGGTGCCCTAATAGTCATCTCAACTGAGCTCCATTCCCCTCCCCTCTGTGTGGAGCAGAGCTCCCAGGGCCAGGGCATTCCTCCGGGCCGCTCCAGACCGCAGTTAAGCAGCACCGTCTGGAGTACGTGACGGCACGCAGAGCCGCCCAAGTCCCTGCAAACCTGCTTTCACTTAACAGAGCAGTCACAGAAATCATTAGCAGATTTCAACGAGATCAATAGAGAGAGGACACACCTGATCTGCAGACAATCTCTGGAGTGACAGCCGATTTTATTGTCCTTTGCTCCACAACTTTAATCCTCGGGTTTCTTTCATTGTAGCAATTGAGTCTTTGATGCCAATGATCTTTGCCCCAGAACTCCCAAGGTTTCACAAGTTTCAGCATCGGTTCATAATTAAAACTGAATGTGACTAGTTATTTTTTGTCTTTTGAAGGGCAAAGGGTTTAAAAGGGGGAAGAACTTTCTGGAGTAAATCTCCCGCCTTTAATTTGCGTCAACCGTATGGCTTTTAAAAGACAGAAAATGTGTCATCGGGAACATACGTTGACATTGTAGACATGTCTAAGTTTACACGCCCCTAACCTTCCTCATGAACAAAGGAAGATGCGAGGGAGAAAACGTTTATTACATAAACACAGCATGCTATTGGGATCGCTTTTCATTACATCAGAAAATTCTGACTGCCAAGAAACCGCTGCTTTTGATTGGATGTCAAGTTGGCATTAATGTGACATTACTTCGGCTCTAACAGATTTGCACATCTTGCAGTTCTCTTTTGCTAAGTTGAGCTATTAGCTGAGAAAAGAGATGGCCATTGACAGCTTAACAGTTTCATCTTTTACTATACTTGTAGACAATTTGTGTAGCCAATTCCCTAATTCTTTTCCCAAAAGGTCCTCAAATACACCCACAGGAAGTGGAAAATGGCTTCACATTTGACCATTTGGGTTAATGATGTAGAACATTATCTTAGGGTCATAAAGGTATTACTTTGCTCAAACAATGTATTATTTATTTTTTAAAAATACAAAGATAACTATAAACATTGCATTAATAAAAAGAAACATAAACATAAGTGATAGATACATAACATCAATGTTATGAATATGAAAAAGCATCTCCGCACAGTCTTACCCACAACTTGACACTAAAATACAGAAATTACTTTAAAGACACACTGTAGGGTAAACCTGCAAAGCACAAACCTGAGCTTCTGAACTAAAGGCACCAGAGAGGTTTTTAACTCATAACTGGGTGGGTTTCTGTTGCTTTTGCGTTGCATTGTTGGTTAAAGTGCAAACCAGGCACTTGTGTTTAAATACAGGCCACACAAAGTATGAATAACACACTTATGACACACTTCTTACACATCACTTATGACACACTTCTTACACATCATTGCCTTAGATAACAACATCAAACCTAGTGACATCTGCAAACAAATAATGTTGGATCTTTTCTTACAACAACTTTTGTTAGATATTTTGGTTTTTGTAGATCTATGAAGTTAATTTGCTCGAGCTGACCCAGCTGCCCTTGTAACCACAGGTATAGTTCATCATATTAAGAACAGACATGAACCGTTAACCAGAAACGATGGAAATGCTTGACAACTAGAACACTTCCAAACACTGTCTGAATGTTGAACAATATCTCTTTTGTTTACTTATTTTAAATCTGACAAATATATTTGTAAAATAATGTCCTTTACAACGTGTTTATGCTCTATTTTAAAATAAAGGCTATTTGATTTGATACTGTTATATGAAGCAAAGTGTGGACAAACAGTTTTTTGGGGGCCACTGTAAGTGTGAGCAAAACGCATCTTTTGAGACAGCACGTGCTGGAAGCCAATCACAAGAAAGATTTTGTCTTTAAGGCAACTCGACAATGGATCTGAGTCGTTCAGAATAGTGAAGTCCTTCAAAATGCTTGTTTAGTGGTTTTCCTCTATCTGGAAATGATCAAACTCCTCAGTCTAATGCTGCTATTGACGAGACACTTTATAAAAGCTTAGCGCTTTATCCATCTTCTGCATTGACTATTGTTCAAATGTCAGAAGCGCTCAAATATAAATACATGACCACATCACACACACAATGCTTCTTCTGGCACTGCGATGCTGTTCCACCAAAATGGAACATTTATTCGCGAGGCTCATGAAACGTCTGTGTTCTTTGATATATACCACTAAAACCACAACAGCACAAAATACTGACAATAAAAATCTTCAGCATGAATCAGTCTGTGATCAAAATGAGCTTCTTTTGACACTATAATGGAGGATAATATGAAGCATAAACGGTCTATGAATACTGGAGGAAACATTTAGTCTTAAGCAGAAAGGCTGGTGAAACTAAATTTATGAGTGAGATGTTATGATGAATAAAAAACCTTGATTTTCCAGTCCTGCCCTTCAAAGCCTTGCTGCTTGCTACATGACATCGCCCTTTGAAAATGGGCAGATTTAACACTCTTCTGTAATCGTAGTGTCTCTTTCACTTTTATGAAGAGGTCAAAACATTCAAGTATTCAGACCACGGACACTCCTTGAGTGGGGGCGGTGAGCACAGTAATGATGTCCGGCCGCTCAATGCGGGTGAGAGCGGAGCAGAGCAGACCCAGTGTGGAGCCTTCCTGCTGGGCCCAGTCAGTTAAAAGAGTGTGGATGGGGTCCTGGCCCCGCCCAAAGACGTCCACACGGTCCTGTTCATAACCGAGTGTGGCAGCCAGCTGCCTCCAGCTCCGACTGGCGCCCTCCGCCAGAGCTCGCTCTACTTCCTCCTGCCTGTGGGGGGGCAGGTTCACATAAAGCCGTGTGTCCTGTTTGCTGTCTCGTTTACTGCCTGCCAAGGGATCCAAATATGAGCCAGTAAGCAGATGCTTTATTCCAAAGTTTGATAGATAGGTTTACATACTTATTTGCTATATTTTGAACAGTGTTTAGTGAAATTTATTTTTGTGCTCTTTCCATACATAAATGGTACTTTTTTGGTTATTTAATGAAAATGACATTTTAAAGTATGGCTTCATGGTCTAAATACTTTTGTATGTGTGTGTAAGTTCCTCTCTTATACCTTTGCTGGGCTGGTTGTCCTGGAGACTGTGAGAGTCCAGGAACACACCACTGTCACTATGCAGTTTCTCTCCTTCCCCGGCATTATTTAGCTCTCCAGCCCGGGCCTTTATCAGAGCCTGCTTTTGTTGACAGGACCTCCAGCTGCATTTACACATAAATATACCACTGAGGCCAGCATTCAGAAACACTTTACGCACATCTTCAACTAAAAATCACAATATCAGAGCACTGAAGAGACACACTGGGCCTTATTTATAAAGCAGCAGAAACTATTTATAAACACAACACAAAGTACAATACGAACAAAGAAAATAGATGTTAGCCTAATCTCATATTTGTCTAAATGTCTAAAAGCTTTGCTATTGGTGCTTGGTATTTTCTGCTTGGGCTAGGAATTGAACCTTCTGTAACCTTTTGGTTACATGCCTGACTCTCTAATCAGTAGGTCATAAATGCCCCCACATATACATAGATATAATATTAGCTATTGGCACCTGCTCTTTTGGTATAGATTTTGGTATTTGGTATAGGCCCAAAAAACCCATATTGGTTAACCATTAAAACTGAATGTAACATTTATTGTTAACACTGCTCTTGTTTGGCTAATCAAAAACTCACAATCACATCTCAATGCCTACTTTACAGGGTGGGGTTACAGAGAGCAGGCGTGTGTTTAAGGGGGATGGTCTGATGGAAATAAGCATGATCTCACCATTTGTAGGCGACGTAGAGCAGGAGGCCAAGCACCACTGCAGCCAGTACGGACACATAGACCAGAATGTTGTTGCCCCCTTGGTCCTGTGGTGTGAGTTGAGGGGCCCCAGACTCCGGAGCCGGGCTGCTCCTGTTATCTGTGTCCTCGCTCATAGTTGGCCAGCGGGGACCATCTGAACCGGATGGCCGGGAGAGGATGTTGAGGTCTTTTACTGCAATAAAAAAGTTTATATAGGAATTGGTTGGTTCGAACTACTTTAACACATTTTTCATTGTGTTGCCTGGACACCTCTCTACATTCACATATACAAGAATACAAACTTCCTTTGAAGCTTATGTGTGCTGGATAAGGAATTATGGTGAATGCTTCAGCTATAATATTCTTTCAAAGACTCAAATACCTTATGAGTTTGAAAACATTAAGATGCAAATAGTTTCCGCAAGAAACAAGATTTTTATAACAATATCTCCATTGTTTCTTCTTGACAGCAGTGAGATTAATGGATAACAACTGGAAATTTTCAAGTTGACTCAAATGTTTCTCCTGAGAAATAAAAAGAAACCCTAGTAATCTCATGTATTTCCTCTAGAGTTTCAGAGGGGAGCCTGAAAGTCTGAAATTAATAGCCTGCAGTTTCAATATGGACTCAACTATGCATATAATCTGAGATATTCACATCAATTGTATATCTCTATACTCTCACTGTGTGTCAGCATTTGTGTCTATATTTATTTAACTACTGTCTCATTCTGTAACATTAAACCATTGAACTCATTAGCACAAACAGGATATTTGAAGTATATATACTCAAGAACCATTTAAACACCTCAACTGCAAAACCCCCACAAGTTTCCCCCAGCCTTCACATGAAACCCGCATCTGAGACGCATCTGCTGTGAGGCTGATTAACAGATCACACTGCCACAGATGCATGTGTTTTGTCCACTCTCTCTCTCTTACACACCCCACAGGCTGCCCACATGGATCAAATGCTTGCTGGGACTGTCATGGCCTCTACGGGTCAAGTGACCCAACTGGTGACAACACCCTGCAGGGATCATAGGGCAACATGGGATGCAACCTACCAACCAGTTAACCTCCGAACTGATTTAACACACCTCAGCCTAGAGTTTAACATGCTTGTGTTAGTGATGCAATGAAGACATAATCGTCCTGCAGCCATTTAGCCAGTTGTAGTTTCTCTTACATAATAGTAATAAAAAAATGGAAAAACTAGAAAACAGTTTAAAAGACCTGCATTGCTGTGTGTCAGCATATGTTGTGTAAGCATAAAGCTTCTTTAGTCCTTCTTTAGTATATATATATATGAGGCATTTAAAATCTTAAAAGATTTTAATTCAACTTCTTATTAGAATTATTAGAAACTGGATAAGATCATGTAGATCTGGTCACTATGCTGGACTGTGTGCATTAGAGAACCGTCTTTGCACATTGTCTGGTTGATTACAGGTGTCTGCTATATCTAAGAGAACGCATATACACAATCACACACATGTGGATAATGTTATCATATTTAGCTTTGCACTGCACAAACACCCATATGTCTTGAATTAACCTTCACATACTCAAGAAAATGATCAAAAACACTCAATACGTTATGAACCTTACACTCACCCATACAGACAGTGTCAGAGTCAGGCTGGCAGGGTCTGATCTCCACCTCGTCATCGCTGCAGCGTGAACAGGGCATGCAGGGTTTCCTGTTGCTTCTCTCCTTTGAGTAAGTCCCCGGCTTGCACTGTTCGCATATGGTATTTCCCAGCGGCCCACAAGGCCGGACAACTCCACTGCCAGAACCACAGAGAGTGCAGGCCGCGCACAGCCCGCTGGTGCTGTTATCATCCCGCCACAGGAAGAAATGCTCGCCGCAGTCACACTGGGTGTCCTGCTTGGGTGTGCAGCGTGCCAATTCAGGAATGCCCATCGGGCAACGGGCACACAGCCGACAAGCAGAAAGACCCTCGGAGTCAGAGAATGACACACCTACAAGAGAAGTTATATTTATCAATAATAAAGGCATAAACGTTGGCCAAAGTGACAAAACAATCACATAAGGCAACCATAATAACAAAAAAACAGATAAAATGAACAATAAAACAATAAAATTGTTTAGGTTTGGAAACGCTCACCATCTTGACACGGCTGGCACTTAGTGTCTTCATGGCCACAGCTGGTTGCCAAGCCAGTGCCCAGAGCGCACATGCTACAACACTCTCCTGTGTTTCTGAACTGCCCACTGGTACAAGCTTCACCAAGAGCCACCTGAAATACACAGACAGACATGAATGCAAGATTCACAGTAACATACCAAAGATAACTAAATACAGGCAATTTGTGAAGCATACTCTTGCTGAAAAGACCAGCATACAATTTAATGGTGGTGTAAGTAAGTTTATGCTTACTGCTGGTCAACTGGCATGGTCCTAATAATGATGTTTGTTGTACAAGGGATACCAGCACAGGTATAATGGGCACCAGAATTTAAAACACATCATATGCGGCTTTTTCAAAAGTGAGTTTTAACCTCATGACTCAATAATGGAACTACTTATCTTCAACCAGAAAATTACCTAAAGGAATTTGTGGGCTAAACACAAGAACTAAAACACAAGACCACAAGACTACAATATAAACAAGGGTTATAAAGATTATAGATAAACATTTTTAAAGTACTAAACAACAAACGCCTCATAAATTACCCATTCGGAATTCGCATCAAGAGGAGGCGCATTGTAAAAACTTGACCTTTAATTTAAAGAAGGACTTGCCATATCATATAGTTCACACATTAAAAACAGTAAACATATTGAAGAACATTATGTTCTTTCCCTCTACCACACACACACACACACACACACCGCCCTGTGCTTTCACATTAAACGGATCTGAGGCATTTTAATTGTGTAGGGTTTCCTGTGAGAGCCAGAAGTGAGTTTCACTCGTGATTTTCACACCACAGTTTAAATCCTAACAGAAACAGGCACTGGCTGAGTGGAAAAACACACAGTCAAATCCATTAAAAGATATCAGAAAGAGAGAGGCAGACATTAATGCAAGTAACTATATTTTATACACACTCTTATGGAAATGACAAATAGTGTTTATCTGCATCCATTCCAAACACATGCATCAGTGTGGTGGGGAGACCAGTGCAGTTTGTAACCTCAGGGGAGGGTGTGATGGGGTTGGGCTGATGTATATGTCTGTGTATGTCTGTTTGGCTAAGGGGGAAGCCTTTGATGGCCCTCACCCCCTCCAGCTCTGCAGGTGTGATAAAGGAGGTCAGTTCCACGGCATCTTAAACATGCATATGTTTAGGAAAATTGCCCCTCACACACCCCTTCTACTTCACAACTGCCCCCTGGGGCTCTGACAAGAGCCAACAGATGTCTGTACATGTAAACTACTTCTAAAGAGGGAAAGCAAAACCCACACAACTGCTCTGATGTCTCTCTGATCTCTGTTAGGGAAGAGTGCATGTGTAAACCTGTTGAACGAGCACACACACTCATAATCTCATAAAAACACAAATACACATTTGTACACACCTGCCTAAAGGGGAAAAGCCCTCACTTTTCCGACCACACAAATCAGCTGCATACACCAAGAACTTTGAAATGTTTAGAAAGAGGTAAAGTTAATTTACAAAAAATTAAAAGCTAATTTAGGAATAACAATAACCAAATTTACGAAAAATTGTATCTTTGGCCATTTGTTAATTAGAAACAAATTAGAATATTGTTTACTATTTTGGTGGTAACAACCCTGAATATATGCATTTGTATATCAACATTTTTGTATAGATTTTGTCTTAAATTAGCTTTTTTAAAATAAAGAAACTAATTTAATGTTGAAGTAAAAAAAGATTTTAAATTGCAAAGAATATATATTTTAAAAGTATTTTATTTATTATATTTAATATATAAAACATATATAAATACACAAATAATGTGTATTTGGAAATTTCCAAATGTATTTCCACCTGGTACTTAATTGCTTAACTCTAAATGTCAGAGACAGAGAAAGGGGGGGAGAGAGAGAGAGAGAGAGAGAGAGAGAGTACTGAGCAGCACCATTGGAATTTTCTTTGTCAGATTCCTAATATGGTGTTTAATACTTCCCTAACACACAGCTGTAGGAGGAACTTCACCTCCTTATTGACAATATTTCACCATCTAATTTGCACTTAAGTACTGACTCAATGGCATGAACAAAGTGCAGACAAATGATACATGACCAATAAACATTTAGGCAGAGCTGGAGAGCTGTGTGAGGAGATCTTAAACACTGCCTCTGTGCTGACTTCACGTAATACAGAGGGATTAACAACACGTATGAAAGAAGCCACTTCACACAAACACCTTTGATCTAACCCCCCGCCCCCACACACACACAGAGGTAAAATCAGTCTGGATGCCACAGTTGCTGTTCAGTGGTCTGGGCAACTGGCTATTCTGACAGTATGACACCAGACCAACTGATTAGGTTTAAATATAAAAGAGGATTTTGTCATATGGCCGCACATCGCTTAATCTGAATGGAATTTACAACCCAAATGAAAAAACCTTTTCTCAGTGGTTACTTTTCAGCTCAGGTAACATAATCCAGATCTTAGTTATGTTTTAATTATCAACTTTGTCTCAGTTGTTTCTCCTAAAATTGTCAATGAAAATAGAAATCACTGGAAATTTCGAAAGACTTTTGATTATAGACTTTGTCTCACAACCTGAGTACAATTGAAGAACTTATATGTCTAATGCTGTAAGATTCGCTATATGAGCATGTGTGCTACTCATGAGGGAGTTTTGAGAGTCTGAATAATGAGAACATCAAAGGACACACAAACCCCAGGAGGCAACAGTGATTGACCCCTCACCCCCACCACCCAAATACACAACCACAGACATCCACTGAGATAGAGCTGATTGGAGAGGCCTTATCCCTTGTCTCACTGCAGCCAACAGTAGCAGAACATTGCCAATATCACACTAAGGGTCATGTCTAGATACTTCCCACAAAACGTACATGATCTCAGTCAGGAGACATTAAATGCCACACCGCACACAGCCTAAGGTCTGCGGAGCTTTAGGATCTTTTACACAAGTGTCAGTAAGCAGATGGAGACAGTGAGCTGCTCCATCAAAACGTGTGTGGAAAAGACGATGTAGGAAAAAGAGGTTGGAAGTTCAGGAGGAAACCACACTTTTGCCCCCATAGAATGAACTAAAGTGATGTGGCTAAATGGAAAGTCAAATTACTGAGCTGCAAATTCTATCCCTTGTTCTCCACAGACCAAGAGAAAATGATCATAATTACAACGCTCCGGATATCACAGGCCCCAGCAGTACTTAAGCTGTGGTTGCCTATCAACCAACATACTTTTGGGGGGAGGGGGTCTCCTGCTATCCCTGGCTCTCCACACAAACTGTTTGAACACACCAGGAGATGTGGATCTGGATCAGGTCAGGATCATTTAATGCATTAAATACCACTGACCTAAAAATAGGGTATAACCATCCAGCCAAAAAGTTCCTAGCTTGGGTTTTACATTAAGAGCACAAATTAACAAAACAAAGGAGATGTTTTGTGATTAAGTGCTTTAATTTAGAGTGACAAAGCAGTTTTCCATTCTGGTTTAACAGGAGTGTATCACAGAGACATTTGGCTCTGCCTTGTGCAGCAACTTATAATTTGGAAAACATGACTAAATATTTTTGGATGGAGACAAATGTTTTTGGTGAATATTAGAAGGTTTATATAATTTACACAGCAGACTGCATAAGGCGATACTGAACAAAACGGCCTTCCAGTTGTTTGTAATTTTTAAATATTTCTGGGCGAAATAAACTACTTATAATAAAACCTAATATAAATGGGTTGAAAGGTTAGTTTCAACACATGAATTAATTTTAACACATTTTACTTGTGTAACTTTTATTATTACAATTCTAGGGATAAATGTATTGAGAATACAGATGGTTGAAAACTGCATTGACAGAAACCCGAACTAAAAACTACAAACACACTAACTGAATCGCAACTTTAAAAATATGCAAAGCGGTAAAACTCACCTTTACAGTCAAGATGCAAAAACAGAGTTGAAGTGCTGCCATCATCTTTTCGGGGATTTGTCCGCAGTGATGAAGATAATACAACGAGTCTTTTGTGTTCAAAATCCAGCGCAGAACGCACAAATGTTCATAACCATAAACAACATCTACATTACAAGATCGGAGTGCTGTGCACGCTCTTCCATGAGCATGAACGCTTTATTGAGACATGCAGTGGAAAACTTCGTGAGATGAATCGCGAGGTAACCGTAAACGCAGATAATCCCCGTATGTCCTTAAAATTAATGCTTTTGTTGTCCTCGACAGTCAAATCAACTTGTTAGTGTAGATCCGTCACTCAACTGGTCTTGTGGTCATGGTCAGTAGTTGTCTAAATAGTTTGTGAGGAAGGGGATGGTCATAAACCCCCAGAGCTCGCTCTCTCTCTCTCACGCGCGCGCGCTCGCGTTTAATGGGACATTCCATAGACGTAATGGTTTTTATACTGTACAAACTGTATATTTTAGATTTTCAAAATAGATTTTATTTGAATAGATCATTTTGTTTGGTTTATAAGATTGTTAACTCATTAAGACAAAACAATGTCTCCGCAAGGTCAAAAGTACCTGGTATTACTGTACTTGTGGGAACATTTAAACCCCATAACGGAGGACCACACACACACACATACACACAAACACACTCATACAACATAAGAGTTGCGTGATTGGACAGACAGCCGCATGGCGAAGAAAAAAATTTGTGATTAAGTTCTTGTGGAAATTTTTTTTTTGCAGTGGAAATTATTATGTCTTATAAACTACATAAGCAGCATAGGCAGAACAGACCTATATTTTAGGTTTTCATTATCTTCTGTTTTTTTTACATATTTCTGGTTTCTTTTACATTTTTCTACTCATTCTTTTTTTATTACCTTGCCATGGTATATAGCGAATAGCGTCCCCCACAATACTGTAAATACTAAATAAACAAAAAGAAAATTAAATCAAGGAAGTTTTACTTAAAGTTATACACAGGGAAATAACACATATTATTACTTTACAGGTTTTCCACAGTCCAGTTGTAGTTTTACTGGTATTTTGACTGGACCATATAAGCATAGAGTAACAGACAGCTTAAACGGGCTTGAGTATGAGATATAAAGGGACACGACAGTGAGCCGTATTCAGATCTGAGGGATATTTGAGCCAAGTCGTAAAACTCAGCATGGGCTCTTAGACATCAGAGAGCAACAAATGGAGACTTCCCTGGCACACAATGATAACAGCCCTTCAAAGCATCAAATGAAGGAAAGTCAAGGTATTCAATTAATTTGTCGGTGACTGGTTTAGTTTTTTTTGTGTTTTTTCTTTGGTGTCTTTATGGCTGACTTAGAAATTCATTTATTCATTTACAATTTTTTATTTACAATCATTTACAATCAAATTTGGTTTTTATATATTTTTATATTAGCTGGTAAACTTTGTAAAAGTGAATTTTAAGACTTTGGACCACTGTCAATAAAACAACACATGGTAATGTGTTTTACATACACAACATTTGAGAGATTGAGTAACAATAGTAATTGTAATTTTCCATAAATTTATTTTGTCTTCAGACATAAGTCAACACACATTAGTCATGTGAACGGTCTAACAAACACAGGTTTAGGTCATAGACAGCTGTGGCTAAGAAGCTGCAATTACAGAGAGTATAAACCCTCAGTAGCAAAGCTGAATTCGAATTATAAAGATTTCATTTGTTACCACAGTGTGAATTTGCAGATCACAGTGAAGAAATAAACTTTGATGGAAGATGATTCCACAGTCTGGTGGAGGATGGCAATGCAGACACAGGACAATGAGGTGGGAGGCTTGTGGTTGTTTGCAGGTTGTTGTAGTTCAGGAACTACCCAGACAACAAGTGATTGTCAGGGCGTTTTAACCCATGTCCCTCCCCCGCCTCTTCTGTTTGGAAGTGGAGAAGAGATGCCTGGATCTACAAAGAGCTAGGTGTCAAGCCCTCCTCCCATTGTCTCCGACACACAGATCAGAGCAGAATTGCCACCATAAGCACCACATCCCATCTCCTCTGGTGCATGTAGGGACTGGAAAAGGTGCATTCCATCTCTCCATGCCAGAACCAACCCCCCTTCCACAGTCGTCCACTCAAATGTACCCCTCGGGGTGTTTATGGGTCAGCCAACAGGATGCTCGGCCCATCAGTAGATCAAAGGATTCCCAGCTCAGATAAATGTGCTGTAACTGTGACCTCTTCAACTCTAATAGGGTTTAACACGTCAGGACAGAAGACTAAGACAGAAGACTAATAAAAGACAGTGAAGACTAGTGAAAGACTCAGTCTATATGTTCAGTGTATATATAATCAGAATACTTTTCAGAAGATGTCAAAGTTGCTTTGGGGTCAATTTGACATCAGACATAAAAGGGTTAAATTGTATAAATGTATTTTAAAGAGGCTTTAGCACCTCGTAAAAAATGGATAGATGCATATGATCAAAACACCTTCCCTAACAGATCACTTTATTAAAAGTAAAAATTAATCAATCCCTTTATATAGACCAATACATTTATTTAAAAGAAACAATATCACATCACTCACACAAACAGAAAGGCTGTAAAACAGAGATGGGCAGAATACACGTTGAGTTCTGAGACCCACAACAAATGTCTGTTTAGATCTCTTTTAAAGCTGACTTTCAAATAGAAATGAGGCTTTAATTAGAACAATGCGATTCAATCTGAAAGATCATCATCATATAGCTCATGCTTAACAAAACTCTTTGTGAAGTGATTTAGTCGGAAGCTTCAGTTTCGAAACACAAACCAAATGGCATAATTTGTTTTTCAAGATTAATTATAAAAACATTGTGCAAGAGTTTGTGCATGTGTAGCAAAGGATTATGGGAGAGCTACTCCTTAAACTACACAAATATACAATAACATAATAGCTTCTGAAGTGGCAGTGTTTGACATGGAGTGATACTACAGTGATACAGGCCATTTTGAGAAAACAGTGGTATTAAACAGTGCAGCTGCTGGCCGATGTGTTCTGCTACAGCAGATTTAACACACCCGATCCAGTGAGAGCAGCAAAATTAGTCCTTTGCACTCAAACTCTCCCATGTGTCCCACAGACACACAGCACAGCCTTCAGAGCATTCAGTGCATCAATAAAACTAAATAATATATATACAATAACATAGAAATGAAAAACAGCTAGACACAAAATTTGTTACATATACAGAATTGTGGCCCCAGCCAAGAGACACATTCACAGAACAATTAAGACAAGCTGGTGTATGTTTCACATATTACAAATAATTTCTCGATTAAAAGGAAGGACACAACAGTCAAGGCACTTAATTGTAGTTAAAGAGAGCAAAATGACTAAAAAAGTACTAAAAAAACCCATAATATAAACTAAAATATTCCACCTGGATTTTGGATTAGGCTTTAGGTTGTCTGTAAATGTGCATTTATTTGCAGGTACTGCATGTCTCACATAAAGTGGCACACAAGCATGTGCCAAACCGTTACGACCAGACCCAGACAGAATCTGCTGACATTTATTACATTTTCTGTGCTGATGTTGGGGGAAAGTCTGTGGAGGGGTCTAGACATAGTAAAATGTCTTACATTAAACAAAGAGCACTAGAAACGCATTGGTGCCAAAAAGCATAATCAATAAACCAAAACATTTAATACCACACCAACACACAATGGGAACAGTATTTGTAAAACTTCATGAATGCCCGGTGTCCCAATTCAGTGGACATCTGAATGTAAATGAAAAGAAGCCAAAATCAGACTGCATAACTTGCTTTCATATCAAGCACAATTTCCACCCGTTTTAACACGCGCTGTCTTACTGTGGATGAACAAACAAATGCACTCATTGTCTCAGGAAAATGAATAGTTATTAGAATTTCAGTACTTGCTGAAATTCAGTACGAATGTCTATGTCAATCCCTCAGTGCAGTACAGGTTCACACAGTGCAGAAATTAATGGAGAGGTGTGCTAACAAAAAAGTAAACAGCAAATAGTTTTTATCAGCAGGACCAAACCGAGTAAACATAAAGAGAAGTTCATGTTTTATAATGTAATATTAATAACTATGACCATTTACATTGTTTACAAGTTTTAAGGCACCAGAGGTACTTAATCAAGTCGTAAGACTCAGCAGGGCTCAAAGCACATTACATCATTATAAGTGGAATTCTACCAATTCAGGTGCAACATTAGTTATTGCATTACACAAAGAATCCAGCGACCGTGCAAAGCAACACACCAACATACATACGCGCATACACAGAGCATAAAAAGTCAACATATAAAATGTCTGTCGGTGCCCATCCTACAGAAAAATCTGGCTGTATAGATAACATTACTCAAGTCTTCAAGTGTCAGACGAAGTACCAGCATTGCTGACAATAGCATGATCAGCAAAAGCAAAAATCAGTCTAGAAAGATCTACTCTACTAAACAATGGCTCGGGTGGTGAGGTTTTGTCACTCAGTGACCGACACTAATTGTCCACCACTGAGCCACAGTGCCTTGGGCTCCAGCCAGAGAGAAGGCAGTCTGTGATTCACTGGACACAACACATTGCTTTTAAAAAGTTACAGATGTCAGCAACCACAGAGTTTAAAGGCGACGACTCGGTTCAAACGAACTTTGGAACATTACATTCTAAAGAAGAGCGTTCCTTTTCATTGAAAAAAGTGCAGGTTTGAATGTTTCAAACTCGTTCCATTTTCACACTCTTGTTCTCTGCTGTAGAATGGAACAGTGGACAGTCTCTGCGTGTTCCTGGATAAGAGCTGTGAGGCTGAGCATTGAACATTTTATCTGTTACTTCTGCATGTAAAGGTTGTGATGAAGGCACATGTGTGGCACACTCATTTCCCAGCGGGCTCAACAGGGTTGTACTCAGTCTCTCCTGAAGACACCTGTGAGATTCTGCGTGTGGAGCCCCACAGTCTGCGGGAAACTGAAGACCGAACCTGAAGACAAACGATTTGATTATTTAGTCCTTATTCATCCAATAAAAATAAATAAGATATAAGATATAAGATATAAGACTAAGATATAAGAAAAGTGTCAAACAATGGGGCCGTTTCAACCCACTTTTTTAGACTGCCTTTAGTAAACTGTAGTTTTAAGGAGAAAATACTGAGCAATGTTGTTGACCAATAAATTTGCACATGGTTTGTCTTAAATCAAATGAAAAACACCACAAAGACATATAAACAATATTAAATACTCGATTATCACCACAGGGTTTTTTTTAACCAGCATTTCCTTTTAAAATAAATGATTTATGTACTAATATCATATGTATAACTTAAAATAAAAATGTTATTGATTATATCTGCTGACTCCATGTCAAAAGCAGCTCATAATGGCATAAAAATGTTGAATTAAACTTTGGACAGCAAACCATGTTCTTGAACTTCAAAAGTCACAACAAGCAATGCTTTTTACAGGTTATATAGTAACAGTTAATTATGCAACTGTTTGACTACCAGGTCATTGGAAATGTAGGGATGGTTCTGAAACCAGTTCAGTAGGTCACACACCTGTTCTGGTTTTCCTGCTCCTACTACAATGAGCTTGCCATCCTCCAGCCCTACCAGAATATGACTGCTCTCTTTCGTAACAGACACACAGCGGATAGGGACCATCAGGGCCAAAGGCCCCACAGGCGGATTCAAACTGCACACAAAGACAGACACACAAAGAGACTTTGAGCAGTCAACATGACCACAGCTGCAAGAGACTGCCTGTGATGACAGATGACAGGATTAATTAAAATGCTTTTACAATAGTTGTTTAAGAAAAGGAATGAATAAATGAGTATACAGATCATTAAAAACAGTTAGGCTGTTCTAATCCTAAACTGTAAAACCATAAGTTTGTTTACGTGTATAAGTCTCGAATGTGGAGGTTCCCCTGTTGTGTGCCCACAATGAGGTAGTCAGGCGCCAGGTGCATGGCTGAAACCTTCTCATCCAAGGTCGCAGATGCTATCAGAGTGCCATTCACTGAATACACATGCAGTGCATACTTCTCCTATAGTGAACAAAACCTATGAGTAAATCTCATAAAGAAATATCTGGCTGACATTTCACCCCATAACCAAAAGTAAATTTTAAATGTTGTTTTTTACATTTTTAAAAGAACATTTAAAATTATATTTAAAGACCAATAGGAGTTTCTACATTGTGATAATAACACAAATTAAAAACTATAAATTTTTTATTTTACACACTAAAATAATAGGAATGAAACTTTTTGTTACTAATTAACCTACATATATAAACCAACACATTGACCACTGTTTTATTAATTTGCATTGTTATATTTTTCATTTCATGTAAACATTGCAAAGCTCAAAAACACAGACTGTATAGATTATTTAGTGCTCTGAAATCAGTCAGCACCTTTCCAGCAGAGCGCCCCTCCATAACAGTCTGAGCAACTATGTGTCCTTGCATGCCGACCTCCAGGTGAGCCACTGGGGCAGTGATGCAGCCCTCACATGGTGGCCGCAGAGTCCGCAGGTACTGGCCACGCCGCACGCTGTGCATGATTACTGTGCCATCCTGGGTGAGAAAAAACGCAGAGAGAGAGTGAATGCAAATTGATGGAAAAGATCAGAACTCCAGCAGACCAGAAGTTTAAGAAGGGCTTGATTCTCATTCAGACTGACCTTTGACCCAGAGATCGCCATATCCAACTCAGTGCTGATAGCCACACACGTGACCTCCTGATCATGTCCACAGAGCACCTGCACTGGCCGCGGAGACAGACCACTAGAGAAACCACCCTGTAAATCAGAATATATTCTGATCAATAGAATAGTACTTTATTCTAAATTGTTATTAGCATTCCTGTAGACTTTTTATGGTTGCCATGCAATGCCATTGACGCATTTACTCATATATTCATTCATTCACATTTATTCCTTGAGCAGACACCTTTATCCAAAGCATCAATACAAAATTGAGCTGAAGTGTGGTTACAGGTGTGCATATAATGGATATTCTACAATGACTTTGAGCATGATTCATTGAATCAGAATTAGGAGTCTTAGCTGTTCTATAGCCTATAATTACACAGACTCAATGATTATTCATTAATATAATTGAAGTATAAAGTGTGTAAAAGTGGTTACTAACCTGCTGTTGGACCTGCCAAATCATGCAGGTGGTGTCCCGTGATCCAGAGATGAGGTAGATACCACACAGATCCAAAGCCAGACAAGTGACCACATCTAGATTACACAGAAATGCACATTAGTTAGTCTCAATGAAATTCATTCATTTGTAAGTCTGATATTTTCCAGGCCTCAACTTTAAGGATGGTGCAAGTGTTTAGGCCAGCTGACAGATCTTTCACTATTAAACCTGTGTTATGTTGTTAATATAACATATATGTGTCCATATTGAACATATTTTTTTAATAAATATTTTTACATTATTTTTACAAAATAATACATATAAAAATTGGTTTCCAAAATGCATCATACTTTGTAGTAAGGAGAGTGAAAATATTAGAAACGCAATTAAAAATGTTAACTGCTGTTTTTTGTTGTATTTGACTTCGGTAAGCATTTACGATCTTATTTTATTTCCAATAAAGTTCAACACTTTAAACGTCCTTAAAAACAACAAACTCATGTATATCCCCGCAGCTGCTTCTTGACTCGTTTGATCTATTTCAGGACGTCTGTGTTGGATGGACGGCTCTCACCTATGTGACGGCAGATCCTGCCCACCAGCTTGGCCTTGCCTAACATAGTGACCCGCAGACTGCAGTCCCAGTGCCCCCCGCTGAACAACAGACGCCCGTCACTGGACACCACCAGCACCTGGGACCCGATTTCCACCCCTGGGGAGAACGGCCCGCTGAGGAACCGCTGGGTTCTGAAAATAGATCAAACAAAAGTGTGGTACTAAAATTTAGGACTTGTCAGCAAAAACAATGGGAGAACATGAAAGAGATCAATATTTAATTTATGCATCAGAATCATGGCTTCAAAAACTCAGCTGTAACTGTAAAGCTGTAAACATTCACTGAACATAAAGCAGCCAAACTATTACAGCTGAATCTCAAAGAACTGTTGTAAGCTGCTGTAAAGCCTTTGATAGTTTGCCCATAGACCCATGTTGTCACCAGAAAACAACTTTCTGTCTAATTGAAACCTCTTGCCTTATGCCTATATGGCATCACTGACCAAACAAGTTTATGTGCATGCCTTCTTGTTTGTGTGTATGTAGAAACTTACTTTGGGTTGCTCACAGTGGAGTCTCTGGTAAAGGTGAAGTAATTAGCAATGTTCTTGTCATAAGGCAGCCAGCTATGAGTGGCAATCATTCCATTAGCACTCACTGTAACCTTCAGTGGAAACAAGAATACAAGTATTAGAATACTTGGTCTATTTATTTATTAAAGTTGATTCAGATTGGCATCTGTTCTGCCATGTCTATATGATGATTTGTGGGTTTGATTTAATGATTCAATATGGAAAACTACAAGAATCAACTTTGAAAATGAATGAATCAGTGGGCTGTTTGAATCACTAGCTTTGTATAATAAAGCTGTTTTAGGGGTCATGTCCAGCAGACACCCGTCAGACTCTAAGAGCAGTCTTTCAATAGGACAGCCAACAGATATTCAACAATAAAATAGGATAAACATCTATAACCTTTGTAAACCTTTGGTATAAAACTACCACAGCTCTGAACGAGAAGAAAAATATTATGTAAAATAACAGGAACATGCACAAAGCAGGCATTTGAAGTTTAGTGAAATCTAAAAGGTGGTGAATTTGGTACAAAAGCTGTGCTTTGATGGGCTTTAAAGAAATCTTTGTAATCTTTCAATTGTTGACTTGTACAACAGCTTTTTCTTTTGCTACAATTCACCTATCCAACACTAGATTTTCAGGAGATTTTTGTAAAGGATTTTACCGAGCTATGAGTCAATCAGCATATGTAGACATGTCTATGGTGCTTTTAAAACACTAATTATAGTCATTTATTATAGTCATTATATAAGAATAAAAGTAAACAGAACAACAAAGCAATTAGTATTCTTTTGTATCTTACCAGTATATCAGAGCCTGGGATGATAAAGGAGCGGGTTTGATTTCTGGGAACCACAGCCTGTACTAACGGCAGACCATCACTCACCACCTACAGCCAACAAACAGTTCATTCATTAAAATCTCAATTCACACAGTAATCTTCTCAATAATCAAACTTAGACCATGAGTGTATGGTGTATAATAATGTGATTCATTCTTTATAATGGTGAATCTTCAAAAGGAATTCAGGGAGTGATGTAATAATCCTACTTACCTCTTTGAAAGATCGCAGTTTATTAAGGTGTTCAAAAAGGTTGGGGGGTAACACTTCAAGGCGGGCCTGCCGCCTGAATGCACTCTCGGCTGACATACGGGGAGGGTGGGGCTCCTAAAGAAAAATACTGATTTTAACTGAGTTGTAACATTACCCACAATGCATTGCAAGAACACTGGTACACAAATAACAGCTTCAGACACAAATAATAGCTTCAGTTGTCACGGTTTGGTTGATGAGATTCAATTACCCCCACTGTAAGACGCCATAACATTTACATTTATTAATTTATCAAACACTTTAATCCAAAACACACAAATTAAAGAGCATTTACATCTTGCCAAAAGAACCAACAAGCCTAGTCTACAAAACTACATTTACAAGTAGGATAGACCTGACGCTAGGGACAAGATGAACAGTCTAAGAGTAAAGGGTTTGTCTGATGTTTGAACCATGATTAAACATTTAAAAGTTAGGGATTAGTAGGTGTACACAAGGTGTACATAAGTAACATCTTTCTCCATTTATGACCATTCAAAAATAGCCATATACATTTATATATTTTGCAATATCAGATAGTCAAACCATCTTTGTTACACTCTAAAGCTCAAGTAAGTCTGACTAAAGATGAAAACATCTGTCCCACCTTGAGAAGCTGACAGGGCGTCTGGCCAAAGTTACTGATGATGCCTTCAAGGGCCTTCCGCTCTGTTTCATTTGCTATGGCGTCCAGATCCACAGCACCTGATAGCCAAGACACACATTCAGTCATTTTCTCCATGCGGGAACATGTTCCAACCAAAAAGAACATGTTACTTAAAAAAGAATGTTCATACACTCACACTGAGTTATTAATAAAGAGGTCACTGGGTTCTTACCCTCATACGTGCAGTAGTAGAAGACATTGAGAGCTTCCACAGCTTCTGGTCCTCGCTGCTTATAGCCAAATATCAGATCAATCCACTCATGCAGGTGAGCAGACACATGCTCACTCTCCTTTAAACATATATACACAAGAGGGTCAGTATTTATTTATTGAAGCTTTTGCATTTGACATAAATGTGGATGGAGAGAGGAATGGGATTGGAACAAGACCCAGGACTAAGTCGACCTCTGGGTATGGTTCACAGACAATGGTCTACTATTCTCTCAGTTAAAAAGACTCACAAAAAAAGTTATTGGTTCAAATCTCTGCTGAAGTGACTCTGTCAGGAAATAATACTATAAGGTTTTGGAAAGCAGTGTGTTGTGCATTGTGTGTGTGCTCATACCAAGGCTTTACGGTGTTTTCTGATGAAGTCTTCACATGAAGATGCCCAGGCTGGAAGCACCACATTGTTCACTTTATCATGACTCATCTGAAGACAGCCCAAATCAAACCCTGCACACACACAACAGCACATGATGAATTACTGAGTCAACAATCCATTAAACATTCTTCTATGCCTGCATGGTTTTCATTAAGCGCCTCTCTGAGACACACTGACCGTTCATGTTCTGCAGAAACTCGGGGAAGTAGAAGAACTCTGGGATGAGCTCCTTCACATCAGCCGGACTCTCCATGCGGGCCTGCCATGCTGCAGCTACTGAATGAAACTGCCTATCAGCACAATCAAACCTACACACACACAAACACACAGATGAGAGCAGCCCCAGAAACTCCTGTCAACACCTGTCAACAACATCAGGTCAACAACACTGCCACCTAGTGGTCAATACCAGGTCATTCACCAAGGTACATGCATAGATGTAGGTCCAATAATTGACATTTTCTTAGCTAAACTTCACATAATATTTGATATGCACATTTATAACAACTTGGTTTGGTTTTTACCGAGATACACACTTCTGTATGTGAGTAATTCTGTAGTTTTAGAGTGGCAGAATAATTTAAACTATAATAACAATAAACTAAAACTACAACAGAGTATGCAATTAGGTTCAATACTAGCTGATAAATGATGTATATAAATATAATATAAGATACACCATCACTGCTGTGTAATGCATTAGTGCGCAAGTGAGTCTTACTTGCCACTCTGTAGCTGTATATGTAATGAAGTGAAGGGCTCAGTGCGGATCATGTAGTGCATGACCCCTGCAGCATTAGAGTAGTGTGTGCCATAGTGGAACTTATCAATAGTGCCTGTAGGGTCCTCAAAACTCTCGTACCTGATCAAACAGCAAAAACAGCATTTAGCCAATCAGGAGTAAGACACTGCATACACATCACATTTCTGTTTAATGTATTATTCAAAGTCAGTAAGTGATTCTATTACACATATATAGTGTTTATTACTTTTGGCTATGCTTTTAAAACATTTTAAAATATAAAATACAGTGTTTGTAAAAAAAAGTCAAAAATATTTTTGGTCTTGATTAATATTATCACGAAGAGCTTAACTTTTTATTAAATATCAAACATTCTGTTAGCAAATATGAAAAGTTAAATGTGATTTTTCAGATTAAATTCAACATCTAAAATCAACAATCTAAAACTGGCATTAAGGGTTGCAGCATGATCTCACTTCTCCCTGACGTTCTGTGCATGCCGAGGGTTGACAACACCAATGGGTTTGGACAAGTCTCTGAACACAGCTGGGTCCTCCAGATCCAATTCAGGAGATGTGTAGTCACACAACACCCAGGGGAACTAAAAACACACATGCATAAAATATACACACTGAGAGACCGCTACAATAACCATCACCAACAGCATTGAGATGTCAGCTCTGTGTAAACTCACCACTGGGTACTGGGATAAATCATTGTATGTGCGGCCAGCAATGGTGTTGAGCTGCATCAGGTATTCAAAATTGGAGATCTCTCTGCAAATCCATCTCTGAAATAAAAACAGTTGAATATTTGCAAAATGTGTTTTATTTGTACATTTTAAATATTTGGAACTTTTTACTGAAATAGAGAGTAGCGAGAGGACATTAAATTGTGATGAAAGAGACAGGAAATAGGATTCAAATCAGGAAATAGGATTCAAATCAGAAGGAAGGCTCAAGGCTGTCTGGAATGCTAACCAACAGGTCAAAGCTCTAAACACATTATAATTTCTACAGCTCTTTAATCCACCACAAGGAGGGGAGGTGCTAGGGCTGTGTTGCCTCTTGTATTTGATATACCTGAGTAAGGTTAGAGGCTTTCAGGAGTTCCTGGGGAGAGCGAGAACCGAAATAGAACAGGTTGGGTGGTCTGAGACCCAGAATCCTGGAGTACACCTTGTTCCTTACCTTAAGGAAGGATAAGGAAGATAAAAAGAGGATAAGGAAGAACTCATACAAGTCATTGTTAAAGAAATGTTCATGGTAAAAACTCATGTTCATAGTTTGACATGAATTTTAATCAATTGTGGTAAACAACTTCATTTCACAAATCCATTCTTTCAGGTCATCTTCAGATCTCTTTCCATGCCATTTCTTCTACAGTTCTCACCCCCTTCCTGAAGTTGATGAAGTAGTGTGCCTGATCGATGAAGAACAGCTCCAACGCTGATCTCCGCAGGTTGTAGCGCCTCAGGTGGACCTCCCTTAACTGTGACAACGGCCTTTTGAAATCAAACCCTATACCTGCAAGGAGCAACCATTTGTCACAACCATAAACACATCCTATACACACACTTCTTAAGAAAATACTAATTGGAGGCCAAATCAGTGAGACAAACACAAACTTTGTAATTGCATTAGGAACATTTAGGGCTATTCTAATCTATACAAAAATAAATGTTTTTGAATTTGTGGAACTGAAAAACAGAAAAGGATGACAAGTGTCATGTCATATTAAGTGACAGCTGTCAATGACAGTGACAGAAGACCGACCTTCCTCTGTCTCCTCTTTCTCACTGCTGCCATCATAGAAGTACAGGTGGTGTGTTGTGACCTCCAGGCGACCTGGTACCACAGCAACAATAGTGATGAGCTCACACTCCTCTGAGAGCACCAGCTTTTCTTTCTGACTCTCCTCCTCGCCCTCCTCTGCCCTGTGGAATAAATATACTGTATTATCAATATGAATGAACGTGTAACGTCTGACCACACCCGGATTAGGACGTGCTTTAGCTACACAAACCTAAAAGGCTGTAACTGGCAAATTAGAAAGGACTACAACATAAAAGCACAAATATTTAACTTTTTTCACACCCAAACTATTCACAAAGCTTTCTGTCATGCTCTAAAAAAAGTTACCTAAACGATTGTACAGCATCAGAAAAAAACAGAACAACTTTTGTGTTTAACTTGAGAGCTGCTCTCATTTATAATGGGACACTCACTTGTCAAGGATGACAATGTCCTCATCTTCTAATTTGTCATCTTCCATGTCACTAACTTTGGCTTCCTTAGCAACAGCAAGGGGAAGGGGCTCTGTGGAGCTGCGGGGGCTGTCAGCTCCTGCAAATAACAAGAACAAATACCAAAAAAACTGTTGTATAAAAAAACACTAAAAGAACAAAGACTGTTAGAAAACTGTGGCAATTGTAACTTTGGTCATTGTAAGATCTGTGACTTCAAACCATTAACTATAACACCTTGATTTTGATACATATATCTGTAGCCATTGAACCGATGCGTTATTTACAGTGTACTTAAGGTTTTAAGTAGCTATTACTATTGAACAAAGTAAAACTTAAGTCCATACCACCCCAAATTAAAATGAGTCAAATATAAAGGAATGGAATTTAATACGAGGAATGTCTGTGAGTGTGTGATGCATGTCATACTAACCCATATTATCTCTCAGTGCACTGGCCTCACTGTGGGAATCAAAGCTGTAGTTGGGCACCAGCTTCAGACGCATTTTAGAGTACGTCTCTGCACTAGACAGTTTCCACCTCACCTCTGGCTGAACTCTGAAACACAAACACTCCATTCACTTCACACATACTGTAATGTAATATCTGAATATACAGCACCGGCTTAACTGAACTTCAGTGAATGCTGTTGAAATTCAGCTCTGTTTACAATGGCCCCCAAATGTCCAAAAAAACTAGTGAATGTTCTTCTATTTAGCATTTGAATACAATTCTAATTTAATACAAGTTTCATTATAAACTATATTATCACCATAACAATGTGAGCTGAACTGATACATTAACATAAATTCTGCATAATTCCATAAAGTCTGCAGTACATGATGGGGAATGAAATTTGACATTTCAATATGGCATTAATATGGTCTAGGTCAAAAATGTACTTATTCTATTAGTGGTGTAGAAATATGAAATCTTTATCTTTCAACTTTTTAAATCCTAAAGCATTCTGTTTATTGTCATGTTGACATTAGATTTTAAGTCCCAGATTTTCAGGACAATAAACACAATACTTCAGTGAATTGCTATGTTTTGAAAATGAGAGAGGTAATGAAGAAAGCAGATCTGGAGGTTTGACATGCAGACCTGAGGGCCCAGGCTCCTCTCTCACTGCTGAGTAATCTGTGCTGTGATTTCCAGTGTCTCCACACCACACCCTGCTGGCCGCTGTTCATCTTCTGCACACTGTGGTATCGGATGTTCTCTGTACGCACACGCTTCAGGTACGGCTCAATGATGAGCTCCTGTATAGATAAGATTGCACACAGGCTACATGAACCAGTCAAGCACATGTGGAGAAAAGCCAAATTTGCTAGAAAACAGTCACATTGTACAGATTTATAGAATGAGCTATAGCCCTGCTTGAAACCCTAAAGCACAGGGTGGACAGACACCTGAAACTTTGCTTTGCTGTCAGTCTTTCCCTTGTCTCTCCTCTGGGCGGTGCTCATGAGGTCATCAAAACAGGAGTTCCAGAAGTTGGACATCAGGTCATGACTCTTTCCAAATGTGTCCAGCTCATACTGCTGCATGGTGGGTTCCACCTATAGACATTATATATAACTAGATCAAATTACTGCATACAACAGTACAATTATAGTGTAATCTCTTCTTGTCCTCTTACTTAGATATAAATGTTTGGGTATGGTTTAAAAACATGCTTTCAGATATAGGGCAGGGTGGCTTATCGTGATTTGTATATGCAAACAGTCCAAACAGAGCAGATTTATAACCAAGTGCTGTCACACTCCTCTGTTCATAAATCCTGTCCAGGTCTTTACAGTCTGATGTCTGTTTAATTTAAAAACACGGTTTGGATTTGCGAGATGGGGGATAAATGTGGATCTTTCCACCATGTTTTGGCACTGGATGAACAGTTGTCCTCTCTAAAGGGTCTAAATAAAGAGTTCATCACTGAAATGTAAGGGGATTAACTGTCAAAGTCCTTGAGCTAATATAAACGTACATCCAGTTTGTGAGTTCATCACTTATGATGTTTTAGAGAGAGCTGAACCACTTCTCAAGACAGTTAAACATTTGAACCTTTGAAATTAAATGTACATATACCAATTAAATGTATAGGGAACAGTGCATTCAAGCTATACTTTTTATCAGTACTAGCATTTCCCTGCATGCTAGCACCCTTCTACCAACTGAGCTACAGGGAAGCTATACTGTATATGATGAAGAGGGAATGGTTTATATAAAGAAAGGGAGCATATCACCCTTAAAAACGGAGCTCTGTGTGAAATGATGAGCTTATCTTCTGTTTGTCAGGGAACAAGAGGGGCCAAGGACTATTTTAATCTTCTTTTTTTATCCAAAAAAGGTCAAACAGGTTTATGGAAACAGAGCTTCCTGATTATTATAAATGTCACGTAAACAGTCTAAGTGTGTGTGTGTGTGTGTGGGTTTGAATATGTGGTTTAAGAGAACACAAATATGTATAATGATGTGTCTTCATAAACCAAATCGCTTAAAAAACATACTAAATGGTTTTTGTTCATTAAAATGTCAAACGTTTTCCATGAGGGTTAGGTTTAGGGGTAGGGGATAGAATACAGTTTGTACAGTATTAAATTCATTACATCCTCATAAACTACATATGCCAACATGTATGTGTGTGTGTGTGTTAAGAGGGGTTTACTGACATCATTCTGGTAGAAATGTTGCCACTCAGCAGTGCTGCAGTAGTTCTGAAGATCCTTGGCGAAGGAAGGGCTGCCATTGGTGGCGGGCAGGTTAGGGACCATCTTCTGCAGGGTGTTGTGATCCGCATGCTGATCCAAAAGTGTTCGGACGATGGGCAACAATGGACTCAGCAATGGATTCTCTTTTCCGGGGTCAGAACCTGAGTTTGCAGGCCACAGCGGAGCACCAATATGCCCCAATAGAAAACAAACCTCCTCCCAGGACAGACACAACACAGTCTGTAAGAGGCTGTGGAGCTTTAAACATGCCATCTCACACACCTGTGATGGAGAGAGAGAGCGAGGGAGGACAGAGGATAGGAAACATATTAAATGTTTGTATTGGAATGTACTTGTATTGGAATATTGGTTTTGGAGGTATCTGTTATTTTGAAACACATTGTACAGTGAAAGTATTTAATTTTCATTATTTTCTATCGTTTTTAGAACAGTTGGAACTAGACAGAAAAGCTCATGGAGAGTGATGGGACTGGAACATGATGCACAAACAGCGGATTCAAACTTGCGTCCCTGTAAGCGCAGCAGCTCTTGATATGCCAAGAGCTCATGCACTAATCGCTGTGTCACTTTTATTCATGGCTTTGATACACTGATGTTAATTTATGAATTAATCCAATGAGTTTTTCCAATGAATATTTACAATGAATTATCTTAAGCCTTAAGTCAGAGTCAATAACTAACACTGTTCAAGTGCCAAATGCAAGTGAAAATAAGCAACAAATGAACAGAAATATTTCCAATGTCATTGGGAATTTAATATAATCCACTGTCCACTGTTCCACTGTCATTGGAAAATTAAAAATAACTTACTTTAATAAGTAAAGTTTTGTGACTGGAAAGAAATATTTTAAATATTTAATTATTTGTGGCCAATAGGTATTAATAAATTTTGATGAATATATCCACCTGTAGAAACGAGAAAAACTGCCCAACTAAAAAACATTATAATTAAAATCGTATTTACATTTGTTTGACATTGAATAGGTTATAATAGTTGTTTAGTTCACCTCACTTAATCAACACACTTAATCAAACACTTCAACATTTCAAAGCACACAATGTATTATTGACAGCCTCTGAATCCCTGGTGTATCTTTTAAAGTGTGTGTGTGTAAATTATTACTAAACATACTAAATTATGCTTTTTTGAATATGTAAAAATGCAAAAAGATAGGGTGAGGGTTAGAGGATTGGATATACAGTTTGTACAGTATTAAAGTCATTATGTCTATGGAAAGCCCCACAAAGTATAGAAACCTAACATGTTTGTGTGTACCTGTGGGTTCTGCTGCTGCTGAATGTATCCGGTCATAATGCGCAGACCGATCAGAGACATCTCTTTGAGTTCGGCTGCCCCTGCAGATCCAGGGGTTGTGTGCCATGCCTGCAGCCTGTCCAACAGATTCACCACCCCCTCAAAGATCTGTCACAAACGCAGACACTCTTAAAATCATTCACAAACACAATGAATGAAAATAATCAGCAGCAGTTTTTCCATAAAACTACATTTCTAGGCTTCACTTACAAGTACACGTCATTGTACTTGTATTTTTACAGTTGTGAATTTGTATTTTAAATTTTGTAAATACATAGTTACACAAAAGTTAAAAATAACTATTTTTATTTCAAGAATATTAAATAACTGGATACCATTTGTGGAATAAAACATACAACTTGATGAGGTCATGTGACAAACGCATTCAAATCATGTGACTATGTAGTAGTCACATATAAACATGTAAACTATGTAGTAGTCACATATAAACATGTAAACTATGTAGTAAACTTAGTTTTAAAATGTTTATTGTCATTGCAGTAAGTGTTCATTTTCACACTATTTTTTATTGAAGTATTTTGACCCTTGCATTTTAAACGTCTGCGTGAAAATATATTCACCCATTCCCACCTTTTCACTCCATAGTGTCTGATTATCAGTGCCCTCTGCGAATAGGAAATCCTGGAGTAGTCTAAGAAGGCGGAGCAAAGAAGGCACATGGGGCAACAACACACCCTGAGAGTCCCTCAAATCAGACAGAGACGACTCAAGCATCATCTCCAACAGACTACAACACACACACAAACACACAAGAGACACATGATTTAGCTATAAATCTCCCAGCTTAACATGTTTACTCACAGTTACAAAACAAAGAGAATATAGCTTGACTTCAACAAGTGTGCTAGACGGGCACACCCCAATAGTTCAACTAAAAACAAGTTTAGTGATGAAGCAATAGAAGGCCACACCAAACAAAGCACAAGAAAAGAGCTTCAGCCCTTCAGAGATATCCACCCTGCCTTTGTCTGAACCAAAGGAATCCAGAATATTCTTTAATGTACAGTAACTCCCTTCCGAGTCTTAAAATGCAACAGTTGTTCTCCTAATGAGGGTAATTTGCAGCTTAAATAAGCTTTACACGGCATTCACAGAAGTAGATGTCTGTTTGGGGAACCAATAGTTAAACAATAGTACTTTAGTATTGATAATGTACAATTGATACATTATCAATTGTATTGATAAATACAATAGTATCATACTATAGATAAATAGTATTGATAAATACAATAGTATCATTTATAGGCAGATCTCATTTTAGCTCTCTGGGACAGATGGATCATTACCGCAGTGCATAGTTTTCATGTATTTTAAACATCAGAATGTTAGAATTCTAGAAGCAGTAAGATCTTTAGCATCAGAGCCTTTAGCAGCTGACCTGCGTTTGATGTCATCAGGTGGCCGCACCAGCTGGCAGGATGATCCAAGCTTGGTGAGGACAGAGAACACCTGACCCCTTTCTCTCCAAATCACATCCTCAGACCCCTCAGTGCCGCTCCACAGCACAGAGAAAACGATGTTTGTCAGCAGATTACACAACTCCTCCTCTGGAGTCTATCAGAAAAATAGAGACAATTCCAACTCATAAAACTAGATAAAATTAGATCCAACCCTAACACTGTTCACATATTAGCATTGCTCTTCATTTTGTCTCGGAATAACACATTCAGAGTAAGGATGTTGAGTTGTACCTGTGGGTTTGAAGTGTTGGAGATGGTGTCTGTAGGAGGTTCTGTGCTGTAGCTTGCGTCGTCCAGAACATTTGACAGGCTGGAGCTCTTGCGTGGTCTAAGGCCAGGAAAGGTCTTGCTGTGCTCCAAAGGAGAAGGAGTCTCTGGCTGACTGCCCACGGGGGTCTGGAGTCCTTTTTGAATGCTGATTTCCAGATCAAATGGTGAGCCGAAGGGCGAAAGTGGCTGATACATGCTCTCCTCTTCCTCCAGCAAACAGGGTGAAGGTGAGAAGTCCACGATATTGGATGGTGAAGATGAATGACTGCTTTGCCCTGTAGAGTCAAGCGGTTTGAAGTGGAGGGTGCCGTTCTTCAGCTGCCCGGTTGAAGGGGGTGACAAGGAGAGGTCGGAGTAACCCTCAGATGCTTCCTGAGCTGTGTCGTCTCCTTCCTCCTCATCCTCCTCATCGTGGTGGTCTGTGAGGGATATGTAGACATTTTGACGGGCGTCATCGTTTGCATTGTCCTCGTGATGGGAAACAGTTCTGCAGAGAACGGGGTCCAGTGAGGCTGGGGGGCTGCATATGGAATTCGACAGGCTACGAAAGCGAGACTCGTAAGATTCTTTGATGTAGAGTTTGGTGAGAACATCCTGCCATCCCGGCTGGCGTGCGAGCTGCTTCACATACTCTTCGCTGGAGTAGATCATGTGGAAGAGCTACATGAAAGAGCTTGTGTTAGTTTGCTAATATGCTAATTACTTATTTAGCTTATGTTTTTATTGAAAGCAACAAAGGGCTGCCTCTGGTCTACTAACACCAGAGTCAGAGTGCTGTAAGATGTTTGGTTTTCATTCAGTATTTAGAACATGTGCAAATGAAACTGAGAACACCCAGTAGACACTTTGAGTGAGCTGTGATGCAACTACATCTTTCCCATTAGAAACCCATTAAGCAGCACAATGTTGGACACTTACAGTGTGTATTGCTTTTATGGCAATTATGGTGCAAGCAACATTTCTGTCAGAATGCTTACAAATGCTTGTGTGGATTGATTTAAAAAGGCATATTGATGTAAGCGACGTGGTAATACTACAGTGGCGGTGCACTTCCTAAAAACCTCCATTATAGGTTGTTATATTGTTAATAAGATTATTTCAACAATGATCAGGTCTTCTTGTGGCACTTGAACCAGCAATAAAATAAATAAAGATTTCATCAGCCAATAAAACAAGCATAACATTATTAATTTTCTACAATTTTGAAAGAGAAAAAAATGTCTTTTTAATGACTCACTTTACGACAGATATCTAGTCGAACACTGAGGTCAGCACGTTGGGACAGGTATGCCACTGCCAAAAGGTCTCTGAAATTAGGGGTGTGATCTGCACAAAACATTTAACAAGGGGATTAATCAGCATCTGAAGGGTCAGCTAAAATTCTTTTTTAGTGTCAGCTAAAATTTCTTCAGTTTACCTGTGGCGAGCACCTGCTCATACAGGCAGCGCACAGTCGTCATGGTGATGGGAACATCTCCAAATGAGCAGATCAGGCCAAGGTAGCCAGAGTCCTTGAGTTTGATGCGTTGTTTATTGCGTTCGGGTACGCGCTCACTTTTTAGGATTTTATACATGACCTGCAGCATAGAGTGAGAGATGTGCTCATGTTACACTGAAAACTACTGATCAACACATGCCTTTTTTTGTAAAAATATGTATGTTTGCTACAGTATCAGTACCAATCAGGTTTGCAAACATAATGACAGTTTCCAAACAGGTTTTTCTGAACACACTTTTTTCCACCCTTCCCTCATCTTTCATGGTTTACAATAACAGGAAGTCCCACCTCAAACCCACACCCATTGATTTTAACAGAAGCTGATATGCTGGACCCAGTGGGAAAAAAATTGGCTGATGACACACTTCCCCTTTGACTTATGTTCAAGAACATAAAGAATAATAAAAGAATATTAAAGAATATTAAACATAAAGAATATTACATTAAGAAACATAAAGAATATTAAAAATATATCTCACCCTGAACACTCGCTCACGAGCCTCGTCACCATAATTGGACTTAAGCAGCAGACAGTAAAGCTGCTCCACCCCTCGCTCCAGAAGAGCGGTCACTGTCTGCTCACGTGGAGAAGAAGAACTCCTCAATACAGTGTGCAACACATCCAAAACACTAATCACCTGCAAAGAGAGAAAGAACTTTCTGTGAACAACTCCAATTATATCACCCTGGGAAACAATATTTGTTCTTTGAAAACCCCAAGAAATATCTTAACAAGCACATCCTTTTTTAGTTTACACATCTTAAGAATGTACCATAATTTGGTACCAATAATGGCTAGTCAAAGACAGGACTCTCAGTCTAGAAGGTATTTTAGATAATAGAATATAACTCTTCATCTGTGTTACATTATTCCAATATATTCCCGTATATTCCTGTTTCCAAATTTTCCAAATTCCAAAGGTTTCAAAATTTCCAGAAAATTTTGCTTTTCCTGCCATTGTTGCTGTATCGGGTTGATCGCATGTATTGTATCATTGAAAAGTGTGTGTGTCACCTGCTGCTCGTCCTGCCCTATAGCTGCATAGGCTAGAACACTCTGAAGCTCCTCAGCAGTTGGAGATTTCAGAAGGTCCTTCAGCAGAGAGAACAGAGAGATCTGAACCGTCCGCCTCTCATCAGACAGAGGACTGCCGTCCTTCTCCGTACTGCAGAAAACACAATTGACCCTTAGAAACATTATCTTTAATACATGCTACACATTTATTGTACGTGTCAGGTGTGAACACACCTGTAGTGTGTTCGAATGGAGTCCAGGATGTACTGGACCCCGTACTTCCTGCGAGTCTTCAGCTTGCCCTCATTAATGACGGTCGTTAGATACTGCACATGACCTACAAAGAGAAACACACACAGAAGATGACTCAACACTGCTTGCCACCAGACACAATCTGTAAGCAGGATCCAAGACTTATCATCTTTCAATGATCATCCTGTTGGTTCAAAATAGCCTTAGTATGCTTCACATTTTCACTTAATGGCATAGTTCACCCAAAAATGAAAGTTTTTCTATCATTTACTCATCCTTACGTCATTTCAAATATATATATCTTTTTACTTTTGTGGAACACAGAGATGTTTGGGAAATGTCTTAGTGATTTTGTGTCCATACGATGGACACCAATGTGATTTGTTTGGTTGTTTGGTTACTAACATACTTCAAAATATCTTGTGTGATCTTCAGAGGGTAAAGATCATATAGGTTTGGAATTTATTGTACAGCTGCAAAATATATTGAACTTATATGAAATACTGCAAATGTGAATATCACAATATGCATACCTCAATGGTTTGCAATAACCAAATGATTTTAATATTTCAAAAAGTTAGGTATTGTCAGTTTTAGGTAGATGAATTTAGCAAAGTTACTTCTATTTCTTTCACAAAGGAATGTGAAGTGTGTGTGGGTTATATGATCTTCAGTTTTAAAATATATTTTAATATAATTTACCTTTATTACACAAAGCGACATTGTATCACATGCCAAATTAATTAGCAAATTTAATGGCATATTGCTTTTCTTTTCAGTGTCGTGCAGTCCTACTATATTGTTGCTGTTAGTACATGTTTATTTACCCAGACAGACGGCGAAGTGGCTGTGGCTCCAGATCCTGAAGTCAAACAGCAGGTACTGGTAGAGTTGTGACAGCAGGGCGTTGTTGCCCTCATTGGACACTTGCTTGAGCAGGAACTGACAGGCCATCAACACGCTCATGTCCATCATACTGCTTGGGACCTGTGAGGAAAAAGCCAATCAAAAGCAGATGATCAGGAAGGGTTTGTGCTTATTTGGCCGGTCAACTGATTCAAATACATATCGGAATGAATTACACAGTAAGCTAATTAATCAAACAAATTGTGCTTTGAATTGGATGGTACCTCAGGCTTAAACTGCGCTGATAATAGGATTAAATGTGTTTATAAATAATTAATTGTATTAAATTACCATTTTAAATTAACAGCACAAATATTTATACAAGTATGTTCATGTAGATGTATTTTTCAGTTTTTACAGAGCGGGGAAAAAACTTCAAAGGACTTCACAGGCCTGTTGAGTCAACGTATCTCAGGCAGATCAGATATCACTTAATACTGTGGGATAATGCAAAGCTTCTGCTGATCTTACATGGCATCAGAAACATCTCAGCATCTGTTTGAGGCTCTGTGAACTTCAGCTGCTGTTTAATTACATGCTGTATCAAAGCCCCCCCTAAGATATAATTCTCACATTGACATTCTTCAGCTTAATCACGTGCCTAGCAACTAATCTTTTTTAAGCACCAGTGGAATGGCTATACTGTTTCTAAATCATGAGGGTAGTAGATAATAACAGAATTGTAGTTTTTTGTGAAACTAATTTTTAAAATATTGATTATGGGTTAAATGTAATGCAGACACACTGAAATCGTGTATACTGTTTTGAGGTTTTCAGGTCAGCGTGTGAAATAAATGTGTGAATTCTCGGTTTGAATGTGTTTATGTCGGCACTAAAGATGACCTGGTAAAACTTTGAGGGATTGCAAAATGTGAAAACGTGTAGTTGTTTGTGCCTTGTGCAATAATATCGTGGGATTGTTAGCACAAGTGTTTCCCTACAGGATGCTCCACCTTGAAGTCACATACACCAATGTGTCCCGTCAGACCTCCAGACGCCCTTTGTGTTGACTACTCGGTGTGGGAGTGTGTATTTGTGAGCATGTGTGCATGATTATGTGTGTGTGTGTTGGTGTGGGTGTACCTTGCTGAGCATGGCTCCGATGATGGGCGGCCCATGGCACTGGAGCAGACTCTCCTGATTGGCTGGATGGTTGCGCAGCATGTTCTTAATCATCAGCAAAAATGCTGCCACACTGTTCTTCTCTAAACGCCCCTCTATCACAAACACACACACACACACATTTCACATAAGCAAAGTGTAGGACTGGGAAACACAACACAACTGCAGTATTGTAAACACAGCAGTCATAAGTAATAGAAAACAGAAAAGATGTGGATAAACATACATATATATAAACTTCGGCAGTCTGGCACACAGGCACATACACACTGACACACACGAGTATGAACATGCAAACACAACTCCATGAATCACCATCTCACAGAAAATAATACAGCACAGAAAATATCAATGGTGACTCATATTGTAATTACAGAGAAATTTACATAATCAAAGAAGTCCTAAAGTGTCTGGATAAGCTGTACATGCTTCATACTGTAACACTGAGGCAGTGGAGGGCAAGGTGACGCAAAGTAAAGCTAGTAATTTAGAGAACTGTGAGTGTCTGCAGACGGGGGTGAATTCATAACAATATGTGCAGGTTACATTTCTCCCCACAAGAAAAATAATATTTTATTATACTTTATTTTCCTTAAGCTAAATATCATTTCTTTTTAATAACTTTAGATTTTGGCTTGAAATCAAACCCAAATATGAGGTAGAAATATTTGATGAGATTTACCTGTAAAATCATACAGAGATCTATAAATATATGATTTGGGTTTTTAATATAGTTGTGAGCTATTGTTTCTTTATTTAATAGCTACAAGAAAATAGAAATTATAAAATATGAGAGAGAAACACAGAGAGGGAGTAAAAAAAGGCAATGAAACATGGCCAGCCATCATTCACGAGCATCACAGCTCAATATGCGAAGTGCATAATATATTCCAACCACTGAACCACAGTCCTGACAGATATATGGTTACACAGCACAGTACTGACCAGATGACTTCCCCAGTGGCAGCAGCATGCCGGCAGGGCCCCTGGAGGACGTGAGCTCCGGCCCGAGAAGATCCGAGATCTCCTGACCTCCAGTCTCCCTCTGCTCCAATAAACACACCTGCTCCAGCAGGGGCAGCAGAGCCCCCATCCCACCCACTGAGCTCAGCACATCCTAATCACAGAACAAGATAATAAACACACACACACACACACACAGTACACAATAAGAATAATGCATGTTGACAAGGACAGACAGTCAACATTACTTTCTATTGCTTTCCTCACTGCCTGCATGCAAATATGAAATTACAGTGCAACATGCTGTCTAATACACGAACCAATCACTTGATTTGTGTGGTTCCTTTTAAATCTATCAGTCTGACTGATCCGTTTATTAGTCTGAATCAAACACACAGGTCATAATCAAGGACTGAAGTGTCAGATAACACATTTCCTCACCCGGTCAACTCGACTGACTCACTTGCCCTGTATGTGTCTTTTTAAAACTGTTAAACATGCAGATGTGCACGGATAGAGAAATGCAGGGTTGTATGAGCCTTAATGGGCTTTGTTCCAGAGGGATGTGTTGAACACACCCATTTCTCAACGTTGGTTAACAAAAGACTGTAGTCAGTTCCGGGACTAGGTGAATTATTCTGAGTGACAGACACTGATGGATACACACCTTGACGTCCCAGTTCATCACCCTGTGACCAGTCAGCCTGCCATCATACAGATGGCTGGGTGACAGATCCAAGCAGATCTGATTCTTAAAGGCCTATAAGAACCAAAGAATGCATAGAACAGTTTTAGTATATAGTTTTTTTTTTATATTTATATATTTGTCTGTATATGGATTAAAATGGGCTCAATTAAAGGAACTATAGCTGTATTAGGCAGCCCTAATTTAAACTGCTTAAAATCAGCCACTTATGAGATTCCATAGCAGATGCTCCTTAGCTACCAAGGTGCCTAAGCAGACAGTATACAGTTAAGTTTTAGAACACAGAAACAGACAGATATTTACCTGAGGGGTGTAATATAATACTAGTTTACTGCTGACTTCTGAAGGTTCTCCATCAGCTTTAAACAGAGAAACATTATTGGGACCTGCAACGTAGAACAAAAGAAAGAGAGAGAAAATGAGAGTAAATGATCAGCGCATGGAGTGAATATGCATCATACAGTAGATGCAGCAGGTGTCGCATTTTGTACCTGCATTGAACAGCGCTCGAGCCTGCGCAGGCTGCAGAGCTTCATGGCAGATAAATGCCGTGGCTAGAAGGCCACCCAGGGATGAGGGAGACCCCCAAGCAGTGTCCTGTAACCCTGCAGGGATGATGTGGACTGCAACATCACGTCCCACGGCCGCCCGCCCCCCTGTGGCCGCTGCAAAGGATGCTGGGAAGGACTGGGAGCGGGAAAGGGCGGGAGGCCCAGTATGAGCCGCAAACGCCAGCTCAGAGGGCGAGTGTGGCGGGTTGGGCAGGGTTGGAGAGGTAGTCATGGTCGTGGTAGTGGTCCGGTGACCAGCTGATCCAATACAGCAAGAAGTGAATGGCTAAAAGGTTCATAGTCAAGCAGATGAATTAAGTCAAACAACTGTTCATAATGAAGTACTGCTAACACTGAATCTGTCTTTTGTGTCTCACCTCATTTAGAGATGGAAATCGTAAGGGGGCTGTCTTGCACTGGACACCATCCACATAGACAGTGACCACATTCTGTCCGAAAGGCCGACGGCCAGGGATGTGAACTATGGCTACTGAGTGCTGGAAAAGAAGAAAGATGCATAAAAAAACAGGTCAGTTCACTCAGCAGACATCTTGTTGATGCTGCTTGGGCAGCTATTTTATACCTACAGTTCTGAGATACCTGACTGCTTATTCAAATCAATAACATTTGACAAATGTGCAATAAAATCTGACAAGAATGTTACCAAACATGTAGCTTAACCAGGTTAAATCACGCTAAGAACAAAAAGGTGATTGGCTTTTTGAACTAAAAGGCGGAGCTTCCTTTTGTACAGCCATCATATTAAGAATTGTGATATCATTGTGATATTCATTTTTCCATGTGAGATCATTGTCCCCCTCATACAGTCTCTGTGAATATGTGTGTGACTATTCTGTGAGGATACTAACCCAGGCGCAGTCATTAAGGGGGCTGTCTGGCAGGGAAACAGCCATGTACTCCTTTTTAGTACATACTGCCACCACCAAAACTCCCTCTGTAGTAAAAAAAGCCTCAAAGCCAGTTCCACTTGCTGTGAAGAAACTATACACAAAGCACAATAGAGCATTAAAAGGTATAAATACAAATATAACAGCTGGTGACAAATACAGCCAAGAAAATTTACTAGTAGCAAATGATGTGTAATACTGTGTACTAGATTAATATACAGTTTATATATATAACATATCCGAGAACAGAAATACACACAGACACACCTGTACAGCTGTTTTCTGCGAGGGCCCTTTGCCATGCGGACTGCATAATCCGGGTTTGTCAGGTGGGACTCTGAGTAGTGGTGCTGGGGTGGTGGAAAGTCCGTGTTGAGGCACAGCCAGGCATGAAAAGCAAACGCGTTCCCCGGCCAGCGCTGGATAGCTGGCACCATAATACCCGCCATAGGGGGCGTAAGGTCAAAATACCGCAACGCACTGAGCCCGCCTTCCCGGCGGGCAGCCATGGCCGAGAGCACCCTCACCACACGCCCGCAATATGAGTGGGGCGGTGCACCTGGCTCAGTGCGCAAGAGCCTCAGCAGGCTTTTCAGTTCACAAGGTCGCAGAGAGAAAGACCCCAGATCCTGCAGCAGGCCCAGGAGAGCATCCGCACACTGCCGATCCAGTCGCTCTGGGGGTTCGGACAGCACTTCCAGCAGAGCACCCACCAACCCTGCCTCTACAGCTACGGTGCGGCATGACAGAGTCCCTCGACACACAGCTGCCAGCCACTGGGACACAAGCAGCTGAAGAGATCGAGAGCCCAGATCAGGCAGCCACTGTAGCAGCAAAAGCAACGGCTGTTCATTACTGATACCCAGCTGCATGGCCTGGGAATGTTCTCCCTCCACTGCCTGAGAGAAGGAGCAGAGAATGAGAGAAATAGTAAGATGTGTTGGTGTGATGACATGAGGATGAAGGTCACCATTACTCGTGATGTTGTCACATTGTGGTTTGGCTTTATTAAAAAGTCATCCACAGATTCTGGAGGTCACACCATCTCTGATTACAATTGTGGATTAAGAGTCAGAATCTCCTCTCTCACCATGTTCATTAGCTCTTGCAGGAGTCTTTTGGAGGGCTGTCCTTGACTTTTCAACACATCGAACAACTGCGAGTAGCCAATTCTCTCCTTAAAGACCTCCTGGGGAGACAAACCGCACACACCACAATTACAATTATATTACAATAGAGGAGAGACCGAGTCACACACAGAACACAATTATGTTTTTTAACACCCAGTTACCAAAAATAAACAAGATCACAAAGGGAATGGTGGAAACTAGCATAATTGTTTATGTTAAATTGGTCTTTTGAACTAAATTATAATGCAAATCTACCCAGAAAATTTATAGAAACTAAGCGGTCACTAAATTGTGACGCTAGTCACAAAATATATGTGTTTTATAAATTGTAATGTTATGCAGGCTGATTTTTAAAAGATGAGGCAATGCAAATTTCATTTAATTATTTGATGAGGTTACCCAATCACAACAGTGATTTACATACAAAGAAGCAGCTAAAACAGCCCAGTGGAAGGTGGAAACCAGTTATGCTAAATTAAATTAAGACAAGATACCTTAAAAAGGTTATAAGTAGGGTTGTAAAATTCTGGAATTTTAATTTACAGGAATATATGGGAATTTCTCTACACAGATGAAGAAAAATCATATGTTGAGGAAGCAAATATGTTTATATTTATGTTATTATATGAAACCGTTTGTAAAAATAACCCAAATTACCCTATAAATTCCAATAAATTCTTGTAATATTCCAACCTGGAATATTTCCAAAATTCCTATGCTTTGCTACCGCAATCATAAGTAATAAAATGCTACAAAAATGTAGGATATGGCCTCTTTAAATATATTTGGGGATGATAAAAACTTGACAAGAACTGTCACTAAGTAACAAAATAACACAGAAAAACATGGGTGACCTAATTCTGCTGCACCACATCAAATGTGCTGATATGATTAACCACACAGCCACGTATGGGGCACTTTATCCTGTGCAAACACTTTCACTTATCATGCTGATAGGACGAGAGACATCTGCGAGCTGTCCTATGAGAGACACATGCAGGGGCAGGAGGACAGAAATGACACAAAACTAGACTGACACATGTCATACCTTGGCAGACGGCGAGTTGCTCATAATGGCAGTGAGAACTCGAATGGCGTGCACTGTGATGCAGTCAGAGCCCGTCTCCCACACCTACACACACAACACATACTTCATTGAGGCCACAGCAAAATATTCATATTCTCATATATTTAAGGTGTAGTTCACATAAAAATGAAAATTCATGGTGCTATGTCATATGGGCTACTTTAATGACGTTATTTATTTACATTAAACACATTCACATTTATGCATTTGCATTTGGCATTTATCCAAAGCAACTTACAGTGCATTCAAGCTATACATTTTATCAGTACGTGTGTTGCCTGGGAATCGAACCCACAACCTTTGCACTGTTAATGCAATGCTCTACCAATTGAGGTACAGGAACACTTTTTAGCTAACTTGTTTATTTTTTGGAGCTTAAGGGATAGTTCACACAAAAGTGAAAAGTTAATTTGCTAAGCTTTAGGCCATCAAAGACATAGGTGATGTTTTTCAGTAAAACAGTAAAACCTTTTTATATCGTCAGGAGCTACGGATAATTAATTTTAATTTGATTAATTGTTTTGACAAGGAACCTGCAACCTTACCTTTCATAAATTGCCAAGCACCACAGTTTTATCTAAAACTCTGTTTTACTGTAGAATAATGTCATTAACACTGTGGAAGGCCTGAGTATGAGCAAATTAACAGCAAATTTTGAGTGAACTATAAACTTGTTCATAAACTCATACATTCCACCTTGAACTGCATGTGATTTAGTTATATAGTATACATATATAGTACACATATAGTAAACACAAACAACAGTAAACAAATATTCCAACATGCACTACTTACTAAAGCACAGCTTTTACCCAACAAATATTTACACCTATTCCACCACAAATAACCCACAAAATACCACCAACACAAACACACACCAGCTGTTACACCGAAACACCACAACCAGACTAGACATGCTAAAACTCTAGAAACCCGCTGCACATTGCAAGACAACATGCAAAGTGACACAACCTCACATGTACATCCCAAAAACTTCACACACAGTCACACCCCCCACCACATGCACTAACACTAATCCACCACCAACAGGTTTCTCACCCTTCAACTCGAGTTACTAACTCTGGTGATGTGCTAATCTGTAATGTTCATCGGTCAACAGACATCTACCACCAGCGTGAGTTGCGGTTATAGTCAGATGACCAAATGACTTTCAAAGCCTTGCTTTATGTTCTATGTTTCTTTCACTGTTCTCAATTCAATCCATCTGCAACATTCTCTGACTCAGCATGTAGGCGACCTTTATAAAGTACCATATAATTCCATATGAGGTACCATATAAGGTATGGTACTTTATAAGGTATTTCCATGGCATTAGCATCATTGTCGTTTCCAAATGAGATTCTAAAACATGATAATACCACAATGCTTTTGTAAGGGCAATGTGTGTATTTTTAAAATGCATTTAGTTGCATGCTGCTATTTTCACTGTGACAGCAATAGCGTCAATAGTCTTTGCACGTTTGTGAAACGGTGTCGTGCAGGTTTTGTGCTGTCAGCAGTTGTGCGAGGAGTGAAGAGTGAGTTTCCTGCTGAAGAACTGCACAACGATGAGCCTTAAAGGGGAAGTACCTGCTCCACTTCTGCCTCTGTGAGCAAACGTGTGGTGAGGTCACACTGACCCTCACACTCCACTCTACACCTGCTGCTTTGATAGAGCTGCGCACACACACAAACATACACACACACATTCACACACATACCATCAGTAATGGACAGAGGAACACAAGGCAGTGAGTCACAGGTCAAATTAGCAACCAGAAATAAAACTTACCGGTAGCTATAGCAAAAAGAATGAAAAAAGAGAGAATCCTCATTACATAAAATACTCTTAGATACAACACACTCCAAACCACTCAGCTTACCCAAACCAACTGTGATCACACACATACACAAGCACATATACCACCCAGCACCTGGGTAAGTTTAGTCAAATCAAGCCCAGCAGTCTGCTGGTTATCTTTCACGACACATCAGCAGACCGCCATATTCCGTAAGCAGTCTGGACACTTCTTTATATTTTCAAGGCTGGAATTGTAAAACCCTGCAGCAGATATCTCAGAGGGTTTGGGAAGGTGGTGTTCTGACCTTGCTGTTCTGAATAAGGCGGAGGATGTGCTCAAAGCAGTTGTTGTTGAGGAAAATGGCTTGTAACACCGGCCGGTCGGAACACAGCAGGATATCAGGAATAGCATCTGTCGGACAAAAATGAAAATTCTGCCATTATTTACTAATTTATTAACCCTTATGTCTATGAAGACCAATAAAATAATAAAAGAATCAAACATACTTCTGTTTTGTGACCTGTTAAAACTTCTCTGTTTATACATATTGCATTTAAAGAACTGGCCACAATCACTTACTTCCTCAGTGGGATGGAGGTTTGTTAAAAACAAACAAAAAACAGTATACCTGTATAAGTTTAAACAAAGCTTCAAACATATCACACACTGTGATCTGGGTTTAATATTTCGGATCAAAAACACTTCCATTCACTGTGTGTAATTGTGTTGCTATCAGTGCTATCAGATGCAAAACAGTAGCAGTCATATTTCTACATCATAGTATAGTGTCACATAATGGGTAGTTGCCAAAGGGAAGTTGACATGCCATACAGTGTGGCATGCAATAGTCCATCAAACACAGTTTTAAACAGCATTTATAACTTAATATTTATACATGTTATATTATATTATTATATAATAATATATACTTACATTTAAATATAATATACCACTGATCTAGAACGGCCTTGCTCTTAGACAGAGAAATGCAGGGCAATGTTTGGTTGAATGGATTATGTTTAGTAATGTCTAGTGTTTAATTATACCCAGTGTGCCTGCCCATGTAATCACCCTTTACTCAAGGAGTGGTCACTGGATAATCTGAGATTATCTGAATCTTAACTAGTATTGCAAAACAAAACAAAGCAGAATATGTACCAATAGTGTGATAAACTACAAAGGTGATTAAGGTGTATTATGATGTTGTGACTGATGGCTATCCTTTTGCTTGTGTGCTTGTGTTGGGGATTTAATAAAAGGCTGATAGGAAATATGTTCTTACTCAGCATATGCTCAAGCAGGATGATGAGGTTATCCTCCCAGGCCAGTATATCTTCCTGCTGGCTGGCTGGTGGCCGGTTCCAGTTAAGCAACTGGAAGTAGCTGTCCAGCACAGTCTGGATCTCCACCTGCCTCTCATCCGGGTTGCTGGAATGCAGCAGGTGAATCATTGCCGTCAGGCACTGTAGAGTCGTTTTGAGCGGCTGAGGGTCTCTGGGCTCCTGCGAGGGTGGAGTGGGATGGAGGCACCAGGATCGCAGCAAGGACATGAGGTCCTCCACAGCTTGGGGGGTGATGGTGAGAAGGCCGTTCCTCTGCGACACAAGTGTGTTATGGATTCATAACGGAATAATGCAATTTAAATTCTATGTATTTATCATTTCAGTGCTGATTTTTCATCTGACCACCATCAGATCATCCAAGACTGATGCTAACACCACGTGATGTTACCTTGCATCCACTGATTACGGCCCCTTGTAGATGCACCAGCCTCAGAACCAGAGGCTCTGGTATGACATTACTGTCCTGTAGGCTATCTGTGGGTGGAACAAATCATTCAGTCACAAGAATCTGAATTTTGTGCATCTTTTGTGCAAACAATGAATGTCTAAAGGCAGAAAAACTTGGCTTGGTTCAGAGGAACCATGTGCTTGGTTCAGAATGCCCAGATATCCAAAGAATTGTCTAATTGACCAACTGACCAATAACCGATCTTTTAAAAAGCTCAGTATCAGTGCTTATTCTAATATTAATACTAGACCAGGTCTAGACTGTTTTCTATACAAGCCAGAGGTGGGGGCCCACTGGGGGGCCTCAACAAACATTCAAGAGGGCCTAAAGATGACTTAAAATTATGTCAAATAAGACAAAACCACCATTAAATAAACTAAAACAAATAAAAATAAAGATATTTCTTAGTGTTTAGTGATTTTTACAACCGATATACATTTTCTAGTTATGCCACGCTCTGGAATATTTTATTCAGTAGAAATTGGGAATGAGGGCATGGGGGCATGAAGTCTAAAGGTTGAGATCCACTGGCCTAGACTGTCCTATGCAATAAACCAAAAAGCTTATAAACAAATGAAGCTCAGAGCGATGCAAAGATCTCCCTATATGTCCCTATATAGATTACAGTGTTATTCACTCGTCTACACAGAGCATAACTCTTGAACAGAAACAGAGACAAACTCTTTGTCTCCCAAATCTCAGTGTCTGCTGTTAAACAAGCAATAACCATCAATGAAACAGAGAATGTTTAATAGCATATAACATGACAAAACAGAGCCCTTAATATAACTATGACTTTATGAATCAGATCACCGTTTTGTTAAAAAAAGACATTTGTCTCCTGGGATGCAGGAAGTGTGATATCTTCCAGGATGTGATGACGCACACATGTGAGAGAGTTCGAGTGAGTGTGTGACGTACCGTGGAACAGCACAGGAATTTCCTCAGGCAGAAGAAGAGGGGAAAATTTATACTTGCTTCTCTCCACCATACTGACCTTCTCTCTACAATCAAAGTGCTTCATGTTAATACTTGATATACTTAACATGCTATAAAGAAATTACTGACACAATCAGTAAAGGGTGTCAGTAAGATGTTTCAGCGATTGGCCTTTTTTACACAATAGAAGTTAAGTCCAAAAACTGAGTTTCAGTGCACCAAAACTCATATATTGTGATCTTTTCTTGTTTCTCTTTGCATTAAACGATTTGTACAAACAAGTTTGGATTTTGGTTAAATCTGAATGGCTCATCCAATCAGATTTTAGAGCTTAACTGTTGTACAAGACGTAGTGGTTTGTGAACACTATAATGGTGGATGGGTAGAACAGTTGCTCACAGCATGGCTTAAGTGCTGTAGGGAGTTTATGGGGTATGTAATTCAGTCAGCTGAGCATAAGAAGGTTTTAAAGGCTTGAAGGTGAGGTCTGGGTGTGTTATTAACTGTTAAAGTGGAGCTGAAACAGGGCCTGCTGCTCTCAACGGCTCCCACACATTCCTGTTGTGGTTTAACACCCAGCCCAATAAACAGACATATGCACACAAACACTCTCAGCCAACACAAACTCACCCCGCCTGCCATCTCCTCCACGTCTGATAAGGGTCAAAGAGATTCTCACACAGCAGCAGGCCATGCTGTACCACTGATTTTAAAGTGGTCTGATCATCTGGCTGCTTCTTCAGCTGTAACACACGCAAACACACACACATACAAACAAACATATGCTTTACTGAGTTTTGTGAACACACAAACCTTTCTATTGTTTGGCTTGTTATCATGAGAAAGACAAAAATTCTTTTGAATACAGTCGAGGTCAAAAGACTTCCACCCATAGCTTTCTGATTAAACCTGTTCTGTTAGTTCTAAACCAGTAACAACACTGCAAGCGCATACATGAGTAAATATAATGGATGTATCGTAATATATGACAAATGAGTCTCTGCCTCAGACAGCACACCTACAGACTGCTTACACTGACCGTCTAGGTGAGTTTTCACTGGCCCTATTTAAAAGTGCAATCCCTAAGATCTATACAAATCTGGTCAGTAGATATGGCTTTGGTTCCTTAATTGTAAGTCTACGATTTTTTCCTGCTTTTTCAAGAGCAAAATCTGATCGCTTACAAAAAAGAAAAGCACAGCTCTGATAAGGAAGCAGCATGATTTAGGTAAGTTTAATACTTTAGCAAGCACCACTAGTTAAGGTCAACAAACGCATCACTGACCTGTTTACATGTTAAATGTTACCTACGTTTATACCTATGTCTTAAATTCAATCAGACTTACACTAAATAATGCCAAAAGAATACTGTTAGAGACTTTTTAACTTCTGTTTTTGCCACTTTCTTCTATTAATAAGTAGAAAGATGGAGGGATGTGCATCAAAAATGTACATCAGCAAATGTGCTAACCACTAAGCCACGGCCCCAAAGGACTTCTTACCTGGGTTAAGCAGAAGTTTAGGAGCTTGATTGTCTCGAACACAAACCCAGGGGTCTTCTCAGAGTCAATATTCTCCATATTCCTGTGAGCAAGATACCAACAGATTCACATCAGAACTTCAATTATCATAAACTTGACATTAGAAATGCCCCCAAGCAAAAATGGCTGCTGTTCTAAGAAGCAGATCAACAGGAGACTTAGACACAGAACACACAGGGCATTATCACTCGACAATGATGCACAGTGGCAGCTGACCTGCAGATAATGATGAAGAACTTAATGAGGAGCAGGGGGTGCGGAGCAGTGCTGTTTTGGTCCTGCCCTGACAGGTGGAGGGCGCTGTGCCAAAGCTGGGTGCTAAGGAAGACCAGTACCTCCTTAGGGATGAGAGGGACATCAGTGCTCCATTCCTCCAGCCTGCAGAGCGAAAGGTTACTGCACAATAATCCAGAATCGAACTCATATTTCCCATATAAGCACCAGAGCTCAATATGTCTGGAGAATGTTTGCTAACATCTGGACCAAGGCTCCCGACAGCTGATGTGCATTATATCAAAACACACTATATCAAGTATGCATGCTGACATGTCTCCCTTTTGAAATAAAAGCACTTACAAGATGTTTTCTTCTTCAACTGTTAAATGGTAAGCAATTACACAAATATGGGCCACTAAATACCACCATAGTCAGAGATCCATCTTGACCACCTACTGATCAAACTTCCTGTGCCTGTGATATTTTAAGAGGTCAGCATGTGACTGACTCACCGGCGTGGCTCAGTTGACTGCACATCAATGACTTTCTCAAAAGACGCCACGAATGCCTCCAACCACTGCTGCAGGTACCCCACATCTTTCTGAAAGACAGACAGAGATAATGGGGGAAAATGAGAAACATAAAGCAGCTTTTGACCAGCCTCATGGTCACATGTGTAGGTTACATACAAATGCTAAGTATCAACAGATGAAGCAACAAAACCCCATGTGTGATATTAAACTTTGTGTGACTATAGGTGACTATAACTTTTTGACAAAATGACATGTTTTACCAAAAAACATTTTTTACTGGCCATGAAGTTGCATATTACATTGTCTATATTATAAATATCTATTTTTACACGCATGGAATTGTAGCTGCTCATTCCTTGAACATGTGACAAAATAAAGCTGAAATACACAAGCTAGTCTTTGTTTCCCAAAAAAAACTGCACTTGTGACAAAAACATAAAGACACATTGTGATTTGGTTTCTCATATTTGCAAAACAATATTCCACGTTATGCCAAATGGAGGTTACAAACCAATTAGATTTATTTGTCAAAGCCAGATTTTATTGTAAAAGTCAAAACTGGTGAGTATTAAGTATTAGGATAGTAAGCTTTTACACCACAAGGTTTCGGTAAAGCATGACTGGGTGCTATCTTTAAAATCAGAGCATGTACACACACGGCTGTTGACACAACAGGAAACTACAGAGTATGTAACTTGTGTGATGTAACAGTGAAAATTGTGAATTCTTTATGCAAAAAGTGATGCCCATGGTTCCGTCAATGAGAAAAACGCATAATTCACTTTTGAATTTCAGGATTAGCACTTCATTATACAATCCATTAATCTTGCATTAGAGATTTTTGCACATAATATTTAATTTTAAAAGTGTGTTAACTTATAGTTTAATTTAAAGAAAAAAACAACATATCTGCTACATGATCCCAACAATTTATTTTTATTTTGTTAGTGTCTTCAGCCCTCAGATTAAATTGTATGCAAAAGTCCTTCTTTCCTAACTGTAAAGCATTAAATCCTGTGTTTTATCTTTTCTGTACTCAAGGATGAGCAGAAGAAGGCAAAGCTTATCATGGCTTAGTGCTTGGGTGCTACACCTGAAGCTAATGCCAACAAAGCAGCATAAACCATCAGTCACACTGTAGGCCTGCTATTTGAGCGCATTACTCCATTATAACTGCAAAAGACGGCCTGGGTAAACAGAGACCACATGTCCTCTCCAGGTAATTTAATAAGATAAATGTATATAGAACAACATAACATGCAACTATGCTGTGGAACACCAAAATTCAGTGCAATTACAATTCTGGTGTTTCATTTTCAGTCATCATCAATGAATCAAAGAAACTACCAATATTATTCATCTTTAATTAGACATTACAGTTATGTAAAAATTACATATATGTTTATGGTAAAGTTTGCTGAGGTACGAGACTACGAGTTAAGACAAGAGCAAGTCAACATGTGTAACAACATGAACAACAAAACGTAACATGTGACTGTCACTTCAATTTGTGGTTGAAAAACATTTTTTTAAAAAAGCACAGAGCTATGCTTAGCTAAAATAATGTTTTGATCCGCCTACTCATATAGAGGAAGTCAGGCTGCCTGCTGCTACACCATAACACACTCTCTGAGATACACACTTTGATATCACATACAAAGGGAGTTTTCAAACATATAAAAGCAGAGCTGGGCACCTGCAGCTATTACATTTCCACACACTTTTATGCATTTGGTGGACAGTTATCTCCAAAGTGACTTATATTGCATTTAAGGTATGCATTTGATCATTAAATGAGTTGGAAATCAAACCCATAACTGTAGCATTATTTGTGTGGCGCTCTATCGGACAAGCTACAGAAAAGAGAAAACATTACCAGCTGACGTTCATTTAGGGTCCAGTCCATTTCTCATGGCAGGTGATGTGCGGTGGAGGGGCAGTTGAAACCCCAAACTCCGCTGAGCCCCCACCAGTTTGATCAAAACTCCAGAATGTGTCTACGTGCAGAACCCTTAAAATCAACCATAACTCCTTCACATTTCAACATGCTTTGAGATGCTGGCTCATTTCTCTCTGCTCTTTCTTCTCTCAGCTGTCTAAGCTTCTGTCAAGCCACCAGGAAATGGCAAGTCACTTTAACTAAGACGCATTTCCTCTTTACGCTCAGCTGGGCTGGTCGTCACCCCGGTCTCTTTCCCCTGTGACGCTGCCACCGCTTTACTAGTAGGGTGCTGTCTCTCCTTGCTAGTAACATTTAACGGGAACACCAGTCAAAAATAAACCCACTAGAACTGATTCAGCCTTTGACAACATCACACCATCTCTTAAATGATGGGTTGTCATTACAAGAGGAGTTCAAAGAAAATGTTAAATTCGATTAATAATTTACCTGTCTTTCAAAACCTGTATAATGAGAGCAATTTTCATTTTCAACTCTCATTTCCATACTCTACAACAACATTTCATAGTAATCACATCTGTTACACTCCAAAACAAAGACCACAAAAGTACCACAAGTAGTACAACAGAAAGTTTAGTGTTATTTGTTAACACGAGTAACAAGTTCATTATAAAGAACTGATTCAAAAGAGATTCATTTATAAATTGGACATATCAGGTTACACTGTCATATTTACAAGTTATATTGAAAATTTCTATGGTACATTTATGGCTCATTATGTCCTCTTGAACAAAGATGTGTGTGGAAATTCTTCAAATTGTAAACTTTTTGCATTCCACGAAAAACAAAAAACAACGGCATATGATACTGGGAACAACACAAGGATGAATAAATCAACAACAATCTCTTTCATTTAGATCTGTGATTTGTTGCTTATTTCATTTCACTCCTTTTAAGCAAAGCAATACAGTAATTATTTCACCGTAAATCAGCATGCTGCCTAGGATCGACTAGCAATAATGCTATTACACTGCACAGCATAAAAAGCTGAAATCCCAGCTGTGCAACAGAGGGTCCTTTTGTTTTGTAGTATAAAGGCTGTGGTTGACAGCACTGTAATAGCAGGCCTTCATATTCACAAACGACATATTTGGTGTGGCTTTCCAGTAATAGCCACAGGGAAACCTGAAGATTGAGCAACTAATATAACTGATTCCGTCATTGGCATGAATCAGTAGTCAGAAGGAAGTGACATGTTGTGACCTGAACACATGTATGAACCAGCACATTGACAAGCCTTTAACAATTAAACTCTTAAAGCAACAACATTCAGTAAATCTGAAGTTCTTCAGTTAGTGCTTGATTGTATGACAACTGATGGCTTGAAGTGTTGAGTTGAACAGGGTAAAATGCTAAAAGTGTGTCTCTGTGGCCCAGTGTTGCCTACTGTTTCTATCATCACACTTAATGAGTTTTCCATTTTAAGCTCTGGCACAGTTTAATCCAGTAAATTAGATTTTGAACTTGACACAGATTTCAGGTATTGAGAATGGAAGAATGACGAGACAGCTATAACAATCAAGTTCCATTTTTGAAACCTTTCTGGAATTAGTTTTCAAAAATTCTCTGCTAGCAACTGGTCTGAATGATGTGTGAGAATTGGGAAATTGTATTAGTGTACTTACACAATTAAAATGGCATGTCTACCCGTTGGGTAATTGGTCTTGAAACTGCTGTTACACCACCAGATGATTTGGTACTAGCTTGCTTGTTGCTTCATTTCAACAGAATTAAATATCAGTTCCTCAAATAAACAGTCATAAATAACAGCAATACCCAACGCGGTAAATGTGTTTAATAAATAATGTGAAATGAAAGTTTTTAATGCAGATCCCAGAACTGAAAAAGTGGGATAGGCCGTTTAAGAAAGTCAAGTACACTAAGAATGCTGTAGACATCTCAATTTCACGCTACGTCATGTTATGTTAGATATTAGTTTTTCTAGCGTTGAATTATCACTCTTGATGTTACATATTAGTTTATCTAAAATATTCTATTGTCTTGTCTTTATTACTTTATAAAAGTAATGGAATACCAACTGCAACTGTTCATAAGAACCTGCTATTTAACTTAATCAACAAGGATTAATACAGAGTTTGCTAAACTCATTTCAGTTCAGGAACTGATGGTTCTCTGAAGATGGTAAATAACAGATGAGCCCTTGTGTTTGAGATTCACAGCAGCTTCAACTGCCTGCAGCTGCTGGATGGACACAAAGAGAGTTTTCTCTGGGTTTGTGCTAATTGTACAAACTGTTAGCACACACAAGCTTCAGGATACATGTGGAAAATCCCAAAAGATCATCAACAGGCCACACGCATTTTAAATGCTTTAAGTTTATCCATTATCGTGGCTATTAAAGAGTTTGTCGTTAATAGCCACGATAATGGATGAATCTGTGTGTATGATACACAAGTATACACAAAGCTGTGTATGCTTAACCAGCTTCCTCAGCTTCCCTGTGTGCTTTGTGGCGACCATATAAACAACCCATAAACAGCTTCCAACACAAGCAAAAAGGATAATGTCCCCAAAACAACCACTTGAGGGTAAAAACCATAAAGAGAAAATTATTAATTCTAATTCTAATAAGACACCAAAGTATACATAACACAGAATAAGCAATAGTGTTATTACATACCATTGAAGTAGTAGTTGTGTAGCAGTGTTGCTGAATTACAGCTGTTGACAACTGGCCTTCTTACACATAAGAGAGGCTGCTAAAATGAGTCAAATCAGGTTAAATTTAGTTGAACAGGCCCGTGGGGAAGTCTCGGAAAGTACTGGTGCTCCCTCAGAGCAGTGGCCTGGACTTATCCCTCCACCTGGGGCTTTTCGTTTAACGAAAGTCTTTCGTTAAACAGCAGTGTGAAATAGTTTATTATCTGCAAAATCAGAGCCATATTAAAATATGCCCACTCCATATAGAGTAACATAGTAGTTAAATTATTAACCATGTGTGGGGAAATGCTGTGCTTACTAAGGTGAATATCATCCAATTGCAGCCTTAGCACATGATAGCATAAAAGGAAATTCTACTTTAGATTTTGGCCAAAATAAAGCATCTTATAAGGCTGAGTAATTGTTGTTGATTACTCTTTGCAACAGCCCCTACCTACAGTATGATACCTTTAAATGTCACATAGGTAGGCAGCTGACCAGGTTTTGGAAAGTGCTGTGATGTCATTTGGTCTGCTTGATATTACACATAGATGTTCTGGTGTAATCTATCCCATAAAAGTAATGCTTTTAAAGGTGTTAAGGAAACTTGTCAGCTGGTCTCTCACCAGCTAGATTATCCTAAGCTAGTTTAAGATGTTTGTTTGTTCAGCATGGGTAGATGAAAAAAGAGATACATTTTTAGATTTACATAAAACAGAATGGTTTGTATCAGATCTCTCGATACAGACAAAGCAATCCAGAGCATCTTACAACTTAACAACAAAGTCATTGTGTAAATGCTAGCATTACCACATCAATGCAAAAGGTTGAAGTCAAAGCTTAGTCTAAAGACCACAGTGTTCTGGTTTACACAAACAGTGTGTTTTTGTGCACATCCTCTGTCTCACGGCTGATGCAGTCAATGGTGGAAACTAGTGCGTCAATGATTCAAACTGAAGTCATAAACATATTACAAAATCAGGAAGTAGCAAAAGCTTTTTTTGGTCCATGTTGCAGCTCTGTTTGTAAGTTACACTGTTTGTAAATTAGGGTTTAAGATTGACTTGCTAGACATTGTCATTCTTCTGTCTGAATGTTACCTACCTTACCACTAGACAATTATTTGCTGACACATCATGAGCTGTGTGGGTCCAAGAAAGCTCCTGAGTCTAGTTACAAACACATCATTATTACTGCGTAGTTTGGGCACTTTGGTCCTTTGAATCCTGACCGAGTTGCTAAAATGGGGAGCTACGTGTAAATGACTGATTAAGTAATAATTATCTAATAACCTCCAAACAGGGTGTAAATATATAGGCAAGGACAGTCAGATCAATATTAGAAGACTTTTGCCATGGGATATATTTGTCAAACTATAATAACTACAATCATGGCCATCCCAAGTGGATGCGGAGCCCAGGGATACCTTAGCGAATACGTGGCCTGTTTCGCAAACACCTTCTAGGGAGATCCCCCTTAGTTCATTTGCAGCCAAAACAGTAACTGTTTTTTCTCAAACAGACTGCATTAAGATGGACAGTCTGGATTACACAGTAAGATGCAATACACAATCCAAGTATTTAACTATACTTTGTGGATTGGTCGCATCTAAGCTGCCCTATGTTTGCATCTCCACACTGGAGAATCTCAGGGTTTAGCCATTTTTAATTGCTTTCAGGAATGTAAGAGTATAGATAAAACAATGGAGGAAAATGCTTTAAAGACCCTTTCATGCGAAACTCATTCACACGAGATTAGGGTAAAATAAAGGCACCTGTATGCATAACTTTTCCGAAACGTGACGTAAATCTCCAAAACTCGACCTACAGGTACAGGACAAAGCCACACAATAGCAGTTCAAAGAAGTGAGGTGGGTGATGTTGTTCTACAGCTGCCTACACAAGGACTCTAGCCCTATTGTGACAATGTACTGGATCTATTCAGATCAACAGGCTTGTTTGTTGTCAGTAAAAACATGCATGCCTGCCAAGCCAGTCACCTCCTCAGATAAGCACGTGTGAGGAACAACCAACAATCAAACAGACAAATCGCAATGTACATGTATGGGTGATGTAACAATGAAAATCAGCCTGTTATTTTATCATTACGGTAATTCAAGTAGGAGCTGAACTGGTCTATCAGGTTTGTTTTCAAAGTCACAATTGATGGCAGTTATGACATTTTTTTAGAATCAATGAAACATTGCCATTCTAAATGAATAGATTATCACTTTGCCTGTGCTTCTTTGAAACTTAGTCATATGAAATTATCTATACATATCAAGAAGCCAGGAAATTCTCATTTCCATTCACATGGGGGTAAACTAAATGAATGGTTGTGAACTATTCCTACTGTATGTAGAAAGGCATGTAAAAAGGAATGTTTAAAGAAAGATCCAGAACTTACAGTGTCAACATTACAAACACCAAAAATCACAACACAAACAAATTTTTCAAAACCTCTTCCTCTATTAGGCTTCAACTAAATTAGGATGATGATGTGCAGCATGTGTTGGACAGCACAAAACAGGTTGTTCTGGGAGGTTACCAATGGTAGCAACCAAGACAGGAAGTGGTTTTATCACATCAGTGTTGTCCTCTGAACAGCACACTCAACAGGAAGTGGTCTGACAGCATTGCTCTCGCAGCCAAATGAAGAAAAGGCTGGCATACCATTACAGTACAACAAGATCTTCGGATTGACATAACACTAAATGTAGCTGTTCTTCTCTGATTGGGTACTGTTGCTTCTGATGAGAACACACTGTTCAGATATAATGCTAGGCGGCCACATCATGCATTCTAATTATAGCATTGATCTGTTTAAAATGTCTTAAGCTCACATTTTGTTTAAATTCCGGGAACCAGAACTTGATGTCATGTCTAATATAATTATACTAAAATGATACTAATAAACTGACCTTCACAGAGGCTCTTATTGCACTTTGGTTGGACACAAACTTAAGTTCAGCCAAATCACTAGCATATAGGTGAGATAAGAGCATACAATATAGCCCATGATGAGACCAGACAAAAAACAAATAACAAAAATAACGAAAAACAAGCAAATATCAAGTTAGGATCTCTCAGCAGGCAGCAGCCAACAAAGGCATAAAAATGGGTGTTCCAAAAAGATACAGTACATTGGAATGCATTGTGCTGTCAACCAGGCCAAATCACACACATCACACTACAGCACTTCAAATGACATGCTAATGTTCTTTAACAATGTTTAATTGTAATTTTATTTTGGCAGTGTTTTTAAGGCTGATCGATATTCTGGCTGCAACAAGTCAGTAAAACTATCTATCCGCATTGCTTGTCTGGTGTAGATCTCTATTAGCTGTACATGTGAGGCTATACAGTTAAATAAATTGGAATTTAATGACAAAGAATTATAACTATATGAAAACATTTCCAAGCTATTTGGAGAAAGTTGCCAAAGGCAAGACAGATTGACACGTTACTGCATATACTGCTTATAAGGCTGATATTCAATGCAATCTGCTATCCATACAATAATTTTAAGCAGCGTATCACAACATTTAAACAGTGATCTGCATTCTTTTTGGTGACCCCTTGTGCTTCTGGTATCCTGCACCTGCTGTTGTTGTTACCATAGTAGCCATTCATAAAGAACACTTGGTGTAGTGAGGCATTACAGCTGACTTTAGCTGCTGACCAGGAAATTGGCCGTCACGACAGAGTTATAGATCATGTAGAAAACATGGACGCTCGCGTCCACAGTTTGTTTTAAAAAAATCACTCATGTACAACATGTACATGTGTACAACATCGTCGTCCTGTATATACCACCAGAGGGTGTTGTCAACATAAGTATTCTCTTTGCGGCATGCGCGCGTATTTCGTATGTGTAAGTGGCATAATTATAAATATTTATACCATTAACACGCACAATGCATAAACACTACAAACACTAACGCGTGATTTGCTTTTTAATGTCAAATCATTAAATAAAACATTGAGTGTATTTTTTTATTGTTGTTATTTGTGTTCAATGCTTCCCAACACATCATTTGCAAATAAGGTAAGAGACCGTCAATATCTGCTAATACCAATAATAAGAAAAGCGTGCAGGAAGTGGCAGCACCTGACTCGTACAGGTAAACACGAAACCTTCAGTGTAAAGGGTATGACAATGTAAACATAATCTTGATAAAATGGCGTTATGCATTAGCTAAAAAATCCTGTCATCATAATTTTCAACCGCATTATAACAACATACCGATAAGATAAGACGTCTAATGTTTTCGTACTGTACGTGCACGCGCAACCTTCCCAAAATATTTAGAAACGCACTTCCTGAAACAGTTTCAACCCAAAGGGCAAAGGATTGGGAAGGAAATGCTTGCCCTGCTACTTAAATGCATGATGCGACTTAATGGCAAATGCCAGTGGCAAGTTTGTAGCAGCTGATCAAGTCAACATAAAACTCCAACAGGTGTCGGGGGGTTGCCATCGCTAAACAGTGACTCACCTTAGTATAATATAACATCCACAGCTCATACAGTCGCTCTTTCGAAGCCATTCTTCCTCGCCCTTCTGTGTATTCCCTTAAACCATTTGACTATACATCCAGAGAGAAACAAATTAAGTAGCCAGTGTTTGACTTTGCGAAGATCCAAGGAATACTGTTTGTGAGAAACAGCATGTTGCTGTACAGCTGTCCACTACCTGGTTGGCACGCTTTCCCAAAGTTGCATGTCTTTTTTAGATGGCGAGTGGGTCAAAATGGCAATTCCGAGCGAAGGAACATTTGAGGTCTATCGCAGATCAGGCGCTGTCGGAGTGCGCATCTCTTTTGGATAAATTATATGGGAGTTACACGCACTTGTCTGAGCACGTAGAGCCCTGTTCACACTCCATTCCCCTCCTCCCGTGCATTACAGTGGCAGTAGAGAGCAAACCAAGACACACCGGGAGGAGTTCAGTTCAGCCTTAGAGATACATAGATTAAGGAGATGCCCTTCAGAGCATTATGATCTTAAAGATTTAAGTTTAAGACAGGATGATTCATAAGACAATATAGTACATACATTTTTGTGTTTTGTATATACAACACTTTTGAATATTTGTTAAATGTTTTATTTGAATGGCAACTGAGCTGTGGGCATTAAGCCATTAATTATTATTCTTATGAGTTGGTAAGAACTGAATCATAATTAGGATTTGTCTCATTATTTGTTACTATTAGTTATTGTTTTTAAGTAAGGGGTGGACACCTGAAGACATACAGCCTGAATGTGAAAGTTAAAGCAAAGAGACAGTTAAAACCAAAATATAGATCAATGTAGATCACAATAAAGTATCACAATATGTGATCTATTTAAAACAATATAGATCACAGTGTAATTTATACTGCATAACACTCTGCATTATTATGTATACTCCTCACAACCAACAGTCTTATTTTCAGTTTCACCATTTAAAAACAGGATCTAGCTGCATTATAGTGTCAGTAAAGAGCAAACCTTCCTGTTTATTCCCACATCTTGGTCTTTTCTAACATGTGCTTATACAGACTTTTCATGTCTTCTAGGGTTGTTAATATTCCTTCCTCAGAAATAAAAATATGGTGGTGACTGTTGTTTAAAATCACAGAACTGTTACTATGTTCTCACTTACAGGCTGTTTCTTTGGCACGTGTGCTGCCTGAATTAGACAGGATGAAGCGAAACAATCTTAACCAACCCAAGATTTGATTTTGTAAGTAAAATAACACCATTTTACTTTCAAAATTCGTCAAGACCCATAATATGCTCATTGGATCACTTGTGAACCCATGCAAACACAATGCAAATAAAGTGGTGTTGTCTGTATGATCTCATATAATGGAGTCTTGCCCATGGTCAGTATGATCAGACACTTATTTTTGCCTACATGATTATGCTGTCACACAATTAACCTGTCACATAATTACTCCAGGTATGGTTGATGCTGTACTGGGAGGTGGTCATAATGCACCATTGTATGTGTTTCATTACTGTGCATCATGAACACTGTTTGGCCAGCTCTGGTCAATGGAAGAGGATGGACCTAGAGGCAGCTGTATTGCCATGGCAATGCCCTACATTCCACAATATGTCACGTCCAGGGTGTTTGTGGGCCTGCTTTGAGAGTTTGCGTGGGCTGTGTTTTTACTATTCAAATGAGTTGTGGTTTCTGTAATAAAATATGATTTTGTTTTAAAAAACATGCTGAAAATATTTGTTAATAACTAAAATCCAGTGATGTAAACACCATCACTCTATTAGTTGACCTAAATGTGCAATGTTACTATATGAGCACGTTATTTTACTAACAATATTTTATCATTATATTTTATCATAACAATATTATTTGATGTATTATTACTTTTATATCTAATGATGGCGCAAATTAATTGGTCGATGTAATTTGGTTATGTATAAGAGACTTCTATTTGTTGAAGTATGACAAGTTAAATACGGAAACTCAATGTTTTCGGTGCTCATCAGTAACCCTTGAACAGTCCTCGTAATCAACCTCCGATTAAGTGATCTGGCGTTCATGCTTTAATTTTATAATGGAAAAGCCTGCTGGTTCCTTACAAGAGCAAGCTTTAAAAAGAAAGGAAAGATTAAAAGCGTTACGAGATCGCCAGCTACAAGTGAGTACAAATATTATAAATAAAGTTGTAAAGACACTGGAAGTAATATATAAGATCAGTGGCTAACCTACTTTAGTTAGCAAGTTAGCAAAACAGTAAAGCAGGTTACAATTTGGGAAATTCCTGAAAAAGTTTAGTGTTAGGGTTAAAAAGTATGGTAATATAAAATATGTATTCTGGTCATTTTGGCTATTACAATTTTTGGATACTGTTTGAATACTTTGATACTGTTCACCTATTTTGTGACGTGTGGCTGCCGGCTGGATGATCATTAAACAAATCGTTTGTTCAGTTACTTTTGAATTACTTAGTTTGAATAAAAAAGAATAAAGAAAACAAGGAAATAAGTAAAAATTTATATACGATCTAGGGACAATAAAAAACAATAAAAAAGGGTTTATTATTAAAGCATACACTTAAACGATATTTAAGAATGCTAATTATCAAATGAACAAAACTACCATATAAAAATTCGTATAGCTACAAACTAATAAAAATACATAGGATAACAACAACAACAACGAATCTCATTAATATAAACGGGAAAAAATAAATATATCATAGTATATAGGAACATGGGTATCCTGCATATGTACTGAGTGTAAATACTAAAGTAAAGAAATAAAGAAAAAGTAGTGTAATAGGGATGTGTTCATATATTAATATGTATATACAATTGAAATGCCTATCATGGTAAATACACCTGAACAGTCACTGTTGGACAAGATTGGCCAGATGCAACAATATTTGGACAAGATTGGCCAAATGCAACAATATTTGGCCAAAGACTTTTCAGTTAATTTTTTAGTGAATCAACAGACTTGAATACCATGGAATAGAGGCATGACTTAAACCTTCTGCTGATAGTATAATGTAAGCTGATAATAGCTGCCCCAATAGCAAAGGGCAATGCAATTTGTGTCCTGCAATGTATGAGAAAATATTGTAAAAGGCTTTATCAGTTTATAACTATAGCCCCACCCCCTGCATTTAAAGCTTATTGTTGATTACCTTCGAAAGTAATTTCCACTTGCCCTAAATAAATGCCTTTCTTCAAAGCTTTTTATTTTAAGTTCTTGAAAAAAGTTTTCATTTCTGATCATCTTTATGCTTCATATACTGTTGATCGAGTTTATTTTGTGTTGAACCCGGAACATTGCTTTAATGCTGTTTGGATGTTTGATTTATGCTCCCTTGTAGGTTGAAATTGAATTGTAAACATAGGGGCATTGGCACTAATTCAGTGTTCCTCAGGCTGACTTGATTACTGTTTGGATCATAATTTGGTTTTGTCTTATTGCTCACATTAATTGGTTATTTAACTACAGGGCCGAGCACCTGAGGATGGAGAGCCTCAGAGCAAAAAAGCCCTAGGCGAGTCTGAAGCAGAGGAGAGACACAGGTAAAAGTCTGCAGGACAGTGTCACATTCTAATCAGTCTTTTTTTTCAGTTTTCTAACATTTAGAAATTGGTTAAATACACAATATTGCTTCTCTCTTTATATGAGTGTTGTGAGGTAAAGGTCTCTGTTGATCTCAGTTTTATATTAGTCTCAAGGCCTCAAGCTCTTAGCTTTTTTCCATTGTTTACCTTCTGATTCACAGAACCCTTGTGCTGTTCTGCCTGAGCCCAAGAGCTGTTTGTCATTGACTGTTGCAAAGGTTTCAAAACAATCACCACCCAATATCTGGAGTGTGTCTTTTAAATATTTGTTAAGAACTTTGGGAAATTTTTGTGTGTCTAAGGCACTGACTTTTGTTAGAGGAGGCTTCTGAAACAGAGTTGATATTGGAGGATTATTGTCTGGAATGGAATGTTTAAAGGTGTGTCTTCCTTAAGCATGTATAATTAAAGTTGTGACACTGCTTGGATTGCAAACAAAGGGGTCAGTAATACTGTAAATTACCGCCCAAAAGTCTTGTTGTTTTGACACTTCTCACACTACCATACCTGATGAGATAATATACTACAAACATTAATAAAACTCTAATAATATATAATATGCTGCAAAAATGACAACAGAATGACAGACACTGATGTCATTTAGAATTTTAGGGGCAGGGAAGCATAGATAATAGCCTACATAATTTGATAAACTGGTTGTTATAGAGGTGGTTTGTTATTTTATGTCATAAAAATGCCTGGAAAAGAGCCAAAGTCTATAAATCAAAATAAACATTTTATTTTGTTATCTTGTTTCCTTAGCTGTGCCGCAAAGCTACCTTGTTTATAATTTACTGAGCATAAATATTGTTCCTTGTTGGTTTGTGGCCTGAAAAACCTTTTGTTTTACTGGGCAGCTTTGTGGCGTTAAACTGTCAAATTTCTGAGGTGAGGCAGATAATGAATGTCTTCTCTGAAAGCACCTTTTGAATCTAGCTCAACCTTTCACCTGAAACAGACAGTATTTAGAGGCTGTTGTCTTAGACAAGTGTTGGTATTGACAAGGTCAGAAAAGCTTCGAACTTGACTTTTCCTCTGTGTAATGCTTTCTTGTCTAAACCTAAAACTTTCACTGCAGAGTGGCATTCAATCTTCCAGACCACTCCATATTTGCTGTTTTGTCTTGGGGAAATGAGTTTTGTCAGCAGTCAGTATTAACTATACCACTACTAGCTATTTTAGGGTAAAGGAAGTCCATCGGCTGTTTGACAGGCTGTGAGAAACAAGAAACCTCCCACCAGAACTATCAAGGCCTTAATTCAGCTTCATCCCTCTGTGCACTTGAAGAACACAACAGCTATTCCCTTAAGCATTAATCCAGACTTTCTCCATGTGATTAAATTGGGAAACAGGATACTGCTCTAGCCAACATGCCCAAACCCTTGGCTGCTGGAGTTATTCGGAGTGCTTAAGGAGGTTCTGCTCACTTAGTCTGACAAACGACTGTTGACATTCCGCAAGTGTTGGATTGTTCGGCTGCTCTGCTGTAAGAGAGCCAGTGGTCCTGTATTGTTCCAGCAGGTGGTCAGGAAGTCTCTTCAGGAAAACTCAAGACGAGGAAATGTTCCCAGCTCTTTGTCTGGGCCTCTTGTTTGAGTGTTTTTCCAATGCCCTTGTTTGTGGTTGTAATATTTTAAGCTGCTTTGCAGGGCCTTGACAAGGTTGGCTGTAAAATTGATTATTATTAAGGTACTGATGGCAGAGCTTTGTGTTATTTGTGCTTCATTACACTTTATTTTGGAAACCGTACACCCAAGACCATTGAAAATCAGTGACTCATGAGTGACTCAAAGTTAATACAACAATTAATCTGGTTCCAGCCCAACTAATTACATGGTTTTGATTCAACTGCCACTCATTTGTATAAATGTGGGCCTGTCGTAGCCCTGTCCTTCATTTTGAAATGGACACCTTTTTGGGAGACCGATCAGCTGAAAGTTAGTTCTGTCGCCTATAGAATAGTTTGCAAACAATGTTCAGCTTCTGTAGATCAGGCTGTAAAGAACCCTTTGTGGTTCTCTGAAAATCCAGACATTGCAGACATTGCTGTAACTTGCAAAGATGTTAATAGACCTACCAGTTGTGAGATGACATAACTGGGCTTGTTTCAACTCCTCAGCTGTGAGGCTGCAGTCCCTAGACACAACCAATAGAACAGGTGCTACATGCTAATTAGCTGGTGCTACAAAGATAAAGGGAAGCTTTGTGCACATGGTGAGTGACTGTTCTCTATAGATGCCACCACAGGCCAGTTTCATGGCTGGGACAGAACCAGCTGCTCATTGTCCATGCTAAATGTGCTGCACTGCCATCTGCTGGTTAATGGATTTTCCTGTAGTATCTTGTGTGTCTGTTGTAATGTCTGGACTTCATTGTTTTAAGCACTTATATTATCTTGTTCTGTGTTTAGATGTCGGGCAGTTAGAAACACTTTTGTGTTGATCATGATTAATATTTTTTACAGACTCTGAGTGGGGCATATTTATTTTTCTAAAAATAATCGTGTGAAATGTATTGATTATTGGTGTGAGAATATTTATACAGTATTGTGAGGTGAGATATTACAGTTGTTTGAAACATTTTTCATTACAACTACAAAATTAATAATAGGTTGTAATGGTGGCGAAGGTGAAACAATCGTTTATGACTTGGTATATTGCTAATAGTTCTGCAGCTAGTCATGTGTATTCCTGAATGAATGTGTTTGCAGAGAGCTGAAGCTGAGGAATTACACCCCGGAAGACGAGGAGCTGAAGGAGAGACAGGTGCCCAAAGCAAAGCCCGCGTCAGGTGAGAACGCCACTAACATACCTGCATGAGAATTATTTTCTTTCTGTCGATACATTTATAAAGACTGCTTAATTTCTGTTTTCTTAAAGGTGCACTTAACATGCAACGTTATAGCAAAGTAATAAAGTTCTATTTCTTCTAGCGGTGTTGTAGGAATGCTGCTGGCTGCACCTTTCAATGATAGTTCGTGATTTTCTTTCTGCTTGAACGTTAAACTGAGGCTGTTGACCTTTGAGGAATTGTCATGTTGAGTGATAACGCCGTAACAGGTGATCTGGTGTTTAGTCGGTCCTCTTGTATATTCCTGCAGTGGAGGACAAGGTCAAAGACCAGTTGGAAGCAGCAAACCCAGAGCCTGTGATTGAGGAAGTGGTGAGTGGATTTTCCCTCAGTCCAAAGTCTCTGTTTTCAAACATGTCATACCAACAGCTCATTTATTTACTTTGCTCTACTTTTAGACAAAATAAATCAATGTTGTCTTCATTTCTCTCTTGACTTGTTTCCTCAGGATCTGGCCAATCTTGCCCCCAGAAAACCTGACTGGTATAAACCTAATTTACTCTTCACAATTGGTCTATGTAGTCAACCTAACCTAAATATAAACATTTTGTATTTGTAATAGGGATCTGAAGAGGGATGTTGCCAAAAAACTTGAAAAATTGGAGAGACGAACACAGAAAGCCATTGCTGAACTTATACGTGAGTATGACATGACATGCTTCTTAGGCTTCTACTTTTATTAATGTCTTAGTTGTAATGTGTGAGATAAAAACATATCAAGTATATAAATACTTTGTGTTTGGTTCAGTAACCTACTGAAACTAGAGCTGTGATGTTAGTTTGTAATGAGTTCAGGCAGGGCTTCATGTGAGGCTAATTGCTGTGTGGTTTACAAAAGCTCCAGAGATCTGGATGCTCCTGATGACATCATGGATGGAGTTCCTGTCTCTATGGTCCTATCCCAAATGACACCCAAAACCCTTATGGTCTTTCTCTGGGTCCACACTTTGGTGATGTAATGCCACATAGACTGAAAGGAAGTCCAGAGTGGAGTTCACAATGTTTAACTGTGTGGGCAAACACATGCAATAGCTGTTGCAGGTCATTTGGGACAAGGCCTGTGTATTTCTGTGGTACAGAATAAATCCATCTTTAACTGTCATTTCTGCTGCACTGCAGTTTGTATCCAGGAAGCCTCACTGTCACATTTATTGTAATGTATGCCATGGTTACCATACGCATACTACAGGGGGTACAGATTTAAAATTTGCTGACCCTATTCAACAGAAATTGACTTTAACATTAAATAGTATATGTATTAAAAATATATAATGCTATTATGTACAAAATAAACATCTAACTTATTAACAATCACAATTAAAGGCATAATGTGACTGTGGGGTTACTTAAGTTACTTAAAGTCTATTAAAATGAAAAACCAAACCACCAGTAGTATTCAGCTCTTTGCTCGTAAACATACTATAGGCCTACTATAGGCCTAATTAGTCTTATACATCCCACACATATTATTTGCAATAATACCATTAACATGTCTGACATTTGTTCTGTGTTTTTATTATTATTCTTTGTTTTTTTATGTAAAGCTGCTTTAAAGCAATGTAACATTGTAAAAAGTGCTATTTAAATAAAATTGAATTGAAAAATTGAAATTATTCTGCTCTTTCAGCAGAAGCCGAGTACACAGGAGTCTGAGGTGCAACATGTACTCGTGTATCTTTACATCTCATGTGTAATCTTTACTGTGATTTCACAGGTGAGCGGCTGAGGGGCAGTGAGGAAGAGCTGGCGGGGGCGGTCGGAGCCGTTGATGTGGAACAGGGAGACTCAGACTGAGGGTCCTGAACAACAGATTTTTATATAGGTCCATTTTTCAGACAGCAGTGTCCTAGAAGCAGACTGCACAAGTTTACACACGGTCAGATGTGTGTGCACGTGTTTGTGTGAGAATGACACACAAAGAATGAGAGAAAACCGTTTAATGTTTTTTTGAGGAGTACACAAAGATAAAGTCTTTCTCTTTTTTGTTTATAAGTAAACAACTTTATTTTTAAATGTGGACTGTCTTATTTTTGCCTCTCTGACCCTCTGAAGTGTTCATCAAGCTCAGTGGGGTTTTTATTCACAAACAAGAACAGTAATATAGAAGGGCTGTTTTAATTTTTCATTGGTATATGAACAAAATTTGAGGTTTTATAATTGGGCAACAATGCAATGAGGAAACAGGTCTTTAATCCAAGCAACAGGGTAAGGGTACTTTAAGCTAGTATCTTAGCTTAAACTGTATTATACTGCATTATTGTGCCATTATTTAAAAATACAAATGAGGAAGTTAATATTGGTTAAGTTGGGCTAATAGAAAACAGTAGAGGCACATCTAATTTTGGCAACAAACAACAGGCCTATATGTTTAGACCTTTAAAAGACAAGTTGTATGGACAAAGCAGCTAGTTTTGCGTTAAAAGCACGGCTTTGACAATAAAGTGCATTCCTTATCTCCCACAATAATATAACTACAACGAAGAGACAAAGAACAAAATGACATTTCACACTGAAATGTAACTTATTCTAAATATTAAGGTAATAATTTAAATTCTTTAAATATAATTTATTGAAATATATTAAGATTATAATGTTGTCTTACTAGCTTTTGGTTGTATATTCATAATTAATGAACACGTATACATTGATTAAAGGTGTCCTGTCCTACGTCTCTTAGTCAGACCACTAGGAGGAGCCATTGCACAATGGCGTGCAGGAGTTTACGTTGGTCATCAACTTTCAGCAGATGTATTTTCATTCAAAGGTTGATTCACTGTTTAGGTTTATCATCTTTTAAGGTTACAATACTGCTTGGAGCTAAAAAACTCAACTGGATCTCTGTTTACCATAATGAGTTTAGATCTTAAAACACTACGGTATCTCCGCCATCAAAAGAAAGGTTTTCTGCTAATTTGCAAAATCTTGCTGGTGTGGTACAATTATACACATTTATGCTAAGGTTAATGTTTTTTTCATGTCCTCTGCACCTAAGAACATATTAAAGGACGAACTGGCTTCACATTATATAATGGTAATCCACACACACACACAAATAAACATCATTTAGCTAGTAGGTTCTAGACTACATATTTAAATACTACCAAATAATTTAAATGTTCTTTGCAACAGTATAAACGGCAAGCATTACACATGAGAAAACATACTGTGATCTTTTGCGTTGCGACTCCACAAAGGGAATCACTAATATTTCCAACACAAATCTTCCCTGCATTTCCTGTGATTCTAGAGTATAAACTTACAATGAGGAAGAGCTTGTCTGGAATCTAGGTGGTTCTGTGTGTTGGTGAGATTTTGACATGCACATCAGCTGGTTGAGATTGATGACCCATTGCTGTGTGTAGCAGGAAGTAGTTGGAACTCCACTGACCACATTTATTCTCACATTGCTGTGATGTGGCACCACTGAAGCTTCAAGGATTGTAGCCCTTGATTAGGATTGGAAGCCTCAGCAGGAGCTAAAGAGAGCAAAACTTGTCCTGCTACAGTTGAGTTGGGATTTCTGGTCCTGTGGTTGCAGGAGATGTGGATGGTGTGAAGGTAAGCATTAATTTTTGCTTTCGCTGTGTCCTCCTGTCTCAATTTTTCGTGCAGCAGGACCCAGCTCCACCTTACACACCCGCTGGGCAAACTTTAATGAGCACAGTGTCTCTCCGACATTACTCTCGAGAGATGAAACCTGAAACCCACACAGATAGAAGATTTAAATTATTTTTATATAAATGTTTAAAGCTGCAATATGTAACATTTTTTTGGTAAAAATAAAAACAGTTCCTGCACAAGTACATAACAGATCAGTGTTATGTTCTCCTCACCTTACCCTGAGACACAACGATATGTGTATATTAATGTATGTATACATTAAGAATAATTTTCTACAATGTAGACCACACTTTATGCTAGTTGTCAAAAATGAGACTACATGCAACATTCCAGGGTTTAATATCGTAATCACATTTTAGTAGACCAGAGAAACCACAAAACTATTTTGTTACAAATATTGCCTAGTTAAATCGTGTACCTGCACAACCATGGCAGTTTTGTTGCCTTTTCCCAGTGAGTCCTGCAGTAGGTAGGTAAGCCGTGAGTTCCTGAAGGGTATGTGAGTCTGGTTGGCCTTCAGAGCCTGGATTACATCTCCTAGAGCTAACAGTGAGCGGTTGATGTTCTGAGCTTCCTTCAGTCTCTCACCCTCTGCTCCAGACTTCCACACTCTCTCAGAACCAGCCAGATCCACAAGATTCAGCTTACCTGCAAAAAGGAGCTCAAGATTCAGGTCATTTAGGGACATGCTAGGCCAAATCTAACAATGTTTACATTAAGTTGTACTGTAATGTGTTAAGTCATGGGGACTTCAGATACAAATCCTGAATGACTGGGACTAACCGGTGGTCTTGGCTCCACTGGCAAGGTCTGTGCCCAGCACAGTAACAGTAAGCAAGGCATGTGAACGAGAGCTGTGCTGATTCATCTGTGTTCCGAATGTAATCCTGTTCTTTCGAGCTATGGCCAAAATCTACAAGAGAAAGAACAATATTTGAGAGAAAGTTGTTGTTGTACAATCAGTCTGTTTCTTGAGAGGTGGCATCAAGGGACTGACTTTCTTGATGTGCTGGAAGCTTTTGACCTCCATGACCCTGAGTCCTGGCACATGTAGCTGTCCTGTCCCATCAGGGTTGATCTTGATGTCAAGCTTCTCTCCGTCTTTACTGAGCAGATCTCTGAGGTTGACATCCAAAAGTTGACAATCCAGTAAGTGGTTTTGCAAACATATAATGTACATAGATGCTCCTGCAGTTGTTTTATCAACACCCTGAAACTTTAACAGCTTAAAATAGGATAAACAGGTTTTAGCTGGTCTCATCTCTTACAGGTAAGACAGTCAAGATAACCGTACCTCAGGACCTCGTTGTAAATCTCCACTGAACTGACACTGACAGTGTATGTCCACATGTCTTTTCTTTCCTCGATCTCATTGAACAGGTGTTTCAGGGCACTCTGGTTGATGCCGGGGTTTTCGATGCTACCCTGAATGGACACAGAAGGTCAGTGAGTTATGACAGTCTTCTTGAATAATTTATTGGGATAGATCATCAGGGTCAAAGTGTGAAATCTGAATCATTTTCTATGATACTGTAGAGTCTTTACACAATCTTCATACCTCCATAGTGTAAGTCTTGCCGGATCCTGTCTGGCCATAAGCAAAGATGCAGACGTGATATCCATCTATACAGGATGTGATGAGGGGCTCAATTTCCTGAAACACCTGTGAGATAGAGGTTCGGAATAGTGAAAAAAACATATATACTAAAAACAGTGTTAAAAAAACGTGTTAAGATTAAACCAGCAATACTGAAACCTGAAAGTTTTGCGTGTAAATATGCCATACAGTCTGCTTACCTCTTCTTGAGTAGCCTGAGGGTGAAATACTCTATCCAGCTCAAAGATTTTAGCTTTTCCTTTGCTTAAAACTGTGAGTGCAGATTCATTATGAGGGTCAGTTGTCACGACGACTGCTTGTCCCTCCTCATGTTGATCTTCCTTCAGTACTGGCTTTACACGACAAAGCACACGGATATTACCTGGTGATAAGACAAGGCAAGACTGTAACCACATGGGGGTGGGTTGGTAAAATGGTGAATACTGCTTGGATTTAACCCAACCTTTGAGTTCAACCAGCTGCTCGTGGTACTTCCTGCGCAGCGCCACCTCTTTCCTGTATTTCTCCAGAAGGTCTTTATTGGCCTCTGACATCTCATTTATAGCTGCTGTAATCTAGAGGATTTACGTATGATATTGCAGACATTAAATAATGATTTAGAGATTATAACAACAAAACTTGAATAAATAACCCTAAATTGACCAAATTATATTTATACTTAGCTCAAGATTTTAGAGACTGTAATTTAATGCGAAATTATATTGTATAGTATATGTTTCCCCACCTGTTTCTTGGCTTCTTTGATAGCTGTTCCATAAAAATCCGAAAAGTTGCGGACCTGACTGCGCAGACTGGCATAGTCAGTCTTCATGGAGCGTAAGGTAGGAGGTAGGGCGCTTAAACGCTTCTGCAGAGCTGCCAGTCAAATACATAAACATGAGCCAAATTACTGAATCTAACACATTTAATACTAAATAATTGTCAACAAGAAGATATAAAGCCTTGTTCCAAATGCTGCCTTCAACTATCAGCTCTTCCACTTGAAATTGGTGACATATGTAATACCAGACTATCTGCTGTTAAGTGTACACTAGTGCAGGGTAAGCAAACAGGAGTATTGTAGCTGAGAAGCGGTGCATGTGAGGACACTGACACATTTAGGGCTCCATCTGGGAGAGTCTGGAGTTCATTGTGAACAAAGCATCAGAAGGCATGAACCATCTAGTAAGATTTGTAATATATAGAGCAGAAACTCACTTGTGAACTGGTCCTGGAGGCTCTGCAGATGTTCTTCAGAGCAGTTAGCTGCTGCTTTCACAGCTGCCTCTTTCTTTTCCTCAAGATGCACAATCTCCTTCAGCAGCTCCTCCCTCAGGGTACCAATCTCTCTCTCATACGCGGCAATCTGTGGAGATTCATTAATTTCTAGTGGAGCTGAGGTTTTGTGTTTCTGAAGTGTGCTGTGTAATTCATGGGCTTTGTATCTGAATCAACAGAGGTCGAGTTCCTTTAGCTGTATATGTACAGCCATACAATGAAAGGGATAAAGCTCAGTGACCTTGTGTTGCAAATTGCAGCTGATTTCATCTGAGTGTCGGATGTTCTCCTCCAGCTGTCGGCATCTTTCTCTCTCACTGGTCAGCTTCCCGGATAGCTGTTCATTCTGTTGCCTGGCTTCTGCTAGCTGTCGGAGTGTGGTAGGTGACTCCACTTCCACAGTCTGAGTAACGTACTACATGAAAGACAAAAGAGGACTTGACTTCTCCCTTTTCCCAACCAAGATATATCAACTGTGGATCACAATTAATGTTGCTCTTACTAGTTTACTAGTTTACACAAATGTGCCATTTTCTTTTCATGGGAAAGAATTCTATGGATTACAGTTAAGTCCGAAACTGCAGATGCTTCGTTTGTATTTATGAAAGTATAACCATAAACTCCTAATGTTTGTTGATATGTTTCTGATGAAATTGCTTGACAGTTTCCTTTTTCTGTGATGACACATTTTCTGTTGAAACAGGAATGGGACATTCTTTAAATAATCAATAGTTGTTAGTTTTTCATCAGAGCCATAAACCGAGAGCCATGATTTCATACTTGCTACTGTTACTCAGAGGCAGTTGCATTCTCTGTAGAATTTTATTGGACAAAAAATAGTGTAAGTGCAAGATGAGTTATCAATATTTTTTATTTGTCCAGAATAAAGAAATCCTTTTTTAAAGTTTACAACTGCTTTTAGGAGTCAGCTTTTAGGAGTTTATGTCATACATGGTCTTAAAGCTAACAGACCAACAATATATCAGTGCAACAATATATCAGTATATCCCACTGCTCTTACTTTAACTACAGGGGCCTTGTTGCGCACTTTGTCGAGTTCTAGCTGTAGCTCTCTGACGCTGTCCTCCCGTCTCTTCAGCTCCTCGGCTTTCCTCCACTCGCTCTGCTCCCTGTGGTGCTCCAGACGAGACAGCTGCTCCACCCTCTGCTGCAGACAACTCTCCAGCTGCACAATGCGACTGCGCAGGTTCTCATTTTCCTTCAGGAAACATTAGTGTGTGTGTGCGAAACACAGGCATAATGACAAAGTTACACAGAAACAGAGCAAATTACTTTTGGCACTAGCAAAATTTCAGGCATGGATTTTGATGTCAGAAATTGACAGTCAAAAGTATGCAACAAAGAATTTAGATTTTTGGTCTCACTTTTATAAGCACAGAACTGGACTGGGATGGGATGACTGACAGCTGCTGCAGGAGACCCTGTGTCACTGTAAGACTGTGTTTCAAACTCTCGTTCTCCGCTGATAAGCAAAGCACTCGTTTCTCTGAGTCTGTCACCCCCTGGGGAAGACAAAAACGGTATCTAATAAAACAACCCAGATAAGCTGTTGGTCGGGAATAATTCTGACTGTCTAGCCTGGTGTTAATGCATCACCTGATTTGAAATTGGAACAGATTGTTCCACAAGCTTACCGTTGCGACTCTGAGTTTGGACAGCTCCTCTTCTCTTTCCTCAATACAGCTCTTCAGCTCATCAATCTACATGCAGAAAATCAATTCTGTCAGCTAGGCAAGCCTAAAAAAATATATGAGCGAACAGGAAAGCAATGAAATGGTTAAATGGATGGAAAAGTAGCTGAGTGTATGAAATGTGGAAACTGATATATTAAAAATAACAAAATGTGACTGGGCAATCAGTGTGGGTGGAGTTCAATACCTGTGTTTTGAAACTCAGGACCAAACCCATAAACCTTTTGGGATCATTGGAAAGGCAGAGACATAAAATGATGGATTATGACTTGATTATGAATAGATGAATGATGGCTTGAATAAATGAGAAAGACTACATGAAAAGATTAGAATGAATAGAAGCTGTGATTGAGTGAACAGAGCGGAGGTCTAATGCTCAGCACCTGCTGTTGGAAGGCCTGTACTTTAGTGTGACGATCTCGTTCTCTCTGCTCAAGCTGGGAATGAAGTGATCGCAGTTCTCCTCTGAGCTGACTCCTCTCTCCCTGTAGCCCGTGCAGAGACTGCACCAACTTATGCAGCCCTGCTGGAGACTCTGATGGGACACACACACACTTGAACTTATCTACCAAAACAGGGACAATTTATAGACTTCTGTTGTTTTTATAAACAGCTAGCAGTAAACACTATAACCTAACCCTAACAGAAAACGTTCTGCTTTTTTCAAATTAAAAAACATTTTATGATTTTTTTACAAATAAGGGCATCCCCAAATAGAGGTTTTGCTCAGATTTGTCAGGTTTTGCTCACTTTGTACTCCCCCACCCCACACACAATATAAAATATTAATCAGACCCCCATATTTAAAAACGAGGCAGATTTTCTCTGTAATCCTTTATAATAACATTAATTATCTAACTACAGTATATAATACTTAACAAATCTGTTAAATAGCTACAAATGTCATAACAATTTTTAGTTTTATACTGTAGATCATCTTCACAGGATTTCACTGGCCCCTGATTAAAAAGCCTGGAGAATTAGGAATTAGTTTGTCTCATTGTCGCTTTAGTTCAGTTTTTCACTGATTTACTCTTTAGTTAAGAACCTCATAGTCTTAGTAATTCAGCCCTTCTTTAAGATTTAGCAGCCTGAGAATCTCAGAGCTGAGAGCCTGGCAGCCCAACCGCTCTGCATCATTTTATTATGTTTCCCGACTTTAATTATTAATATGCCGAGTCAGAGTTGCTGTGTTTTCCTGTACTGAGCACTAATTACAGAGTCAGGCAGCATCAGGTCTGTGCTGTCAGTCTCTCAGGGGGGCTGCAAGAGGACTGGAGTGAATGGAGACTCGCTCACGAGGACGCAGCAACAAACGTGATGTGAAACAAACGTGCCGGAGGAAGAGGGGGAAACAAACATCAAACAAACAATTGTGAAGATGTTGCTGCTGTGTAATGTTGGTTTATTAGAGCACACTCTAAATGATCTGTCTGTCTGTCCATCCATCTAACTATCTATTTATCTATTTGTGTGTGTATCTATATCTACAACACATACACACACACACACACACACACATATATATATATATATCAGTTTAGCAGTGGTGCACGTGAAGTTCAGCTGTGCTAGCGGTAAGTTGTAAGTGCACTAGCGTTTGTCAGAGAAGCAGCTCTCCCAATGTTTTATTCATCTCTGTGAGCCAGACAGAGACACAAGCAAAGTGCTGTAGGCATGTGTCAGCCATGCCAGATATTTTTACTAAATGGCTAATAACATATTGATTCTCTGCAACCCACACATGTATTGCTAAAATGCAATTTAGCCATCTGACCAACATGCGTCATATTTGTGTTTAAGATAAATTCAGACACGTGGGCGTCGTGACCATTAAACACCTCTAGGATAAATATAGCCCAGTAATGTTGGCATTAAGTACCATGTGTGTCCACTGTACTACAAAGTGTACATCTGACGCTGATTTGGACATGCTCTTTAATGTTGTGTGCGGCTGGTATCTGTAGCCCATACATGCTTAAGTAAGTATGAGTGGTTCTGGTTGACAGATAACCTGCTGTATCATTTCACAGGGGAACATCTGGTGATGTCTGATGAGAAACAGAGAGACCAGATGTCCCCTGAGGTCACTGCCAGCTGCAGTGGCCAAAACCACCTGCCTGCTTTTTTTGGCACTTTGTTCCACTATCATCATGTAATTAAAGTGCAATTTTTAGCTGTCACATGAAGCAAATGTGATTTCATCCCTTCAACTTAAAACTACAAGATTCTCAATCCTGCAGCATGTGTTAAAAGTATATCCCCATTTTTTAGTCAGACCAAACATTAAACTTCAGCTATCCACGGCTACAATCTTCCTCCACATTGAGTTTCTGTTATTTCTTTAGTTAAAAATATCTTACCTTCATTCTCGGGTGTTGGACTCTGTTGCTGGGCGATCACTTCCTCCAGGTTATTAATGACGCTGTTCTTGTCTCTGAGCCGTTGGCGGTAGGTGGTACGCAGGGCCTTCATTTTCCTGCGGTGCTGGGCACGATGTCTGCGCAGTTGCAGTCGGTATTGATCGGCCTGCTGCTGCAGCTGCTGCAGGTGGGAGTATTGCTCCAGGAAACTTAGCAGGTGTGACATCACCGACAGCAATGGAGACTCTGTCACCTGGATGATACACATATTTAATATGTTACTTTTTAAATGTTTAGCTCGGGCCCTTTTATTTTTCGATCACATTGAAAATAACAGTAATTGCTGCCTATTCTTGGTAAGCTAAGCATGATTTGAGGCATCATTCAAAACTGTAGCATAAATGTGCCAAAGTATAATACTTGGGTTATTAGTGATTTGGGTTAGTGATTTGTTCAACGCAAGAATCACAATATTTATATCTTGCAACATGGCAACATTTTTGTTGACCCGACATGCAGCACATATTAATGTGATTATTGTGATAAGTTGATCTTCACCTTTTCACCCGGATCTGTTTGAATATTAGAGGTTCTTCTTTTTTCCGCCTCATGCTTAAAAGACAGAAACGCTGTTAATGGTGTTTTGGCAGGCATTCCGTGATCTTCATTAAACTCATCATCTTCATCACTGAGAGACATTCCATCACTATCACTGCTGCTGCTGCCTGCAATGCATCGTATGGGGATGATAACATAGCACCCATGAGTATTCAGAACATCAGTTATAAAATGTTATTATAGGAACATTCTTACTTGAATCACTCAGTCTTGCACAACCCCTTTTTCCTAACTTGGGGGTGTGGCTACCCTTCCCCCTGCTCTCTGTTTCCATGGAAACATGGCCAGGCTCCTGTCAGTTAGCAGAGGCGAATGTGATTATTGGAGGTCACACAGTTCATAGATGTTAGCTAAAACCACAGCTAAGCACATACGTGACATACGTGTGCATGTGAGAAGATAATTGCAAACACTGTCACCTGAAGGAAATAGTCTCTAGTTTCTGTATACACTGTCATTTATTTATACCAAAATGTATTTTTTCATATTTTAGTGACAAACAGTGATTGTAACTACACATTGTAAGTATGACAGTGTTGAATGTGGCTTAAGCATTCCCCTGACCTACATACATGTAATTTTGTTTGCAGATATGTGACATTTTAAGAGGACAATGGAAAGTGAATATATTAGCATGTCTGTGTGTGTGCACACCGCATCCAGACGTACCTCTGGAGATTCTCCACAGGTCCCCTCGAGTTCTGCCTCCTCCTCCTTTTTAAAGACAGTGTAGAAGATGTAGACCAGCAGAGAATAGAAGGCATACATCTTTCCTGAGATGTGGAATTACAGGGACAGATCCAGAAACAAGCGCTCTGCCTTCACAACATGTCTCCGCTCCTCTCACACTGCAACACAATCAGACAAGTGTTAAGAAACCGTTGCTTCTATAGGAAATCCACCACATCACTTACACAACAAAAGACACAATCCCATTTGTGATGTTCCCATTATCAGGTTCAACAAAATTCCTTTAGGCATTCCTGTAGCTCAAACAGTATAGCATTACGCTCACAAAACAAAGAGAATGGGTTTAATTCATAATGTAAATCTTGAATACAATGTGTCTTTTTGGACAAAAGCATCTGCTGAATGCATAAATTACAATCAATGTTGCTGTTGGTCTCTGACGCTGGAGGTCATGAATTTATTCCTGAATATGTTCTAAAGGTGAGAATCCAAATCCAATATGACATCACTCCAGTTCTATCTGCAGAGTCTTACCATCAGCTGATGTTGATCTTCTAGGACTGCAGTCACTGCATACTCTCCCCATTCTTCAGCTATTTACTGAAGCACCACATGATGACCCTGCAAAAGCGCTTCTGCATGTTCCTCCACAGTATCACTGGCTTTTTAATCTGCCAACTGCCTACCTGCTATTCCTGCGTTTCCTCGCTCTTTCTCCTCTTTCACCTCCTCTCTCAATATCCGTCTCTCTCCTCCCCCTTCCTTTCTCTCCTCACCACAGCCTTTGAGCATGCTCAGACTGTGCAGAGACTCTGTGCACTGCAGTGGTGGAGTAAAGCTAATGGACATTCATAAGAGAGAAGTCAGCAGGAATTAGCGAATTAACAAGCCAAAGAAAAGAATCTGCTGTGATATTGGTATACATTCGAAGTGACAACCACAGAAAAGGGTTTCTATTGTGAGAATTCAGACACAGAACTGAAGCTTTTGCTTCTTCCATAGCCTCCATCAGAGCAAACCTGTGAATTAAGGCACAGGGCAGGGTAATGGTAGCTCGATTTTTACGTTATAAAAAATTACCACCATGATGTTTGGGGTTCAAGGGTGGTTGTCAGGGCGAGCTATGTCGATGTTAAAGTCCTCTATGCAGGTTTTAGCATATGGATATGCTGTCTTTTGTAAATGGAACTATGTGGGATTTTATAAGGGTTCAATTGCAAGCCATAGTAAAATGTTTGATTAGCATTTATGACATCATAAATTCAAAGCTAAAGGGACATCTGATTGATGTCATGCAATGTGTAATGTAAAAGCCTATAGCAAAATGCAAGAGAAATTGATCAACTGCCATTTTAAAATAACATTTTAAAAGGACCAATAGGAATATATCACCATTTGCCCAGACCTCCTGGATGTTAACTGCTTACAATAGTGAAACAACCTAAAATGATGGTAAAAAACAGTAAATAAAGACTGTTGTTTAACTGGTGTTGTAGTATTGTATATTGGCTCAATTGGCAGAGCATTGCACTAGCATTTGTAGCCATTATTACTACTACTACTTCTAATAATAATGATAATAGTAATGATTATTTTACATAGCTCCTTCCTACAAATTCAAGGTCATGTTACAGATCCAAAACATATACAGAATTATTTAGAGTATTGCCTAAATTTTACCACAGAATGATTGGAATGGTTTGTAAAAATATTTTATTAAGTATTAATGGTATTTGACATATTTTTGACTTTTTTAGCAAACCTGCTAGTTTATGAGGAAAGAAGCATTTTAAGTATTTGTTACAGTGTACATTGGTAAACCTCATTGTTTCACACGTCTGAATTTACTCTAAACAAAGATGATACTCTGCATGACATATTCTAGTCCCATTTTTTCTTGACAAAGGACTACATTGTTGGTGATGCTTAACAATTTTCATTGCAAAGAATTTTACAAGGCCAATCCTTATTATCATATGATTACAGTTCTTAAAAACCTCTCCAGTCTCTATAATATTGCTCACCAGGGATATTAAACTCTGGTGCAGGTGGACCACAGTCCTGCACATCCTATTTCCCAATATAAACACATGCTTGTTAATTTCAAGTAATCCTGATAACCTTGATTATTAAATGCAGGTGTGTATGATTACAGTTGGAGCAAAATTCTACAGGACAGTGACCCAGAACTGAAGTTGAACAGGTCTTATATGTTTTATCGATGTTACCATAATAAGTAAGTTTATCATTATATTATCTCAAGCCAACAGCAGGCATTTACATGCAATTATACCACACAGTGTGTAACAAATACCAGTTTGTCACTCTGTTACTTAGGAAATACATCAGTTGCTTCTAACTGAGCAAATTCCACTATATGCAAACATTGTTCAGTCCCAAACTCTTAAATCAAGCAGGTATTTATTAAGGGCCCTCCTAGTGGTCCAGCATCCTAATGCCATAATGACTTTAAGGATCCAGTTTAGGAGTCCAACTGTAACCTCAGAAGATATGAGGGGACCCACAGAGCCAAATCTGCTTCTTGGGGACACAAATAAAGAAAGACTGAGGGCTATGCTGCCCACCGCCCCTGCTACATTTTCAGCAAACGCACACACTGTGAGTGAACAGGAAAGAGAGGAAAATGCCAGGCAGCAGGACATAACAATCAACCCGTCTGTAGACAGCCAATTAGAGAGCATTAGGAGAACGGTGGAGCCAATCAGGAGAATACGGGCAGTGAAGTGGTCCTCGCTAAGCCACAGGAAGTCAAAAGTAGAGAGCGCTGGTCCAAATGCATCACCTGCCCATTCCAGATCCTTCTGTAGTGATATGATTGGTTGAGTAGTGGGAGAAAAAACTGAAAGGACAGAGGAGCAGCCAATCAGGAGAAAGCCCAGTGATGAAGCTCTGTGGTCCTGTCGATTAAGGGAGATGAGATACGGTATGTTTACTAAAATTGCAACTACATGCATTCGGGACACAAACGTCAAAACAAAATTTACCTTGAATAGCTGAACAGCAGCATGCAAGGCTGAGACAGACAAAACAACATTTGTAATGACTGTGGTTAATGCGCTTATAAAATCCATTAGGACCCTATGAACACAAAACACAGATGCATGGAAACAAACCACTTACAAATGTTAAAATACAACTTTAAATATATTAAAAAATAAAAATGGAAGTAGTAAGGAAAATCTGCAAACATGAGACAAATCAACTGACTAATAATACTAACTGGTAAGTTAACATTATAACTAATATTTGACAATGCTAAACCCGAATGTTAACGCATCGCAATACAAACATGCACCATGCATATAGATGCATTTTACACTGTGACTTAAAATATAGCTCTTAGCTGATGCAGTTATAATATTAACGTCTGGAAAAGTTTCCTAGAAAAGTTCACTCAAACGGAAAACAAGACCGTCACACCCTACCTCACCAATGAATTTCATTTTTCATCGTACAATTGCAGAAACATCGTTGCAAAAGCAAAACGGTTAAGGTATTGATTTAAGATTTTAAACAAAGTCGTGTCATTCTCTTTTGAGACAAATTGTCAAAGATTCTTTGGCAGCATGTGTCCGCTGTTTATCAACACAGACCAGGAAGTTACATTTAGCGGTTCTGTGCTGCAGCGGCCCCCCGTGTATGACGGCGGTACAACACCAATACTCACAGACATTACAGGCGATGAACGAGAGAAAGAGTGTTTAAAGGCATTGTAGGCAATTTCGTAGAGGCTAACAATAGCAAACTAGCTTCGAAAGCATAAGATCCCTTTAGAAATACTCTTCAAACTAACACCTTCTGCAACACATAAATGCATAAATATTTGACAGGCAAGTAGACCGAATTCAATGCAATATTTGAAAAAACAATTTATTGTCAATATTTTATGGTCCTTCCATAGAAGATATATGAATACATGTGAAATATGTAGACCACTTTACTTACTGATTTCTATCAGGATGTAAAGAGACTTTATTTATTTTTTCTATGTTTTCTATTTCTTTGTTATTGTTATGACAAAGTCTAAGCATAAATGGTTTTAGAATTTCATATATTTTCATTTATTATTTCAGTTTTATTTCAATATTTCAAAAGTTTATGATTAAAACAATTATATAACATTATTTATAGAATTGTATTTTCTGTGTGGTAGGTATATCGCTTCACCACTTTAGATGTGGCTTCTGTGTTGTCTTTGAAGTATAAAGAAATATTGTAGATTCAGAATGTTTACAGACAGTAAGCAAAATTCATAAAAGTGACAAAAATCAATTAAGAAATATAGTACAGATACATTCAGGAGTTGAATTCATTCATTATTTATAAGACAATATAGAATGAAATTGTAAAATGAGACCCCATAAACTTTGTTGTAGATTCAAACTCTGAAGATTGTTAATGTGGCACTGTTAATATTGTTGGACTAATACTATTTAATAATTTATCCAAGTACCTGTGGATAACAATTTCTACTAAATAAATGGACTGTAGATAATCATTTCTGCTTTACAAATAAAAAACCTTTAAAAAGCATCAATCACATTAAATTACCTTACACCTAAATCACCACCTTAAATTCATTAGAAAAGTTTTCCTGATGTATGTTTTTTAAATCAACTTAATCCCTACATTATTGTTCAGTTGCACCCAGAAGAGCCCTATATTACATGTCGTCTATGCTGAGTTAAAAAGAAAGATGTTTCCATCTTTAATAAATTAGTGTTCTCTTTGCCTTGCTATAACTGTGTATGGTTTAATTTTAAGAACCACGCTGGCCACGCCCCGCAGGTCAGGCAGAGGCTCCTCTTTGCTGGCAGGCAGGAACTGAAAGTCTCGCAGTAGATAAGCTGTGAAGAGAAACATCTCCATTTTGGCTACCCCTTCGCCCAGGCACAGACGGGCCCCCCCTCCAAACGGAATCAAGGCACGAAGAGAGCCTCCACCACCTTCCAAAAAGCGCTCTGCGGTAAATCAGATTGACTATTGCAATTAATGAGCACTGCATTATGTATGTTAATGTGCAATTAAAGAAGTTGGACAAGGATGTGAGGTTTATTACCTGGTTTGAAGCTGTATGGATCATCCCAGACCTCCGGATCATGATGGGCACCATACAGATTAGGTATGATGATTGTATTCTTGGGGATGAAATGTCCTGCAATACTAAACAGGTGGTTAGCTTTTCAGTTTAAAGAAACGTTTGACTTACAAATGCAGCATAAACCAAAATTATATGGCAGGCCAAATTAACTTTTCATGCTCCCAGTGTAACTCAATACTCTTAAAAAATAAAAAATAAATAAAAGAGCTCACTAATTGAATTCTTACTGGTAAAAAATTATGACAATTAACACTGGGAGAACAAAAAGCTAATTTGGCCTGCTATACAATTACTTCAAATAAAATGTGAATATATAAAATTCTACATGATCTCTTGGTGTCACAAGCTAATTTGTGTATTGTAATTGAATATACCTTTTAACATGTCAACTGCATATATGCTTTTAAATAAAAGCAATTTAAACTAAAAAATAAGCTAAATACCTCAATGAACTTTGTACTGGTGCTTACCTGCTGTTTCGCACAGCTCTGTGTGGCACAGCGAGGGGAGCTACAGGTCGCAGTCTTAACATCTCATTGATCAGTGCGCACAGATACGGCAGCCTGTGTCTATCACTGTACCGAGGGTAGCGGACCTCCAGCACAGTGCGCAGCTCCTCATACACTTTATTCTGAACCTGGAGGGGTGAACATTAGAATGTAAGTTAGTGTGTACTAGCGTTTGTTTGTTCATGGGCTAATCTGTACTAGCATTTGTTTGTTCATGGGCTTCTAAAAGGCAAAGAAAGATCTCATGGTACCTCAGGTCTGTGCAAAAGAAAGGCAACGGTCCAGTTAAGTAAAGCAGCTACAGTCTCTGTCCCTCCAATTAGCAGGTCCACCATGGTCATGTGCACATGGGTGTCTGTCAGAGTCTATTTATGCGCAACATTAGTATTTTACATAAATTGATAACTTATAACTTAACAAGCCATCTTATGAACCACCTGTGTGGCATAGACTTCAGTTTGGGAAATACTGGTGATCTAATAAACATGTTTCTGTTACTGCTCACCATTTGTTTATTTACTGCCCCTTGTGGCGTTTCTTGGTATTGCAAAAATGAGGATGTCAGAGTGCCAACGTCTTTACAGTCACTTTTCTGCCCCCAGCACAGAGAGATAGAGAGAGGGAGATAGAGAGAGCGACAGAGGCAATGTCAACTGGTTAAAGATACATTATAGTCAGCTGTTTATTATAAGAATGTGCATCATTTGATCTCGCATACATTTGTTACCTTAAAATCGTCTATATGTTTTCCTATTAGTGCATCGCGTCTACCGACCTCCTTCATGAGACGGGTAAAGGGTGGGTTGGGTAATTTCTAAAGGAAAAATGTGAATGAGTACTATAATAATAAAAAGCCAAACTAATTGACACACAGGGGGTCGAAATTGGGTGTGTTACCCTGAGCAGAGGAAAGGAGTCGAGTGCTGAGATCCAGGGAGAGCCCCACAGAGACACAATCTCATTTAGACAGTCCTGCAGCTCCTGCAGATCTTTTGAGCTCTTGTCATACTGACATAGACATTTAGACGACAGTGTTTTAATAAAGTATAATTTGATTGCAGTATAAGATTGATTTATGAACATCATTTACAGATTTGCCAAAGGATAATGTTGTGATGACATTACTGGCAGCCGCAGTAAAATCCCCAGAAAGATCCACTGCTTTTTCATTGTAGTCCCGCAAGACCTGTTTGAAGAGCACTGAACTCAATCAGTGCGCAATTATATCTGGGTTCACTTAGATATACATTATTGACAAGCTTAATATAACACATTTTTGGAAGGAAGGAAAGAAAATACCATAACCTGGTGTAAAAACAATAGAATTGGCCTGTTTTACTGTACCTGACAGAGATGATGTGCCTGCTGTTCTAGGACAGACTGCAGACAAGCTGTTGTGCAGCGTTGCAAAGCACTATGGGTCACACGCCTGTGAGCTTTCCATTGCTCACTGTAATCACCCAAAGATATGGAGCACCCTCCAGCTGACACTATATCACCTTTGAGTAAAGGTAAAAAAAAACAGATATGTGGCTCATATAGGTTATAGGCATATGTGTGTGTGTGTGTTACCTGTACTTACCTGTGTACGAGTGAGGCCTTCCAGCAAAGTCAGACCATTTTTTAATTAAAGCCTCACGGATAATCTCACTATTGTTTAATATCACCATTGCTGCAAAAAAACAAAACAAAAATCATTTTAACTGGCATAGGGCCTGTACAATAAGCCCTACAACACAAAGGCTATGCTTTATATCACATCTACTGACATGGCAATGGAAGAAAAAGAAAGAATTACTTGTGCTGCCGCAATTGAGCCGATAGATGTTTCCATAGCGATGTGCCAGTGCTGTCAGGTGGATGGGCAGATGATCTCGGGTGAGATCTAGCATGTTGCCCAGAAAAGGGAGAGAGGGAGGACCAGGAAGAGATGGAGGTGAACTGAGGAGACACTTAGAAAGGAAATGCAGGAGTTTGGGAACAGTAGCTGAATGAAACAGGAACAGAATGAAAGGAACAGATGCGTTAAAGCAGAGAAGCGTTTGTTAGGCTGTTAGATGTATAAATAAAAACATTCTTATATATGTGCCTTTACTTTTCTGGTAGTCAAGAATGTCAGTGGAAGTAGTTTTAAAGCTGCATTCAGTAATTTGTTGTTGTATGTACCAATGGCTAATATGGTAGTTGTCTTTGAGTACAGCATTATACTGCTACTGTAGATATAAATATGCTATTCACAGTCAGCCATGATTAACTCAATGCATGAGCATTTTTTAAAGCACAACTTTATGTGGAAAAAAATATTAATATAAGTCTACAACTCATTAACTGTAATTTAAAATAACAAATTCTACCTCTTACCTTCTGGTTTGTTGCTTGTTTTGGCATTTCCATTACTTTGCCTGTTAGTGTGATGTCTCCAGCGTCGGGCTGCAATCACCCATAGAAGGAACAGCAGCAGCACCACACTTACTAAAGACACATACATGCTGTTGATTCTGTGTTAAATCTGAAGACTTTCTGATAGCTCCCTTTTATTATCTTTCTCTTCCAACCCTGCCCCTGCACCATTCAGTGTTGTTTCTCGACTTATCATTCCATCAAGGAGACATAAATATTATTTTAACCTTTATCTCAATGTTACTCTTAAATCAGAATGAATGAACAGCTGACATTATGATTTGATAAATGACATAAAACTAACACACTATACTAACTGATATTACAGAATACGAATTGGCTATTCATCCATCAAAGTGTCTATTTAGTCAATTAAAAAGAAACTACCTAACATGTAAACAGTTGAATCTAACAGTAAGTTACTGTGCATGCTATTGTAAAACTAACCGCTGAGCTTCATGCTGATATATTGCCTTAGGCGTGGGATGGAAAGACCTCATTCATTACAAATAAAGCAGTGATTCAGTATAAGTAGAGGAATATAGTGAAATACAGTTACCACCCTGAAAAACCAATCAAAGAAGTTTAGTGTCAGGTATGGCGGAATTTAGCGCATAGCCAAACCACAATCTGAGCCCTTTACGCCTGCATAGAAATGGAATGAGTGTTAAACCAGTCTGGTTAAACTGCCATTTCAGCAGAACACTAAATTCTGGAAAAAGATCTGCCTATAAAGCAAAAAAAAGCACAATAATTCTCTGATTGTTTTTAGGTACTAATACATAGAGTGTTTATACAGATGTGCATATAAACCCTGCAACATGCAAATGCTAATATAAAAACACATACGTGCACAAAAAACTCAACTTTCTGGTTAGTAAGTAGTTTGTTTTATTGATTTTGTTTAAATGCGAGACATCAAATGTAAAACCATCACAAATTCACCGAGAGGAACATTAAATCAGACATATAAACAATGCATGAATAAAATCAAATCTCCTAACGTTGTTAACATACAAAACAAATATAGCAAAGCAGTGCAGTTTTTCCAGTAAAGTGGAGGAATATCAATGATGGACCTCCATAATGTCAACACAAGTATTTGACATAGACACATTAATACAAATATCTAAACACTACATAACATTTACAAATACTTCAAACTGTTTGAACTTACAAAAGATGTTATTGGATGAAACCTGTTGCAAAGCTATACCATCATTTGTTGCAGTTTTTGTTTTATGTGTTGTTAACCTATATACAGTGTTGTGGATGTAGCATTGTGTAGAAGGTTATACAGTGTATTTGTGGACTATTTACTCTGCAGATTTAACCTTGGGTTGGTGGAGCTGTTGGGGCCCTTTTACTCAAATAAGTGGGCCGTAGCTTCATTTCAGTAAATGGGACGGATGCGTCCTTGCCTTTCCAGTCTATCCACACAACACCCTAAAAAACAAGGAACATCAATCCATTGGTATTTCTTAACATTGTACTTTATACATACAGCATAATATTGGATATATACAGTATGCAGTGACGTGCAAAACATGAGGTTATAATGGATTGTCAATGCAATACCTTGTTGTCTGAAAAAGAACCATAGAGGCCATTGAGATTCGCCTTGTAGCAATTTTTATACCACCAGCCTCCCATGTAAGCCTTAGCACAATGAATGCTCAGGATGTTTGGATCTTTGTCTTTCGTGGAGAATGGACGTCCATTGTGATAAGTCATAGAATCACCTGCAAAATAACAGTGGAACAGTGTTAAAATACCACTGGCTGTTATTACACATATAATTTAGCTATCCACAGAAGAAAAGTCTTATTATATAACACCGTGCTTTTGTCATACAGATTCAAACAGGCATCTACACAAGTCTACACATTTATTTCTGTTGCCTTGCTCACCAGCAGTGCCCGAATATCCAGACAGCTGTATGGCATAGTGATTAGCCTCAGAGCTAATATTGAAGCTGTCATAGTAAGCATAAGCTGTGTCATTTCCTGAACGCAGGTCGATACGCAGACTCATTGGTACAAGACTAGTCAGGGTGTAAAGGACATCATTTCCTACAGAAAGGAGTAATAAAAAGGAGTTAAATATTTGAATCACGGCATTTACACTGATATTCATTAGGTGAAAACCTGAAGTATTTTCTTTGAAAATATTTCCTCGCTTCTTGTTTAAAATAAATAAATAAATAATGCACGGCAGCTGTCATTCACTCTCAAAGTGGAAAATCTCACCCAGCCAAAATTCTCCACTCAGGAGGCCAAAGCCTTTACTGTAGTCTCCCCAGCTCCTGAAAAAATCAGTGGATCCATCCATTCTCCTCTGAAATACCTGCAATGATAAAACGACAGTCTTTTGTGTTGAACACTCAGATCTGTTAAATAAAGCAGTACTATAGATAAAAACTGTTACTGTAAATGCATATACATTTAATCTAGAAACTGTGTAAACATGAGGAGGAACATAAATTATGAATTAGAATTTATTGGACTAAACTGACTTTTTTTGTCTGTACTTACTGTCCATCCTCCTTCATCAGTCTTCATGTCACAGTAGACCCGCACTGGCTCTCCATCTTTCCCTTCAGGGTAGATCTCAGCTTCTCCTGAATCCTTCATGCCATTCATCTGCAACTCTGAGCAGTCTGTGGGGTATTGGTATGGAAGCGGAGCTAAAGAAGAAAAAATGCATTTACAGACCTGCATGAGAAAATGTGACCCTGCCAGCAGTGAGGCTATGAGTATGAAGTGAAATGCAGTGTACCAGTGGTAAACTCAGCAGAGACAAAATTAAGGTACTGTCCATCTCTTTCTCCCTCTATTTTAACAGTGTAGTTTGTGAAGGGCGACAGTCCTGTCAGCTCATATTGGGTCACAGATGGATTTAAGATCACCTCCTGATAACAGAAAGCAGAGGTCAGCTGGTCTGGAGTTTGTTTCAGAGTTATCAGAGGTCATGCATACAGTATATTCACCTTGACTTCATCTGTCAGCTGGCATGTGAGTCTATAGCTTTTGAAAACTACTCTGGGAGCTTTCCATGAAATCACAGCTGAGTGAAAGGTCACCTCATCAGGAGTCACCACCTGAAGCTTCACTCCTGGAATCCATACAGGTGTAGAGATAAAAGATCAAACAAGATATGACAGACGCTTCTTATTGTTTGTCATACAAGGCTATCGGATGGCTTCAGAATTTATGAAATATAATACTATCTGACTATTACAGAAACTTAAATTAAAAAATTAAAAAAACTAAAATTGTTCTTTAACTTTAAGGTACTGGGAGCCCCAGTCATCATTATGAAAATATACCTGTTATTCTGTTTTGTTTTCACAGTGTGTTCCATATAAAAAAATTAGTTGTTATGTTTTTTGATTGTTTATTGTTTTGATATAGAAATAAAACTTGACATGACAGAGATCGCCACTTTTATTTTATTTCATTTTTATTGTATAAAAAAGAGCATCTTTTACATTTTGATAACTCATTTTGTGTTATACAGGGAATTGTTTTTACAATTTTCATGTGACATGAGGGTGGGTGGACAAAATCTTTAAACTTTAACCAAATTTAGATATGAATAAATATCTAGATATGAATATTTGCCACAGCATTATAGGCAAACACTTTCTTTTAGCTAAAATAATCATGGTGCTCATTTGGAAGTTGCATTCATAAATCTGAGTAGACACCAGTTTGAATGGGCGTGAACACAAGGTGTCTTGCAGTGTCAGCTTACGCACCACTTCCTGTTGTGAAGGAGGTGGAGACTGGGCTGCTCTGAAGCCGGTTGACTTGACTTGTGATTTTCACTGTGTAAAAAGAGGATCTTTGAAGGCTTCTTAGCTGGTGCTCCACAGTGCTGCCTGATAATGTTACTGTAACAGTGACATTAGGAGCTATAAAGCAGAAAACAAATGTTAAACATTATGACACTCCAGCCATCTTAAAGCACCAGACTTATATGTCTGACTGAACTTACATTTGGAAGAGCCATAACTAAGGATATAGCTGTCCACTTTAGCTTGGGATGGTTTCCATACCAGCAGAGCTTTAGTGTCTGTGATATTTAACACCTTTAGTTCAGTAGGAGAATCTGGCACTATGGAGCAATATGAAAGAGTCATCAGTGATTACAATATAGAGCACATAAACAAACAGAAAACATGTGAGCATCATGCATACCTGTAGTAGCAAAGGTTGTGACTGGCTCGCTCTCAAGTGTGTCTAAGACTGAGCTCACAGTGATGTCATAAGTTGAACCAACAGAGAGCTTAGACAGGAGAACATGAGACAGCTGGGAGTCAACAGACATGGAGCCTTTCTCACCTGCAGCATTAAAAGTTATTTTGTTATATAATACTTCATATAATGTGCCTTAGTGTAATTCTGACAGTTCTGAAATGTTGCTTTATATTTAAACACAGCATCACTTAAAGAAACAATTCACCCCAATATAAATGGTCTGTCAACATGTACTGACCAATGTGGTTCCAAACCCAAATTATTTTCCTTCTTTATTAAACCAAATTTTGTTTAAATTTGGTTTTTCAGCCTCATTCCTATTTACTTTTATTATATGAAATTTAAAATAAAAAATGCATGTTTTTCATGGCTGAAAGAATGCCATAAAGGTTTGAAATGACGTGAGGTTCAGTAAATGATGACAATATTCATTTTTTGCAAACAAAAAAAATAGACAGTTACAGTACCAGTTACAGTGTTGGTGTATGTGACTTTAAATTCCGCTACTGTGCTTTGAGGTTTTGTCCAGGACACTGTGAGAGCAGTCTCAGTTATATTACTGAACATCAGGTCAGTGGGCGGCTTAGGGCCTAAAAGGAAAAAAATGGAAAAATTTAATATTAGATATGTACGTCATACAGCACAGGTACATTGTGTTAGAATATGATAATGAATAATGTAAATGTCAAAGTAAATGTTACAATTTAATTTAATACAGTGGCACTGTTGTCTTACATAAATATGGCATATTATGCAAAAAATCAGTGTTTAATTTTAAAATGATATTTTAAATATAAGTGAGTACCACCATTTACCATTAAACACAATTTTAGCTTCTGAATTCCAATGTTAAGTTGACTGCCAACACAAAACTAAGACTGCTTTGTGCTTTTAACATCACTAAACGCATGGCTAAAATAGAGTTAGTTGTGCTAGCCAACATCAATATTTAAGATGCACAATAAGGTATTTCATGCATTCATTCGGGAATTTAGCATTCTGAGGGGTTGCCAGCACACGGCAGGAGAGGAAAACATTCTTTGTTGGTGTGAACCAAACTTTAACAGGGTAAATGAAAGAGGGATGTATAAGAAACCCACCTGTGTATAGTGTAAGGCGGTGAATTTTGGATCGCACTCCATGACCAGAGCCAAACAAGGAAACCAAATACCGTGTTTGAGGTTGAAGGCCTTTGAAGTGATAAGATCGTGCTGTACCAGGAAGAACCTGTGAGAACTTTTTAACAGTCCTTCCATCAGGTTTGCCACTGTGGATTTTAGTTGAGGTTCCATGCCTTTGGACATCTGTCACATTTTCAGTTGTTGCCCCTTTGTCACTTACTTTCACTGTAACATCCTGAGATTTCTCTGAATCTTCTTCATTCTCTTCTACATTATTTCCTGCCCCGATTTCCTTTCTTGTTATGGTGAAGTTCTTGAATGTATCTTGAGGGGCTTCCCAAGACATTATAAACCCAGTAGATGTGATGTTATGAACCTCAACTGATCCAATAACTGATCTGCTGCTTGTTCTGTTGAAATGCTTCGTATGAGGTTTGGATTCAACACTTGTCCAGTTGACATGCTTATCAGACATCTTATGCTCCACTTTGAGAACTGTTATATTGCCATGGGATGGTTTTTTGTGTTTCTCAGTAGATGTACCATTAGATATGCTCACTTTCACTTGATCACCTACAGTTTTAATAACAGCTTTTGTCCTGGATGTAGTTACATTAGATGATCCTATGGTGTCTTTAACCAGATTCTCTAGAATCTCTGAAGTTCCATTAACCTTCTTCACACTTCTTTGAGTCACAGTTTGACCTTTAAGGTTATTTTTCTTTGAAGTGGACTTCTTATTTTCTTCAGTTTTTAACTTCAGGTCAGGTTGTGATTGTGTTTCTAAATTCAGTTTTATGACTGTTGTTTTGCCCTTTGTTGCTTGCTGTTGATGGCCTTCTCCCCTGTGCTTTAGCAGAGCTTGTCCAATAGTCTTAATAATCTTGTCACTCCTTGTGGTATTGGACTGAACTGTGACAATACTGGTTTTAATTGTGGACATAGTTGGGCTTGGCTTAAGTTTAGTGTCCTTCACAAATATGGTCTTGTCTGGCTTTGTTTTCACCAATTTTGTGTCTGGCTTGGCACTGCTGTTTGTAGAGGATGTCTTCATTGCCACAGTTTCAACAGTTAGTCTGATCTTGTCAGTAGCTAGAAAAGACCAATGTTATTAGGGGTTAGACTAAGGGAGCCACAATTGAATATTAACGCTCCATGAATGACCATCATGTCTTACCCTTACTGCAATCTTCACCAGTATAACCAGTCTGACACACACATTTGCCCTTCACACATTTCCCATTTTTGTTGCAGTTAGAGGGGCATGTTGTGTCACTGCAGTCTGGACCACTGAAGCCTTGGAGACAAACACACTTTCCACTTTCACACTTGCCTTGGCCACTACAGTTTTTAGGGCACTGATCTTCAGCTCCTGAGCACTGAATACCTATAGATACAGTAGATGTTAGAGTAAGCAACCAGTTCTTCTACTATTAGAACCTAAAAACAAGCACTATGTAAGCAAGCACATTTAGCTATGCAGGCTTGATTTTGTGTGTTGTTGTGCAAATATTGTGCAAGTGCAATGCATCACCCCATGCATCTTCACATACTTGTATAAAATATGTATACGTAAATTGCTAAATAATATAAAGGATCTTTTTAATGGTAATGCCTGTTTTATCATTTCTATTCATAGTTTTTTATGATTATACACACAACACTATATTCTAATGCTATATTCTAAGGTATAAAGGGCTCCATACTTACATGTTTTTTTGAGAGCTGACATCTCCTTCTCAAGGAGCTCAACCCTATCCCTCAGCGCAGCCATCTCTGTCTCACAACCTCCTGTGCAGGCTCCTGGCACCAGGCTGATGTGATGGGTCATAACCAAAGGAGATCCAGGTTTCAAACTTAGCTCAGTTTCTTGAGTTCTGGTCGCATCACCTGTAACTGTCAGGGGCTCCTTTTGAATGCAACCTTCAGTGATGACTACTTTAATAGGTGAACTCACTGCAGGCTTCTCTTTTGATGGTTTGTGAACATCAGCCACAGCAGGCTTTGAGGAGGACGGGAGAGTCTGATTGACTTTGCTCATTTTAGATGAACTAGGATGAGTTTGGTTTTTTATTTTGGCGTTTAATGATGTAGTTATCGGCTTTGACACATCAGGAATTATAATATTGGATGTTGACTTAGTAGTAGTATTTTTCTTCTCACTAGAAGGAATGTGCTTCTGTCCATCCACAGCAGGTTTAGTGGAGGATGTAAGAGTCTGATTGACGCTGATCGTTTTAGATGAAGCAGATTGAGTCTGGGTTTTTATTTTGGTAGTTGATGATGTAGTTAATGGCTTTGAAACATTAACACTACCAGTTTGGGCCTTTAACTTGGACGTAGTATTTTTCTTTTCCCCAAGTGTGTTTTGAAATACAGGCAAATGCTTCTGGTCTTTATCCACAGCTGGGTTAGAAGAGGATGGGAGAGTCTGATTAATGATGTTGGTTTCTGAGGAAGTAGGATGCATATGTTTTTTAATTTTGGTGTTTAATAAGGAAGTTACTGGTTTTGAAACATTAATATTAATCTTATTGGTTGTTGACTTGGTATTATCTTTCTTCTCGCTAGAAGGCGCATGTTTCTGGTCACCTTCCACAGCAGGTTTAGTTGAGGATCGGAGAGTCTGACCAGTGCTACCTGTGTCTGAGGAAGTAGGATGCATTTGTTTTTTCATTTTGGTGTTTAATAAGGTAGTTACCGGTTTTGAAATATTAAGAGTGTTGGCTGTTAATTTAGTAGTATTTCTGTTCTCGCTAGAAGGCATATTTTTCTGGCCACCTTTCACAGCAGGCTTAGAGAGGGATGGTAGGGTCTGATTGACGATTGTAGTTTGAACATTAAAAACAGTGTTGGTTATTAACTTAGTTGTAGTATTTTTCTTCTCACTAATTGCACCTTGAAGTAAAGGCACATGTTTCTGGTCGCCATCTACATCAGGCTGTGAGGAGGATGAGAGGGTCTGATTAATGCTAATTTTTGAGGAAGTAGAATGAGTTTGGTTTTTCATTTTGGCATTTAATAACATAGTTACTGGCTTAGATTCATTAAGAACAATAGCATTTGCTGTTATCTTGGTAGTATTATTTTTCTTCTCACTAGAAGGTACATGTTTCTGGTCACCATCCACAACAGGTTTAGTGGAGGATGTAAGAGTCTGATTAACACTGATAGTTTTAGATGAGGCAGACTGACTTTGGGTTTTTATTTTGGTATTTAATGATGTAGTTAATGGCTTTGTAACATTAAAACTACCAGTGTGGACCTTTGACTTGGTCGTAGTATTTTTCTTTTTGCCCGGTGTGTTTTGAAATAAAGGCAAATGCTTTTGGTCATTATCCACAGCAGAGTTAGAAGAGGATGGAAGAGTCTGATTGATGCTGCTGGTTTCTGTTGAAATATGAGTTTGTTTTTTTATTTTGGTGTTTAATAATGTAGTACCTAGCTTTGGAACATTTGAACTAATGGTGTGGTCTACTGACTTGGTAGTAGAATTGTTATCACCATGTGTCCCTTGAACAGAAGGCAGGGGGATTAGGAAAAGAATACAGACCAGCGAGATTAACATTTTGCACAAGAATGAGATTTGCAATCTCTTATAATAAATGATTTAAAGCTATTTTTAAAAAACTACATCAGAACTGGAAATTTGTGAATCTGTTATTTCCCTCCTTCACTTTCTACGCATTTGTGATAAAATATGTGTGTTCCCTGAAAAAGAAAGAAGCAGAATTAGTTTGTCATAAAAATAACTAGTCCACAAAAACTGTAATAATGGGGATTTTGGTGTCATGACACTTACAGTACTTTTTCATGTCTTTCACACTTACATACAAATGTTAATGATTGACAGAAAAATTATTTATGACTCAAACTATATGAATATAAAAGGCATGCCTTTTACATGCTTGTCAGACTAAGATTAGCTGGGGTGGCTCCAAGACTGCATATTTGGAAAAAAGCCCCTAGACTCCCATCAGCAGAGAGACTGTACCCCAGCAACAGAGCTACACTGTGCCCTTCTTAGAGGGACTTTATGTCTTTCACTCAACTCTTACATAAACGTTATTTAGGCAAATAAAACTGCCTATATCAATTTTCAGACAAATAAATTACTCCAGCCACATTTATTTACACAAGCGTTCAGAACCTTTTAACTAAAATAAGAATATTTATTACAAATTTATGTTACAACTAACATAAATATCTGTTGTAATCCAGACTGGCCTTTAATAACAGTTTCAAATAAAAAAAATAATGAAATAGCTTATATTTTATTTAGACTATACTTTTATTTGGAATGATACACAAATATTAATAACACTTTCCTGACATTTGTATTTCAGCTGGATGCATCATTCACACAATATAATAAATTCATCCTACAGTAACATCCATTATACAGTTGTTTAATTCTCACCTGTCAGTTATGATTCCAGTAATAATATAATTACAATACAATAATGTGGTTCAAATATGGTCTCACCTGTGTTTGAAGCTGTCTTCTATCCTGCTGTATTAGTATGAGGATCCTTGAGAACTTGAGAAGCTTTTGACTGATTGAGATAGATTAGGGGAGAGAGCGTGTAGTTGAACTACACTAGCAAAGAGGAGTGGGTAATAAAATCACCTCATACCTAAAGCTTCTCCACACTCCTCCTCCTTGACAGTTTGCACTAAGCATGTTCTTCATTCCTGTATACACTTATAGTTTTCCTCACTTGAAAACATTCTGTGTAGTCTCTCCAGTTGTTTTTTATTGCTCTGACCTACTACTGAGATGGACTTGGGGGAACTATAATTTATTTAAATGAACATTTCTTATTTCTTTTAGAAGTATTTCTCTTTAACTCTCAAAAATGTTTCCTAAAAGCAACAGATGATGTGTTATCCTGAATTACATAAGAGTTGGGTCCATGGTCTTCTACATCAAGACCAGCAACAGCATGTGTTGAGCATGACCCAAATCTTTTTTCTCAGTTATTCATTGAGATTGAGATATTCATTGAGATCCTACAAATCCAGATGATTGATTATAGAATTACAAGAAACATGTCCTTTATACGGTCTGTTATACTATTATCTTATTATGATTGGCAAAAAAGTATTGTTGTATGTACAAAAAAGTATTAGCTGTGTTCGGCTTCAAGACTAATCGGCATATGAGGACATCAAAGTACAACAAGAGTGAGTTGAAAGCTTACAGGAATCCCTTTTACTATACTTTAACAGTGCTTTGATACAGTTCACTGTAAGTAACTATTAACATTTTGTTTACATGATTACTATCTCTATGAAATACTTTATAAAAGTGACAGACTATATAAAAGTTAATTGCTCCTTAGCTTGTGTTAGATATTGTTAGACAACTTAGCTTAACACCTTACTTTCCAAGAAAATTAAACTTTAATGGTTTTGAAATACATAGTAGATGATAAAAGAATTTTCTGTTTTGGACAAGCTTGTACAGTTCCTTTATACAAGAACTGTACAAGAATTTGTGCCATGATGTGCAAACATACAAGAAAACTTTGTAGACTTACAAAATTCTATTCTATTTTATAAAATGTCACAGATACTCACAAAGGTTATTTGGACACCAGGTGGGCATCTGTCTATGTACGTATTTTTACTCATCATCTTTATTTACCTTTACAGCTCATTAACTAACACAATCACTTACCTAATGCCCTGTTTAGAACTTTATACTTTGTTGTAATTCAGTAATTCAATTTTTAGAGAGCGTTAAAGATTTGACTTGTAATTTTCCATTCCAGTACATGATGAAAGTCCTATGAAAGTACTAGAACACAGAGTGTGCTTGTCATGCCAGCTGATGGGAGTTGATGGGTGGCCTTTGTTCACTAGCGCCCCCATCTGAAGGATGTTTGTATAATGCAAAAGCAGGCTCACATCAGTGGGACCACCCTTCTGTTTTTGACCTGACCTTACCCTGCTAGTCAGATCTGTGCCAAGCCTTGAGCAGAGCTATATACACATACCTAACAAAACACCCATTTTCTGATAAGCACTTCTGTAAATGTATGAGCCAAAACCTTTTATTAAGTATAGTATATTTTTTGTTTAATTTGCTTGTTTTTGCTGATGGGCATATAACTTAAATCAATTAATACTTTATTAAAACTTTTAATACGTTTTCAAGGTTATTCTATGTGGTTTATGGGAAATATAATATAATAATAATAAAGTCATACTATAGTGTATTATAGTTATCTCTTTCTTTTTGCGCCACTAATAGCGGATTAATAATGTGTAGAAAATTTATTTAAATCTATATAATCTATTGCACACAAAACATAAAATAATTTATTTTATCATTTAATAATCACATGAAGAATAATTCTAATAGTTCTCATATTGACAAAATAATTACCATAGTTATCCTGTACACTGAAAACTGTTAAAAAAGGATTGCTTATTTACAGTGAAAATGTGTACTCGGCTTGAGTTATATTTTTGTAAATATGTAGTTTGATTTACAAAAATATGTTACTAATGAAAGCACTGAGAGGCAAACTTTGACAACCTTTCATGCTGAGCGGGTTTGTTTTGAAAACATACTGAAGTGTTGAACTGTGTTGTAGCATTTAAAAGAAAAAGTCCTGCAGTGATTTAGACATGAAAAACCTTGCGCCAATACAAGCTGGCAAGGTCATGCTGAAAACAGTCAAAAATTTCAAGATATGCATAACAAGCATGTCAGAATGATGTTAGCAGATGCAGAAGCTTTTTCTATAAATACAACATTTAACCTTTCTGTCCTCAAAGGAAAATATGTGTGTATTCAGAGTCTGTGTATTTGTTCAGTCTTTATTGATTTTAACTTAATGAGAAGTTTTATGGTGACAGCACAAACAAGGCAAGCACTGAACTGAGCCTGATTGAAGTGATGGCCAATCCTCCTGTGTTGCTTATGTTGGCCCAGCCCTCAGAGATTAGAATAATATATGAACATAAAGCCCGAGTCTGTTCCTCTGCTCTTAACTCTCTCACCTCTTTATATCCCCCAGAAAGATTCAAAAGTTTAGTGAAGCTTTAAATACAAGGTTATAGATTGATCAACACCAATGGACAGGACACGCATGTATCACACACACACACACACACCGACAAACACATTGTATGATTGTATGATTCTATGTAGCCTGAACTTTTCCTTGTTCAGTGTGGTTCACTATATTCCAGTGCTTAGCTCTCTGTTTTTGGACAGATAACATTTCAGTTTTATACTTATTATTGTTATTTCTCCTCAGTGTCCCTTTTTGTGTGTTTCAATCATTTGTGTTGATCCAATTCAGTGTGTTTTAATCATTTGTGTTGATCGAGAGTTTCCAATCTAGGTACACTAAACGTGAGTTACACTGAATGACGCACCTCATGGTGTCATTTTTTGGTGAAGATTGTTTGTGACTTTGGGTTTAGGTAGCTACAGAATTTTACAGTTTTTCAAAAGACCACCTGCAGCATTTTTGTTGGGGTTCTTGTGTGGACCTTATCAACAGAGTGTAATGACTCTGTAACAGATGAGTCATGTTCTGATTAGTTTATTTATTTTGATGGCATAGTAATTATTCAGTTCAGTTAACACATATTCCTTAATAATTATTAGATTATTATTAGGGCCTGATTTTTTTCCAATTAAGTGAATTGCAGTTATACCTTTACATTTAGGCATTTGACAGACACTTTTATTCGAAGTACAAGGTAAGGAAAACAAAAAAAATAATTCATCATAGGTTCATGATGATTCATTTTAAGAACCTGTTGCTGTGGAAACAGCTCAGTTTTCTCGGATTTTACTGTATGGGGTAGAATTACGTTTTGTATTAACTGTAATTACTGGAAAAATTAGTTATTACAAATAAACTGTAATCACACATACCAATTAAGGGACTGTTCACGTAGTTTTGCCCATATAGTGTACATGTCCTGAAAATATTAATGGTGTATGCCACTTGAATTTCTGAACTGTCATTTAGAACATCATTAACCCCATAGGCTTCACATATATCTGTAAATCTGATCTCTTTAATCACTGATTTTAGAGCCCATGCATGATATATTCATCTTTGTTCTCCCTGTCTATTCACTACAAATCACTGCCATCGTTTCTCCACCCCCATAGAGCTATAGAGCGGCCTTTTCAGACTGAGTGGGTGAAACAAACTGCTCTGCTGCTTGTGCTTGTGTTGGGCTGCTCCATATGGATTCTGTGACGCACTCAAGCTAAGTCTTCATGTGAGTCTTCAAGTCTTCAGAGTGACTGCCCCGTTGTACATTCTCTCCCACCCGCCTGCAGATGTTACTGAGTTTACCTTGAGCACAGAGGCCCCTCTCACACTCTCAACTGCCAAGTGTGGGGGCGAGAAAGGGAGTCTTCTGAAAAAATAAACATATACGCGTCACAATTTTATAGCTAACCAAGCCTCAATCCCTGGACCTGCATGAAACAGATGCGTGAGTGGATGTGAACGAGGCCTGGGCCAAAAGCGTGTGTTTGTGTTTTAAAGAACGTATGCTGGTGTGTTCATTTATCTGTGTGTGGTCAGTGGTTGGTTATTTGATGAACTATCTTTTAAAAACATGGGATGTCGTAGGTAGTGTCTCATGCAGCCAAGTAAGAAACTGAAAATTGAAACTGTGAATTGTTTCCAGGATACTGCCAATGTCAGACCCACTGCAAGGTACATTTTGTGAAGATTTTTATTAAAGCAAATTATAACAAGACATGATACCGGCCAAAACAAATGTATGTTTTTTTTACATTTTTTTTTTACATTTATTAAAGAAAAGCTATTTTAGTGTTCAGGTTTATGACTCAAAGCCTTTGAAGTTGTCAGGTATAGTGTCAGGTGGAGTTATTAACTTGCTCCAGATTGTGGGACAGACTAAACGTTACATCCATTAACTATGTATTCTGTCACAAAATCCTTCAGCTCTTTGCAGAAATGCCTGTTGACCGATGCTCGGCATGTTGAGGGTGTTTGCTTCTGCTCAACCCATGTGTTTGAATCCAACAGGTACTGCATGCTGGGAACGACACAGAGATAGCAGCTGATGACTCTTTTGACTTCATTTTATGTACATCTGAACTTCACAAAATTGCCTGAAAGTTGCAAGCAGGTAATTGTGGCTCACTACTCACTTTCCAGCTGAGTCTTTGGTAGTGCCATCGCTGCCCATTATAAGATATGTATCGCCCACTTTCAGATCGCTCTTGCAGTGCTTCCTCTTAACAAACACTCGCTTGCTCTCTGAGTCTACAGCCTCATCTCCATCTGAAGGTCAGAGGTCATTTATCTAAAGAAATCTCGAAAACTATTTTCAAAAATATTCATTGCATGATCTTTATTGCTTGTAACTGCTGTAATGCAATTGGTTAAGCCACACTGATGAACCTGATTCTCATCAAAAAGCTAACAAAAAAATTGTGATTACTTACTATTTCGGAGGACCACTTTCACAGTTGTTGTGTACATTTTAAAGTTGCTCTCTTCAGCAACCGAATCCACAATAACCTCAAAGACTGTGTCAAAAAGAGAATTAAAATAAAGATCAGGTCTGCCTCAGTATGCAACAATGTATTGCGTTCATTTGGCATGTAGAAAAATCTAGTTTTTATTAGTAATTGCTTGTCAAATTTGTACATGGATGTTACTAACCATAATCAACGTTGGACCAGTAACAGACATAATCAAAGCGGTCTTTTTTGGTGATTTTCATCTCAAGCGTTTTCCTCTCTGTGAAACATCCCTCTGAGGACATAGAGATTCTTTATAAGAATGTCATAATGACATAAAACCCAGTGATGGAGATGCTGTACTGTACATGTGCTTTAGCATTAAACTTTAATATACTGTCAATTTATGTTTGTTTAATGGTACAAAAGTTTTAAAGAACCTACTTTCAGCACATTGGCAAACATCATCTGCGCACAGGATAGAAACCATCTTGCTCCTCTTGGGGGCAGCGTAGAGTACAGAGCATCTCCTATCTGTTCAAATTGTGGGGATTAGCTGTTAGCCACTTTGTATACAAGTTAAATTACACATATTAAATTAAGGTATATAGTGATTCTACAGATTTACCCTACTGTTAATGTAACTTATTTGATATCATTTACATAAGATAAACTATTATTTTTATTAATAATCTCTTTCTTTGTCCATAATAAACCTGTATAATTAACAAGGTTGAGTAAGGTTTTGTAAAGTACACTTGTAGTAAAAGAAAGGATAGTTTACCTGGCTCATAGTAATCATAAAACAGTGCAGGGGCTGGTTGCACTAAACCGACAGGGACATGTTGTTCAGCTCCGAATGCTAGACAGATCTCACCGCCGTCTATCTGGAGGGTGTGAAAGAAAGAGAGACACGCTGAACAGCTTTGTAAGATAGGGAGATTTTTTTCTATATTGTTTATAATTGCATGTGTTTGTCACCTCATTGAAGTACAACAAGACTCTTCCGTTTGCGATCTCATAGTGAGAAATGTATCTGTCAACCAGGTTTTTCAGCTGTGGGAGAGAAAGCCCAAAATAAGAGAGGAATCGAAAACAAATAGAAAAGCAATGCTGCAAAGACAGCAAAGAGGATGCAGCAATTATTTGATGAGAATGTATGTTTACAAATACAAATAAACATACAGGGAATCCTTTGGATATGTTTATTAATCCGGAACAAAATGCTGAAGAAGCCTTACAACATTTTAATAAAAACAATCAAGCAATGTTCTGGGTCATGAACTCAGTATTTAAAGGAAACAGATGCATTTACACAGGAAACACCGCTATATAAAGACAAAACCTGTTGTTTTGGACAAACACTGGTACAAGGTTTGTACCAGTGTTTGAACACTAACGACAGGGACAGAGCAGTATTTTAGTACAAATTTTGTGCGAAACTGAATTTGAGTCAGATCTTAACTCACCACAGATCTGCTGTCATATGCTATTGCTAAGAAAACTAAGATTCACTGTAAATTCTACCAGAATCAAAATCTAAAATTTAATTAAACGAAGGAAGGAAGGAAGGACGTGACGTGAGGCCAAGTATGGTGACCCATACCCGGAAATTGTGCTCTGCATTTAACCCATCCAAGTGCGCACACACACAGTAGTGAACACACACAC
>JAZGTJ010000199.1:128418-185891 GCA_036877575.1 Botia almorhae | reverse complement strand
GGGGGGCGCGCCCCACCGGTTGAGAACCACTGTGCCAGAGCAACGCGAGGATAACAGAAGCAGACACGGACGTTTCTTATTCTCGTCTAACACTCATGGGGACTTCTCGGGTTGAGTGAAAGAGAAGTAAGACTGAAAGCAGAAGTGTGTGTGTGTTGGCGTTGAGCCACAACAGCCCACCAGAAACACACAAACACATACACACGCTTTGACACCTGGGAATTTCAACACAGCGTGCAGTCAGATAACACTCACTGCACGCTATAACAGTCTTCAGATGCGTGCTGGTCGAACAGTTCTGATTCGACTTCAACTAGCTGCTCTTTCCTATCATTTAGTCACATTAAGAAGTCAATGGACCACAGCATCCTGTTGTGAGACTTTATGTATTGCATCACGCTACTGTGCGTAAAAAACACTATAGATAATGTTTAAACCTTCCATCTCGCAGGCAAATACACATCCGCCCGTAGCCCTTCATGAACACCGAACCAAAATGGTGTTCCTTATTTTTTACTGGATATCATGTTATGGTCATAGTTTTGTTTCATACGTAATTAAATTGCACTGTAAGTATGCATGTCCATGTCTGGGCATAAACACAATAAGTATCGCATCATTAAAATATTGCATAAACGCGAGAAATATTGCATATTACGAATGTTTGTGATCTCATTTTTGAATCAGCCATAAAACTCTAAAACCAATTTACACTCAAACTGATTCACACTAAGACTTTACCCAGCTGATAATTTTAGTTTGTAAGAATGTTTTCCTTACATTTCCATTACGTTACAAAAAGGTAAAAATGTTATTTTGGAAGTTTTAGGAACCAATTTTTTAATGTTATTACTTGGTTATATAAAAAAATCTTCAAACGTTTGTAACGCTTTTAAAATAGTTCCACTATTTAGTTTGTAACGCTTTTAAAAAGTGTTTTTGATCTACTAACGTTACTGCAAGAACATTTTGATAACTTTGGGAACGTAAGCCAATGTTCTGAGACTGTTCCCTGTAGCTGGGAAGTGTCTTGAAACAACATTCTCCATGAATGTGTTCAGCAGTCGTGCATACAAAACACTCCATGTTTATCTTCTGTTCTCAGTCAGCTGTCTCATCTCCCTTCAGTCTGTCTGACTGCATGTTTCTAAATGACTCGTTTGAGTCGAAACGTACCGCTCGCTTGTTCTTCTTTTTGGTAGGCCGCTTTTTGGTCTTCTCAATGACACCATAGAGAGCGAAACAGAGGCGGCTCATGCGAGGTAGGTCGCTCACGTTGATGTCAAACACCAGCTTCTGGTCCCATACGGGGTCGGAACAAACACTGACCTCACTGCTGGTCACCACCTTGCAAAGGAGCTCGCTGCCGTGAAAGAGACCGGCCTGAACCACCAGCTGAAAGACAGAGAATCAATTTAGTATTTCTGTCTGGCGGTAAAAACAAACGTGACCTAAACAATAGAGTTTCAGAGGGAACTTCAGCTGTCTGAATATGTATGAATGAAGGTGGTGAATGAGGAAGTGAATGAGCGTTTGGTGGGAAAAAATATGCATGTAGGAGAAACCAGTGACAGTCGCCCATGAGAAAGTTGTCACAACGGCTGTATCTTAGCAACTGTAAGGTTTTGGGGTAAAAGTCCATATATTTCTAATCTCCCAACTAAAATTCCCAAATCATATTTATGCATTAGCCGTAATGTAAACAAGCAAACGCAATCATGTTTTATTAAAACACAACAAGTAAAAAAAATGTTACAAGTTTTGTTTTTGTTTAAATAAATAAACCAAAGAAGTCACACGTTAATTTCAAAAGATCCCAAAATAATCTGAACGTTCATGCTGACTTTGTGAAGTTAAAGACCAGAAATGACGCGTTTAAACTGTTTGTTTTGAGAACGTAGGAAATATTACAACGCACAATGATTTAGCATGATAAAATGCTTCGTCATGTCATCACAGAGATTCAAAATGATCCGCCGTTGCAGTAATGGAGGAGATGAAATAACCCGCGAGTTAGCATGAGTTTCTCATGATTTCTTTAATAGAATCAGCCCGTCCAATGACTGCTCGCCTTTCTTTAAAAAAAACTGATGCAAATGATGAACAAAAGCAACAGCGCTGGGCCTTTTCTAAGAATCTAGGCCCAAGAGAAGCCAGATAGTCACTCCCCACTTCCTGTTTTGATGTTTCACTTAACCGCTTCTGATGAATTATGGGAAATATGTGGTCAGGGTCACATGACCACAGTGTTCATGATTTCACCCCTCGCTACCTGCCACAGTTGAGGCGCTAAACAACACGCAGTAAATGCATCCTACTAACAACAGACACACAGACAAACAAACAAACAAGTAAACAAAGAAACGCACTAACCTTCATGCCCTCGTCCGCATTCACACGACTGCCCTGTAAGAGATGTATGTGGAAGGGCTCCTGGATGCACCACAGCGATGACGTGTTTTGCTGTTGTGAAAACAGAGTTCAGTTATTTGTAGCTTAACGTCTAAAACTGACGTTTTCCTTGTTTGTCTGTATTTCTGTATATAGGTGCAGGAGCTCCAGTTAACACAGAAAACAAAAACAAATAAAAGGAGAAATTAACATGTGAATCTAATGTTACAAAGGTAAGCCAAGCTATAAATATGGTACAGCACCCATTGTTACACTGAACTGTCTGGTACAGCAGACAGCCACAGACAGCCACATGTGTACATATATATACAATATACTGTACGGTATATATATATATATATATATATACACATATATATATATATATATACACATTTTACACAAGTCGTGACTGTGCATCAGTCGTGACATCCTTCCAGCACAACCACAATGCTGACACTTACGTTTTAAGACAAGATTTATTCATTTTGTATACTAGTAGTGTACTGGGTTGCCACGGAGACAACATTTCAGTGAAGAGAGGATAAAATGGGATATACAAAATGTAAAAAAAAATAAAAGGTAAATAAAGTTTTTTAAGCAGAATTTTTGCTCATTTGTCTAAAAGTTCACAGCCCACAGTTAAAGAACCATCCAGAAACAAACTATATAACCTGTTACTCCAGTTCCAAGTCCATATCAAACATGACCATAAAATAAACAGCAGCAAGTCATTTAGCGAGATGGAAATTGTATGTGACCCGCAAGCAAAGACTCTTTATCCCATTAATTCACCATAGTTCCATGAAGAGGTCACAAACAGCCAAACAGTCATTGTGAGTAAATGATTGTGAGTGTGTCACATTGCAAAGCGAGTTCACAGGGGTCAGATGCTACAGCATAAGCTACCACAGGACCATGATAAGTAGGTCCCTTGTTAAAGGCAGGGTAGGTGATCTTTTCCAGGACCATTTTGTGTTATGCTAGTTAAAAATCTCTTCACGTCTCTATAGCAACCACGGAGTAAAGTGGCATAAATATAATTATCTTCTGTGGAAGGTGCAGGACCATAAAATGTTTGTTCAGATGCATTCAGACCGAATGCAATGACAGGATGACCGACTTCCCTGTCAAATTATGCATTCGCATACTTCCGTACACTGTTGGAGAAGGCGTGGCTTTGGAGAGCGCTCTGAAGGGAGGGCGGGATCTTATGTGTTCAAAGCTAGGTTGCTCTTGCTTGCCTCACTGAAATTGCTCACCCTACAGATCGTGCTTTGGTGTAAAAGTGTCATCTCACCCGTTTCAGAGGCAGCGGGGGAGGTTTGGACTGAGCGCGGTTTCTGGACACTTGATTACTGAGGCCACCCTGTTCCTCCTGGTACTTGATGATGACAGAATGATGCACCATGGTCAGATGTGGAGTAAGGCCTCCGTGCAAACAGGAGAATATATACTGGAAAACAGAATGAAAAGAGTCAATTAGCTGTGAAGTTGTGCTTAGCACGAGGGCTCTGGACATATTGAGCTGTGGTGCTCGTAGGGAAGATTCAGGTTCAAATCTGGCCCGAATCAACCACACCTTTTTACACATAAAAAACAAATCACCAAAATACACAGTTCACGTCAGTGAATGAGGTAAAGACAAAATACAGCACATTATAACCATCTGTAATAACTTTACAATCATTATAACCATTACAATCACAGAGATAAACTGTGAGGTACCACTGTTTTTATCAGTTCCTGCTTTCCAGAACACAGAATACAGAGACCAGAGCAGATCCAGAACTCCTGGAGTGATCGTCAGATCCTGCGGTCTGTTCATTTAGCTACAGTAATGCAGCAGAAATCATATTACCCTCATCGTAGTTGATGTTTTGAAGGCTGGTAGAGATGCATGACTCATCTATGCAGGTACTGGCGGTTTCTAAATATCAACAACTGAGTCCGTCAAGTCCGTCTACAAATCAAGGCCTCCGAGAAGTTTGAAAAACTTTAACATGCAGCAATATGGAGTATAAGAACTAGCTGAACAATGAGACAGACTCTCATAAGACATCAAGTAAATGCCAAGGTAATACGTGTGTAGACCGACTGCATTTCAAAATCAGAAACTCTGGTGCTCTTTTACAAATTTAAAAGGGAAATGTTTTCTTAATTCTCAGTGACTTACTTTGAACTGGCAAAGCGGATATTTTCCGTAAATGAATTCCAATCTTCCGTTAACCTGCAGGGTGTAATCTTCCGGCTTGTCCTGCTTTGCCGATCGGAAAACGGTGGATTTCTTTCTTACAGCATTGCGTTGCAGAACAATTGGTAGGTCCTGAAGATCTTGCTGGAGAACGAAGGTTTCCTACAAAGAACGTTAAAAATGTGCACATTTATTCTCTAGCTCAGCGTTTTCTTCAACTGGGGCCCCTAAGGACCCCAAAAGGGCCCTTTTTCCATTCCATTAAAGCAAACCAACTCAGCTCCATAAGAAACCTCAGAACATCTCTTTTTAAATAGGCAACAATACAAATAAAACATTTGACTGTGAATTAAGCAACAGAAAAATATACACTAATGTCCCTTTTGAAAAACCTTCTGAAAAATCTTTTAAGAACCTTTAGAGAACGCATGACAGAATTTGCAATTCGTTTTGGAAATGGGTGGTCACTGTTTCCATGGTAACAACGACTTCTCTAGGGTCCGCAAACAGTTTGAGAATACAAAAGGGGTTAATAGTATTAAAAAGCTGAAGAAACTGCTGTAGTGATTCTAAAAATGAAGAAGTTAACCTCATAATCACTAGCAGGTTCACTCACAATAGTAAGATGAATTACTCATAAAGCAATTGTTTTTCTCTGCAGCTACAGTTTAGCTTTTGATCCATGTCACATATTATGAAAACAAGTGTTGCTGGAGTTTTTCAGACGCACACAAGTTGAAGCACACAAGTAAATGACATTCATGTTGAGTGGGTGGGGGACTGACAGACAACACAGTACACATAAATACTATGAAAGCCTCGCTCTGGAAAACTGGGTCACAGAGGCTCATGCGTGCCTGCAGATGCTGCTTAGTGACATCATCACCGTGCGCATGTGTCCTGACTGTTATAATTTGTGATATTAAAGTCAGAAAATATGCCTAAAGATTTGCATGTTTTGTGGCTAGACAACGACAAAACATGCTTACGATGTCAGCACAAGGAGAACAAACATGTAATGCTTTATACGGTATGTTGAATTACAGTGTAAAACAAATTAAAGAGCAGACATTAGGGACTCACCTCGCTGCCTTCAAACTTCACGTTGACAAAGATCTTTTTAGCACTGCGAGACTTCCCAGAGTGAGCTCCTATTGAGCACGGCTCCAGTTCTGAAGAAAAGTTGAACTCCATCCACCGATACCACGGCAACATCTGACGCTCCTGAGCACGCTCTTCACAAAACGTCCGCATTTTGGCTCGGAATTCGTTTACTTCATGATTCTTCTGGGAGTCAAATTCATGGTGACCTGATGGAGACACGGTTTTCAGACATGACGGTGCTAAAACAGCGTAAATACAGTGCGGATGTTTCCAACTAATGAACACGTTGTCGGAATATTGGTTAATGTTAAAGTTACGAAGTGTCCTATAACCAAGCAATAATATTAATATGATGTCTAAAAAACCGGACATTTGAACGTGCCTAGAACTTTCAAAACAACATTTAACATTTTTGTTACTTAATGGAAACTTAATGGAAACTTAATGGTATGAACATTATGGAAATATTCATACAACCTAAAATTGTTAGCTGGAATTTTGTTAGAATTACAAATAATTAAGGGAAAAATAAGACCTACCCTACGTTCTCTAAGAACTTTACGATTCAACTGTTTCCAAGTGCTTTACGGAAGAAAATTGCTTTACAAACCCTCCAGTGAGACAACCAAAGACAAAGTGGCATAAAACGTATTCCCTAAAGAGCCGTTCAAAAAGGAGGCGCTGCATTAAAAAACTGCTAGAGGCAGCGCGGTGCAATAAAACAGAATGCAGGGGTCTCGAGACGCATTTTTAAAAAGTTAAACGTCTTTACTTTTAATTGATTCAATTTGTCGTTTAGTTAAAGACAAAGGAAACTCTTTCTTAGAAGTACATCTACCCTTATTCTTCTTAACCTCACGCTTACATTTTTAAATTTTTTTGCCTTCGTTAAAAAAATTAACAGCTGCACAGCTGCCAAATCGTCATCATTCTGCTGCAGTGGTGAGTAACAGCAAAGCTGTTTTTGTTGCGATCTGACCATGCACCTTCTGGGGACTGCAGCGTGAAACACACCTTTTCCTATGAGCAGACTGATCTGGGTGTTGATGAGCTTCTCCACTCGGTCTCCTTCCCGGGCCACCAGCCTGAGGATTGGCATGAAGGGCCGGACGTCACACAGGCGACGCCCCTCGTCTTCTAGCTCCTCCCTCTCTGCGGTCATGTTGATGCAGGTGAAGACGTAGGCATCTGGGTCACTCAGCGCACTGAAGAGAGGTTCACTCTTGGCATTCTTCCACAGCATCTGAGTACACACCACGAACTGAGGCGTTAATATGTGTTTTTAAAAGCAACGTGTTTTAATGCTATGTTTACAAAATCGCTCTACCGCTACAGGCCGGGTGAAAAAACTAGCATAGCTGGCCAAGAGCATCTGTTTGGTTTTGGATGCTGATTCCCACCAGACGTTTAACTAGCTAAACCTGCAAGAGTGCATTGGTTAACCAGTTTCACCATGCTGGCTGACCAACTTTGATACTATCCTGCCCCTAAAATGAGAACAGCAACAAACCAATAGCTAACCTGTTTAAACCAGCCTGAACCAGCATTCTCAACACAAAAAATATTTTTATTATATATTTTAAAAATATTAAAAAATAGTTTTAGGGATCCTGATGACAACCTTGCTAGTCAGAGCATATAAACATACATATATACAGAGTATATATATATATATGTGTGTGTTTTATTAACTAGTTTGTATTTGAAACAATGGTTTGTTACTTCCACCCAGGGATTAATGCAATGTTTACATGCGATCTGGGGTTCTCCTTACCTTTTTGACAGCACTGATGGTGTCACTACATGCTACGGGAAAGCTGAGGTAGATCCCCGTGGGTAGGAGGAACTCCATGGTGACCTGTTGCCGACCCTCTCTCTCCCAAACATCCTGCATGCCGTACACCCCCGGCGGCATGATGCCGGAAACTCATCTACAGCCAAACCCGCTCCTAAACACACACAGACACTTTAACACTGATCACAACACTGAGCACAAACAATGTTTTTACTGGCTGTTACAAACCACAAAACCATCTACACAGAGGCAGGGAGGGACCTCAATTGACTCTCAATTAATATTCAGCGAGAGGAGAGACACAGCCTAACATATGCCGCCTTATAAAACCGTTTGCTTGTAAATGCGGAGCAAAAATACACCACAGTTTTATTTAACATGGTTTGCAGCAGCCCAAATGAATTAAGTAAAGGAGAGCAGTTTCAGACTCTAGGGGATACACCAAAACAAAGCCAAAATTAATAGCGATAAAACCATCTTATGTAAGGCAGACAGGTCACTTTATTTTGCACAGATGGTTCTATGATCATACTTTACATTATCAATAATAAAAAACAATCATATTTACAGCAAAATTCAAATACATTCAGCGGTAAACGGTAGCCATTCTCATGCAGTTGTTTTTATGTTGCTTTCCAACATGGAATACAATATTATACACGCAGAACTACATAATATTATACTATATAATATTACATTTGCATATGTCTGAAGCTCTCACTGCAGCTCTGTGATAAACTGTCTTACGGTCTAGGGTTACAAAGCCGGCCGGAGGGCCAATATCCGAGAAACGTGGCGCACATTATCTTGTATCACCATTTCATAACGCAGAAGGTTACTTTGTATTTTCAGCTATGTCGACAACATACATGTTTCAACAAAGTGGCACCGATGAACATTTTCTCTCGTTAATCATGATGCATTTTAAAATGGCAGGTGTCAAGGATGTTTTCTACGTAGGGCATCACGAATTACCCTTTGCAGTTTCATAATCTTGCGATGGAGAACGTGAAAGCAAATACGACCGGTCTTAGTTTAAACTTGCCTTTAAGCGTCACCGGTTCCTCGATTCATTTGTTCATCATCTTCCGAATCAGCGATGCTCCTCTACTTTGACATTCAAAACTGATCTCTTCCTGACGCGTTAATTTCGCCCACTGAGGTAGAAGCCGGTTTTTAAAACGATCCGGTTATTTTGGGTTGAAACGCCAGCTGAAGTGTTGATAATCCGCTGACTGGAGGTGTTAAAGCGCCTGCCTGCACTGCGCGTTGCACACCGTGCGTTCCTAACTCGTAGGGACCGTCGACATAGTTGTGCAGTCTCTCGCTTCCTCTTTCGCTGTCACCTCCTCCCTCTAGCCCTGCTCTCTTTCTCTCGCTATTCTCCTAGATTATTAATGATTATATCGCAAATTAATCAGCTATATACAGGCAATAGGCCCCACTATATTGGTATGAGATCCTTTCTCGTTTTGTTGACATAAGGAAAATGTACTATTATTCACAATTCGTAGTGTGATTTACGACGTCGGTTAAACTGTGGTCACATGACGTAAAATTGCCAAAGTGACCATTTTACACTATTTTACATATAACAAAAACGCAAAGGTTTGCGTTTTTCGCAACCGTTCGAAACAATATTGATGGTCCCTTAGCACCTTCTCCTTGTCATCTGAAGCGTTTCCACGCGTGTCGCACGCAACATGCGTTTTAAAACTTGCCTTGTTTTAAATGCAATCCGTAACAATCGTCTAATCGTTACCGTGTTCATTTAAAACTCTTGTAGTGTTTTAGTCTCTTATATGAGAGTTTAAGTCTTTAGTCTCTTACATGTTTGATTTTGATATGCGTTATTAAGACTGCAACGTAATGACAATCTTTGTCTGTGTATATGCCTCTGCTGTCGTTAAATTAAAAATAGTTTTCCATACAGTATTCTACAAAATAGTCATTTTACTGCTATTGCCGTTTGCTGTCTAATGAGGAGCATTTGTATTTATAGTTATTTTTCGACCTCATTTTACCACGTGTGTAAATGTTGTTCTTTATTTCCTCTTTTTGAAATAAAACAGGACAGACTTGTGTTCCTGCGCGAGAGTGAAGGAAGCTCTAATTTTGGAGCTACTGCCATCCAATTACGATTATGGGCCCATGGGGAAGTCACTCATATCACCAGCCATTCAAGAAAATAAAGCTGTCTGCTCTCTGTGAGATTTCTAGTCTAAAGCTTTTACTTTATTGCTTAAAGATACTATCCTAAGAGCGTGATAAACCTGTGATGGGTATAATACCGAATGCATTTCTATAAAAATGTCGTATTTTTGAAATTCAGTAGCCAAGGTAAAAGGGAACGATCTGAAAACGTTGGCTAACGTTCTCTAAAGGTTCTTTACGTTTTTAAAACATTCTTGCAGCAACGTTAGTAGAACGCTTTTTGATACAATGTTATATATCATATCAAAAACGTTATTCTTAAGTTGTTAGGGGAACGTTTTTAAAATGTTACAGAAATAAAAAATGTTTGAATAACATTCTTGTAACCAAGCAATAAAATTAATTCAACGTCGAAACAAATGGACGTTTTGAACATTCCTAGAGCATTTTTAACGTTTTTGTTACTTAATGGAAACAATAGGGAAACGTTCTAACAACCTAAAATTGTTAGCCGGGAGGTTAATAATTTTCACACTTTTTCTGACCGCCTCATCAAAACACAATTGGATGTAGGATCTGGAACTGCATGTAATTAGCCACATGCTGTTTAATAATCTGTACAGACATTTATAGTTCGCCACTTTGGCTTCATAAAACGGCCTGTGGCTGAGCTGTGTTGATAACAGGCTTCTAAAATGCATGCCACCATTGAGCAGCTCACAGCTTGTGAAAACAGGAAGTGTGTGTGCAGAACAGAAACTCACAGTCAAATAAAGCCAAAGACCCCTGTGACCGCATCCACCCACCCTCACCCCCTGCCCAGCAGTCACTGCAGGGCGAAGTGCGGCAGTCTGCCAGACAGCCGACCACTGCAGGGAAGTTACAGGAGGTGATGGGAAAAACCAAACTCATGCAATGTTATTAAAGTCCCCTGAGCGATCAGATATAGTTAAAGGGCCCCAAAGAACATAATGTAAGGACATCTTTAAAGTGTTTCAAAGATCACGGCCCTAAAGTTCTGTTGCACACAGTGGTACACGATACACTAAATGTGAAAACGAATGTATTTTCCCCTGTGTGACTAAAACCGGACAGCTTCGCATCTGTACACCTCAGAACGGGTGTTATTCACTCAGAATTGCCAAACAGAAAGACAGAACTGATAAGAATTCACGTTATAACCTGTTTTGAACTACTCTGTAGATTAATGCGTTCTTTCATTCAATATGTGTGGAAACAGTGTAGAATTGATCAACTCCAGAAAGCTCCAATTGCGCTTTAAATTTTAGCTGTTAAAATATCAGCCTTCCTCACCATGGCAACAGATTTAGAGCTTTCTCTGTCCTCGGGATTCTGGCACCTTGTCTTCCATTCCATTTGATCTCTTGTTTGTTGAGCCAGCAGCTTGTGTTTCAAATGACTGATTTAATGTAATGAAATGATGACATTACATTTTTTCTTTTCCAAGGCACTTTGGGTCAGTAAACAACTGGTTTAAGCTGTGGTCAGTATCGGGCACATCACATGACTAACGTTATTTAGGGTTAGTGGAAAAAGATCAGTGCAAACACAAATGGAAGAGACACAAAAATCAGTAATCTCATGTCACTACTGCAATGTCTCTTAAATGGATTCATTGAAACTCAATTAAGGAAGGATGACCGCCATATTTCAATGTAATTTGAATTGACATAATGTTGTTAAATATAGTTCAATTAAAATGTATGACCAGCAATTAATCAAAAAAGAAAAAGCCAAACGGTACTGGAAAAAATACAATATTGTAAAAGCTTTTACAAGAAAAGCGTCACAAGGGGGCGTCATTTAACTAACAAAAAACTAGCAGTTAAAGGAAATTAATAAACGTGTTCTTATTTTTAATGACTCGAATAGACTATTGATTTCAATAGAAAGATGAGCTGTGTGAGTTATTGCTCTGCTCTTATGTTTCAGTTAACTATATTTTTATTCATTTTGTAAATGCAATCAATAATTAATAAATTCTCAAATATATGGGAACCAGTTATGAACATTTTATAAGAGCAAAAACTGAAACGAGTTGTGAACATTTGCATAAAAATATTTTCAAACTCCAGGAATGCAGACAATAAACGTCTATTCAATATATAAAACGTTTAAAGAAAATACATATTTGAATATTTAAAGAACTCTTCTAAAATAAACTAGAGTTTACAAAACTTTCGTCTTGATTTCCTGTCCTAAACAAAAGCCATTCTACGCTATTAAACAGCCACGCAAACCGCTGATCCATATGTTGAAAAATAAATACATTTAGTAGCTTTATGCTTCCTTTAAACATAACATTTCAGTAAATTAAACATCTTTTGGTGTCAGGTGCTTACAAAACTGTTCCCCTTGAAGGGCCACATAAGGCAATTGCATAAGACACTTTATGTTGCAATCATCAAACTACAAAATAAAAAACGTACTTTTGATTTGGAAATTACATTTTCAATAGGCTACCGTTTTAAACTCCCGCAATATCAAACTCAAGGAACAACAGAACGGAACGCTAAACATTTACACGCAACATCAGTAAAACGCACAAATATGGATCCTCATTAAACATGTCTGTCCATCAGTCAAATGGTAGAAGCGCCACTTCGGCATGGCCGCCTTTATGCTGCGGAAAACTGCAGGTAGAGATGGAGCTCCCGCCCGGACTCACCGGCGGGGTCATGCCGGTGTACGTGCGTGCGCTCAGAGGCATCAGGGCACTGGGGTGCCGGTGGTACGATATATAGGATGGGTGAAGGTGAGGATGGCCATGGTAATAACTCACGGGAGAGTTGGCGTAATCGTTTGGAGATATGGGACGCGCGTTTCCGAGCATGGGCTGGAAGTTGGAAAGCTGCGTTGGAGAACTGGGCTGGTGATGCTGACTCCAGGCGGTGCTGCTCACAAACGGGGTTTGCCAGTAAACGGGCTCTTGTTGCAGACAGTAAGAGTCGGTGAAATTAAATCCAGATGCTGCCGATAAATAAGGCAACGCGGGTGTCCGGCAGGGTCTTTTGACGCGCCTCCTGCGCCTGTAATTGCCTTTCTCAAACATATTGTCGTACGCAGGATCCAGCGTCCAGAAATTCCCCTTTCTCTCCCCGCCGCTCTCCCGGGGCACCTTCACGAAACACTCGTTCAGACTCAGGTTGTGTCGGATGCTGTTCTGCCAACCCTTTTTGTTCTTCTCATAATATGGAAACTTGGAAACAATGAAGCTGTAAATGTCGTTCAGCGTCAGCTTTCTGTCCTCGCTTTCGTTTATGGCCATTGCAATGAGGGCCACGTACGAATAAGGCGGCTTTTCGTGCGTCTGAATTCCAGCCGGTCTAACAGCTCCACTGTCCTCCGTGGGGCGCTCACGACCGGGGCTCTTATCCCGCACAGATCCCGCACGGCTCTCCATACTCGCAGCTGGTAAGTCTTCTAGATATGGATGAATCCAACAGGTCAGATCCAGGACTCAATCCCGCACTCCACATGAGTAAGGATGAAGTTGTCCAGGTGCGCTACAGGTTCACTTTAGTCTCCACCTTCCTCTCCTCCTCCCATCTTATTTTCCCACGAGTGACTTTTTGTAAAATTCGGGTCAAAAGTTCGCCCGTTTAACATGAAAGAGGGTCGCGGGCATGTTTTGTCTGGTTGTTATTTCTTACAATAAACAGCCGTTTGATGTTGTTCTGTGACAGACAACATTTGAGAGGTACAGCTGCAGTACAGCGCCAAAATCAATGAAATCAAAAGATCATTTCATTTTAAATAGATATAAACACAGACGGCTGCTGTTGCGTTTGACTGATATTATATGAACATTATTTGAATTAATGGTCTGTGTTTTCGAACTTTAGGACCTTTTTTATTTATTCTTCTAAGATAACATCTTTTGATGCAATTCAAGATATCAAGAGTATTTGGTTGTATTTTAGTGTATGTGCAAAGTCTGGATATTATAAAGTCTATAAATGTTTATTGTATAAGGTTAACACACCACATATTAACAACAGATTTGTAGGGGCAGGATTCTTGTGCAATTTTTTTTTAGAATGTGGCAAACTCAATATATTACAATAATGTACATTTGAATGGTTTCTAAAGCAAATTTAATTGACCACAAGTTAATGTTTTAAACCAGAATGATTGTCATATGATAACATGAAACCTTCTAAATCCTGATGCATGCATTAACTTGCTTTTTTGGGAATTTCCCTCTTAGCTACTTTTCATCTAAGACATGCGTATACTTCCAACTGCAGCGCAAATAATGCGTCTTCAGTTCTGTCCTCTTTTATGTAAATCAGTTCCTGACCTCCATCTCCCAGATATCATTTTCTGAGTGGCCAATCTTCATCAGTACAAAATATTACAATACAGTCACAATACAGTACAAAACCAACAACTGCTTTGTAATTCAAATCATGTTTCTGTTTCTGGAGAAGTGGACATCGAGTTGTCAAACAACTACCCAGACCTGAATAACATACAATGTTGGGAGACACAAAACTTTGAGATTATTATCGTGGACTCTCAGCAGACATACTGTCGACACTGAACCAGCGATGGAGAAAGATAAACTTGAAAACTTCCAGTGTACTTTACAAAATTCACGTGCAGCTGTATTGTATGTTTGCTATAATTCCACTTAAATTAATGCCAGATAAAATTAATCTAATGCAATAACCTTAGGTGTCAGTATAATTTAATGCAATGAATTGAAATGTACCCAAATAAGGTTAAATAACAATCACACAAGATATAGGGTGATGACTGGAAATTAAAGACGTTTAATTTAGCAACATATATACACAGACATTTATTATAGCAATAAGAAATATTATGTTTACTATTAAATAAAGCAATTTATTAACAGAAACCAGGATTAAACAGTAAAACCCAAATTTTAAATCTTCGTAAAAAAATCGACAACAGCACACATTGACAAATGCATCTTCTATGTAGCTATGTAGCTGCAAGAACAAATAAATGTTTGTATTGTAAACATACACAAAATCACACAATCTAGAAAATCTGTGAAACATCATAGTGTTAAAAATGTACCTTACATTCGCTTAATGTGAGTCTCAACATGGCTGTTGATTTAATCAGATCGTCAAAAGACATAACTATGATAATATGACATGATATTATCCTCTGATGAAACAGGATAAACAAAAAGAGAGATGTTCCCTGTGTACTTTCTGCAAGAGAACCCCAGATGCCCTTAGCAAACGGGGAACAGACCAGTGCATGCTGCAGGTGACCTTGACCTCTGAGGCCCAACCCACATTCTCATCTCCAATTGTAATATAAATAGCAGCAGATAAAGATTGATGGTCAGGCTGGCAAACAGCAGTCCAGGCCACAGGGACAAGCCCAGGAATCCTAAGGGAAAACAAAAAGCGTTCATATATAAAATTAATATGCCAAACAGAGTAACTGTATAAATGCCGTGATTCAGGGTCGGGTCTGGCTCTTACCCTTCCATTCAGTTCCATTACCTGTAGTTGTGTCCACATGGCAGTTTGAAGATGATCTGGAGGAGCTGCCCATTCGCTTCTGCACATGCTCAGACACACTGCCTTCATCAGTCAGTGAACCCGCATGTTAAATGACATGAAATCAAAGAAGTCAAAACAAAAGACAGAAATATAGGCGAGACGGCACAGCTCACATATATTCATTGATATGAACGCCATTGACATAAAATAACTATAATAATCAATCAAGATTACAGGAATATGTGAATTGTCGCAATAAGGCAATAAGGGTAGCAATGTAGCAATAAGGGTACATGTTTTCACATACCACTATTTGGACGGGAAGTCTCACTCCAAACTCACACTGTTGGTTGGGTCGCTCAATCAGACTCCAATTCTATTTGGTGCTGTTAGACCCAAAACATTTTTTAACCAGGTTAGTTATGGTAAGTGTTCTATACCATGATTGTGTGAATGGCACATCGGGCAAAAATCCACCACTGTGCACATGATTCTGCTCAGACAGGAACAGAGGTGGTGAGGCCAAACTGAAGACCCCAGAGCAGAGGAAAAAGGCGGAAGCTTTTGCCCACAAATGGTCTCACCGGGCTAATGAGTGGCCAACGATACCTGGCAGAGCTGGAGGTGACCGGACCTGCCAAGTAAGGGGTTGGAGAGGGTGCAGGCCAGCTTCCAGATTTTGGGGAGCAGTCTGTTTGATACAAGAAAATCAACAGTAATTTGACCAAATATATAATATTTAATAATAATAATTTACATACATAAAAAGGAAGTTATGAAAAGGGAATTTGATTTAGAATTTTATAAAGACGGACGGAACATAAAGATGGAAAAAACTTCCAGTGTACTCTCCACTGAACAGAAACCCAGAATCTACAAGTGAATAAACAAATCAGCCAAACTATTTATATACTGCCTAAGTAATCTACAACCTACAGAAAACCTAGACTGTCAGGAGCTATACAACTTGAATCCGCAATACATACCTTTTATGGTTAAAAATGAACAAAACATCTGTTATTAAGCAAGTACATGACAGATCAGTGTTTAAAACAATCTTTGTATGTAATGTTTCAAACAGAGATGGCCATAGAGGGTTCAAAAGTTACAGAGCTTTAACTTTTTAAAAAGTTACTGCAGCTTTAAAACAAAATGTAAATAAACATGACTTCGTAAATAAACATGATTTTTATCGACTACCAGTTTGCATATCGTTTAAAGCGCCGCCGGTATCTTGTTTGAAACGTTACCATGGAAATCGTATGGAAATATGTAAGTAGCAATGTCAGAAAACCCAAAAATGGAAATGCCAAGCAACTGTTAAATAAAAAAAACACATCTAACGTATAATCCCAAAGCGGAATCATTTCACACTTTTATGCTGTCATTTCAGGAATGTCTTTATATATGAAGCCAGCACAGCTGTTGGCATGACGGAGGTATTACCCATTAACATTACAGAGCAGATGGGTGGAGGTGCATGATGGAGCAGGTACATGAAAGCTCTTTCAAGAACTTCTGTGAACGAGTGATGAAGAGCAGGCAGGGAGATGAGTGATAGCCTAATGCTTCTGTTCAACACAACAAGCTCTCATTGGACTGTGAGATGTGAACAGGGAAGAAATCACTACAACTGTGGATCTCTATATAGAGTTATGAGGTCTATAATGTGGTGGAATATGAATCAGTGTGTGTGTGTGATTAAATCAATATGTTTATTAAAAATAATATGTTTTGGCCCTTTTAAGACACCTGCCGATCTGATTAAAGGAGGTTAAAGCGTGTCATCTTATCTGGTCCCGTGTGAAGATCCACACATGAAACAAACCACGATTCTGCCACCGTCTCACAACCGTCATTTAAACACCCCTCCCAACATCTCGCTGATCCCTGGCTTTAAAACACCTGTGTGTATTACAACCTGTAGCACTTTTTGAAGCTCAACCGATAGAGCAGGTCACAGTTTTCATTCCCAGCGAACATGCAAATGTGATAAAAATGCACCTAGAAAGCTGCAATCCGTAACGTTTTTGGTTGAATATAAAAAATCCGTTATTGAGCCGCAGATAAACTAACGAAAAGAGTAACTTCCTGTAACTTAAAACCCATCAGTGGTGAGAAATTCCTGCTAGCATGCAGGCAGCCGGAGACACTTAACAGACTGTTTCTCAATCACACTTTTCAGTTTTCTTCGTTCGCTCACTTTCAGTTGGCAGAATTCCGCGGTTAGGTGCGGCCCAGTCTGGGGTGAAGAGTGAGCCAAGATACTTCAGTCTGTCAACCAGTGACCCTTATCCTTCCCATCATGCACTGCTGCCACAAAACAGCACCTGGAGCCTCTCAGCCAGCCAGCCCCGCCCTTACCTGACCAACCACACAAACTAAACGAAGGCCAGATATTTAGTAGGAATCTGTTTTCTTATGATATATAAGCAGTTTTTTTGGCACTTAATCAACGTTGTCTTAGGGTTAAACAAGGTAGTCAATTTAAAATTCACCACACTTGTCCGTTTAACACTGGCACAACTGAATGCACATTTATCCTCTGAAAATGACAACAGTTGTGGTTACAGTGGACATAAATATCCAACAGCAAAAAAACTGAAATACTTTTTGTCCTAACAGGTGAAATTTCAAAACCGCTTCCCGTAGGTTTTATCTCACCCGATCCTACGGCAGACATGCACTCACCTGCTCATGCGAGGGAGGGGATTGTTCCCAGAGAGAGGGCTCTGTTGAGCCGCCCAGGCAGCGAGGAGGGTGAGGCCTCGCATGTTTTGTGGCTTTGTTGGAGAACGAGCAGCTGTGAGAGGTTGGGGTGAGGCGTGCGGATGAAGGAAGACGATCCAGACACAGGTGTAGACAGAAGAGGAGAGTGATTACTGTAGAAAAGCTCAGGTAAACACCTGGGCAGATACCTGCAACAGACGAAGACAATCGAGTTTAACTGTACAGAGTAAATCACCCCTCAAAATTTGTGTTTTGTTTAAATACGGTAGTGTTGTGATGTCAAACGTTTAAAAGTGAAAGCGCACACGAGCAGTGTGCATGACTTGATCGCTAACTTCTGATTTGCTTGGAACCCGCTGCCACAAAATTCAGCAGAAAAACGTTTTTTACCGGTCCATCATAAAGTTCCATGCATCCCATGCCATTTGCATGTTCATTTGGTATACATTTTAATAAAGCTTTCAGCTAAAAATATTACAGCATGGCACCATCAAGCTGGGCTTACCATACTGTTTCACTGTATTTTGACCATATTTTAGTACAGCTGAATGTTTTGAATTTTCAACAAAATCTGCACAGAAAACCTGGACAAAAGATGCAGAGTGAGTAGAGGCTCATTGTACATCCATCTGATCGTGTTTTTTCCTGCAAACAAACTATGAACTACAAGACATTCATTTCCTTTATTACTGAAATAGACTTCATGATATGATTTCAGTACAGACTAATTTAGATTTTACACTTCACATTAAACTGATAACAAAATTTATAGCAACAAATTTGTGAATGCAACAAAAATCTCAAATATATCAATATTCATCCACTTGCTCGGTACAGAAAGCACATCTGACCCTCTTATCCACATTTCTTAGCTTTGTTTCTCCAATACCCTGTACTCATACATGTGTAATGACAATAAAGTTAATCTAATCTAATCTAATCTAATCTTATATTAGGCTTGTCATAAATTAAATTAACGATAGCATTAATTGCTAATGAAAGATGATGTCATCTAATTTTCCAGCCGTATTTTCAAAAGAAACACCAAACACACAGTTACCACTTCATCAACATTTTATTTCACTTTTATAATAGGGTTAAATAACAGGGTTAAATAAGCATGTATAAAATACAAACTCAAACAGATTCAATCCAACACAGTATTACGACAGATTCAAGCATATCATTTTGGATGGAAACGGTTTCACACACTTTACAATACAGTTGCGTCATTCACATCAGTTGGTGGTCAAGCCTGATCAAAATCACTCATCAGTGTGACTGATGTACCAGAGGGATCATAATGATGTATTTTTACCTCAAATAACTGATGCAAAAGTTACTGTTTGTGGTACTTTAAATCCTAATGTTAAGAATAAACTTCTAACAATAAAGAACCAAAAAGGTCTAAAACGAGCATCAGCCCTGTGGTTTCTATTGACTTCTGAATTTAGTAACTAAACTTTCATTTCATTATTAATTTCTATAACTGTAAACAGAGATTTCAGTTAAGTCCTTCACGGTTCTAAACTGCTTACTGTCTGTCACACCTGAAACATTCCAAAGGAGATTTTTGATTCTGAGATATATTCCTTACAAAGTTTGATATTTTTTATATACATTTTTGAGCCAATGTTTGCATCATCACACACCTTCTGATACAACAGGCACAGATCTGTGATTGTGACCTTGACTGACACGTCAACATTAAACTGTCAGTATTAAATTCAGCTTCACTTTTCTGTTCACATTTACAGTCACATCTGAAGATAACCACCAACTCCATACAAAATAAACAGGATAAATACAATGAGTGACGTGAGAAAATGGCAATTTTTGGAGGCTGTCAAACAAACTACAGTAAATCTGAATGAAAAGAAGGAAATGAATATATTCACAGCAATACAACGTGCAGTGCTAAATAAATCTTTGGCTGGTTAACCAAGTTAATTTAAACAATGCTAGGTCATGAGATCAACTAGAATTATTTACTAGCTCTTGAAAAGGCATCTGGCAGCTCAAACTACTACAAACATCAGAAAACATCAAACTAATTAATATTCATGGCTAAGAATATTAACAATGCATAAAAAAACAAGGTAAATGTGCCAATGTAACAGGAAATGCTCTTGCTAATGATCTGAACGTTTACTGCTAATCAAGCTATTATAAAACTGTAACTAAGTGCATATACAGAAAATTACATTTCGCTGGTTAGGCACATTTCACCTTTTGGTAATACACAATTATAAATATTTAAAGCTCATCTATGTCAGAGTCTCTGAAGTAAGTTGAAAGCATTTAGTCTGTTTTTGTGACGCTCCATAATGTATCACAACTTGATTTAAACAACAGAAAGAGAGAGAAGTTGCATATCTTCTCTCTGTCTATGTCTATGTCTATGTCATATCAACACTCTGAACACAGCGGAAACAAACTTCACAGAAAACGTTACAATGCTACATGGAAATTACAGTAATGCAAAACTAGAAAAACATACAATCTATAGTCATTCTTTCACAGAATCATAACAGCACACATACAATATAAAAGAAACAGTACAAGCAGTTTTTCTCCTGCTGTAGTACAAATGGCTTTGTGTGTTTGTGAACAGAAAAGAACTCTCACATTAGATTCAGCGTCTACACTGAGAGATCCTCAGAGTGCTGTATTTTAACAGACGTGTAGTGTGATTAGTAGTATTAAAACTTAATGGCACAAAAGTTTAGAGTAGTGGATTTAACTGTGCAGCATAACGTGTTAAGCATTAGTATCCTATGCAAAGTACCCGGTTAGCTCGTTTTTCTATGAAACCAAACTGGTAAAGAGCTACTACAGGCTTCACAACCTGAAAATCAAGTTGAACATGGGAAAACTGACACTGTAAAGGGGCACAAATATTGAACACAAACCATCTCCGGTTTGTTCTGCTGAGGCTTAACTTACAACATGTCAAATACAATGTCGACACCCGTGGCTGGTGATTTTTCATCGTCTTAGCGCACTGTAAAATGACATCTCATACAGATGATGAAAACTGAGCGCTTGAGCTACAGCATAACATGAACAGTAGTAACAGGAGAGGTATAACATTTGCAGGTTATCGAATTAACATCGTATGTAGTGATATTTATTTATTCAATGCTGCAATCCATAACTTTTTTGGTTTAAAAAAAACCAAACAGGTTATTGAGGAAGTACATAGCAGATCAGTGTTCAAAACTGTCTCCTTACCCTGATTCCTAACGGTAAGTTTATAGTAATGATTCATAATTTGAGCTTTCAGGTCTGATTACTGGGAAATGCCGGTTTGGCTTCTTTTGACAGCATACGCAATAAGCACGTAAAAAGTATCCTGCAATTTTATGCTTCAAACAGAGATGGCGACAGAGGGGCAAAAGTTACGGATTGCAGCTTTGAGTTTACCTGAAGGAAGAAAACACAGGAGTAATACAGTATTTCTGATACAGTAACATAGCAGGTAAAGGTGGTACAACTGCATAAGTGCTTTGTATATATCAGGTGTAAATTCCATGCTGCAGTTCATCATGGGCTCAGTGTTTAGTTTAGATGGGGGGGGAGGAATTCTCCCATGGTGCCATTCCAATTTTCGGGTGAACAATGTGCTTTCTATTGCAATGGGACGGCAGCGCTGCACACGACAGATGCTTCAAAAATCACTCATGAATGAAGCTGTCACTTCCTCAGCTAGAAAAACTCGTACCAAAAGGTCAAATGTCAAATGCCAAAAAGGAAAACTACAAAAATAACACAGTATGCCACATTACAAAAAGAAGATATTCTGTCTACATCAAAATATGGATGCTATGGCACTGCTAAACGCTAGCCTCAAAAAAGAAAGGTTACGGTAAATTTTCCTAATACTTTCATAGCAAGAATCAAATACACAGACGATGCTTTTCATAATGAGTATGGTGATTTAGAGGCATATATAAACTCGTCATGGAGATTAATACTGGAGTGCATTAGTTTATTAAAGTAAAGTTTGGAGGAAAATCGGAGGAAAACCAAACGCTCGATTCTACGTTTCCCAAAAGTGTTTTTTCTTCCCGTAAAACATCATAGCTTAGTGTCACTGTTCAGTTCCTGACCTGCGACCTCCGGCTCGTCTCTGATTCGTTGATTTACGTGTTGCCACGGCAGCAGCGAATCCCACCACACAACACGCAGAGGTGATGCCACACTTGACCGTTTCCAACCAATCAGGGATGTCCGTTTTCAAGTAACTCTCAGCCAGGTGGAAGCATAACACCAGGAGCCACAAAACAGACGCCAAAGCATCAATCCTCCTCAGCCTGAATTGAAAAGTGAAATGAAATCCCTCAACTAACATTCACAAAACGTACTACAATTATGGTGTAATAATTGATTATGTCAACACATCGTGCGCACTGAGCTTGTTTAGCAGCAGCCCGACTCGCAGCTTGGACACATAGTGAGCTCGTAAAAAACAGCGCTGTATAAACGCAACCATATTAAGCAAAAAATATGGCCTGTATCCTAGTGGACAACTATTTTAACACTGCTGCTGCTGCTGTGTTGCCATTTTGAGGTCGAAGGGCCTCAGGATGTTTGTTTTTGAACAAAGCTAAACAAAGCTTTTTTTTAACAAACTCACGGCCTAAACAAACTCACGGTACACAATGTGACAACACAAATAAAGAAACTGAACGAGAAAATAGCTGAAATGGTTTACCTGACAGGTCCTGCCATTAACACTCCTGTGATGCATGTCAGAAGACCAGCAGAGGCCACAACCATCTGATGCTCACTTCCACACTTCCAGACTAGCATGATGTTCTCCACGGTCTCCTCCGGAAGAAGATCCACCAGATCCCTCCACATCCTCCTGCTCCCATTGACCTTGGTTTCAGAGTCATTTTGGGGGGGAAGTTTTGGTGGAGCAACTCCTCCGCTCAAAGGCTGTGCGATAGCTGAGGGAACATCTCCAGGTCCAGACAAAGCCACGGCTACTAAGAAGGCACAGGCGAGGAACGCAAGAACCCTGAGCAAGACCAACCAGCCTGGTGTGCTGAGGGAACACGAGCTCTGTACCAAAGAAAAACAAAGATTACCTGATAAGAGAACAGATCAGGAACTTGATACAAACATGCCAAACTTGATGAAAAACTAGACATGACTCAACAGTAGCTGTACAATGAACTATTTAAGACAGGAGAAGCGAGTGAAAACAGGCTTTTCCTTATCTCTACCATCACGTCCATCCATCGACCTGCTTCTCCTCTTTAAAAAAACACTAGTAACACACTGGTCATTAATCACATTTAGTATGTGCTATTTAAACAATCACTGTAAAACTGCGGAATTATCTGGGAAACTTATCTTAATTCAGAGCATTTTTCATATCACGCCCTTGGCACATAATCAAGCCCTAGGACAGCATTTCTCAAACAGGAGCCTGGAGCCCACTAGGGGGCCCCCATTAACTTCCAAAGGGCCTCAAGATGACATATTTAGATGAATTATTTAAGGTAAAACAAAACAAGCATTATAATAAGTACAAATGTGAATTACAACAAGATCAGTGTTTGGTTATAAAACAAACATTCACCTTTCTAGTAACAGCAAGCTCTAAATTATTTTATTTAATTTGTAAATGGGGGTATTGTTGTGGACAATGGGGGGCTTCGAAGTCTAAAAGGATGAGATACGCTGCTCAAGATCTCTTATATTAAACGCTTCACAGTGGCAAGACACATAAAAATTTAATTAATGTATTTTTCATTCCAAGTGTCGCGGATTCAAAATGAGATCATGTGATCAATTATATGGAGATTACCTGGATGAAGGTCTTATCAGCATCCCGACTGTGTTTGAGCTGGTGGTCGAAGAGCAGAGCCCGCAGCTGCCGGTTCTGATGTTTAATGTAATACTCCACTGCAGTCTGGCACGGCCTGCACAGTTTGTAGGTCTGCTCGATGTGACACTTATACATCTCAATCTCTTCATCATAGTTCTCCTGTAACGGCGGTGAACAGCAGGGTTAACGTTACGTTAACATTAACTGCTGCCTTTCATCAAAACAATGGTCAGCTGGAATAAACGTGGAGTAAACTCGACACACGCTGGTGGAGAGCACACTGGTTTAACTAACTTTAACCAAGTAAACCAGACATGGAACTTAAACTGCCGCCTCTGGGTCGGCCAGATCATCACACATTCAGAGCACAAATAGGAACAAAATGCAAAAAGGTCAAAATATTTAAAGCTAAATGTGACAGTCCTACTTCCTGTAACCAGATTTCTGACTTCCTGCGTGTCTTGTTATCTTATTGGGCCAAAACCATTTGCAGACAAACGAGTCAAAAAACTGTGACAGAGAACCACATCACAAGCAACTTTATCTCTGGGAACAAATGACACTAACCCAATATAGCATGTCCACTTTATGATGACAAAAACAAATATCAAAGAATCCAGAAAATAGATTCTGTTCAGATATCACAGCAGTAGGATAATGTGTACACGGTATAATACAAAGACAATTAAGAATCCCTGGAAGTTTAAAACTTATCCTAAAATGAAGAGATTAAGAGAATCAGTTTTAAACCTACATCATCTCTGGGGATGAACGAGGCCAGCTGCTTAATCTTCAGCGTCTGGTTGTTGTTGCATTTCCTGCACAAAAGCATCTGGCAGTTGACCCACTGCAAAGTCTTGGGTGTCTCAGGAACACCAGCTGACACTCCATGGTTGAGATGCTCCATGTATTGGGCGGGGATGGGTTTGTTGTAGTCCCCGTTCTACAGAACAAAAACGTACAACACGTCAATTTCTGCCCACTGACCAAATGCACCGTTGCAAAAATAAAAGCCTAACATATTTTCAAATGCAATTTCCAGTTGTTTTAGATGCCAGTTGCATTGCATTGCACCAATACCTTTTGAAAACCATTATATTGTTCACAGTATGGACAATCCCAGCAGTTTCGGTTCTCATAGGGAACCACTGTATCCTGATTGCAGAACCAGCAATTTACTTTGACATGCGTTGGTTTCTTCCTGTGGAATACAAATTGTATAACTCAGAAGAGCTGAATTCAGTTAGCATGCATTAAAGAGATCGTTCACCCAAAAATGACAATTCTTCCATCATTTACCCTCAGGACGTTCTGAACCTGTAAAACTTTGTTTTTCTTTTGAGGAGCACAAAGAAGATATTTTGAAATACGTTGGTAAGTACACGACAGTGGCACCCATTGACCTTCATCATTAAAACACAAAACCACTGAGAAATCTCAAAATATCTTATTTTGTGTTCCACAGAGGAAAAAAGTCATACAGGTTTGGAAAGACATTAAAATGAATAAAAAATGAAAATAAAGTTTGGGGGGTACTATCACTTTAAGAGCATATACCTGAGTTTTTTGAAGATCTCTAGTTTTAAGGCATTCAAACTAATGCAAATTTTAAGGCGTTTATCTAATCTTCTTTAATCTAATCTATACTTTGCTTAAACCCTAGAATGTCACAATCAGTATCTTTCAACAGAAGCAGGGAGCCGAGCCTGATTAACTCATAGCAGTATGAAGTCACTGTACTACAGTTGATAAAGGTTTGGCTCGGAATACATGAACCAATTTGGCATGTGAGAATAAAATTGACAAGATAATATGGCTGAATGCACCAATTAAAAGATAATTCATCACCACCACTAAACAAGTAACGGCACGCTCTGTGTTAGTTAGAATTGTTTTATATGAATTACAGTCCAGCAATTTACAAATCTATAATGAATGGTGTGGTTTCTAGATAGTGGCAGAACATCAGTCTAGACAAAAACATGATTCATTCACTAATTATCAAAGCAATGCTATCAAAATGTGGGTATAAGTGTGTGTGTATAAGTGTGTGTGTGTGTGTGTCAGCCTGACACTTGTAAAGCTTATGATAAGAGAGTTTACAAAGGGAACATTAAACCGAGTTTTTGTTCTTGGTTTAAAAAATAAAGCAAGCACACTAGATTACCACGTAAGTTTTTAAGTTATTTGTATGATGATTTGTCATTCCTATTCCATTCCTATTTAAAAACAATGAAATTATTACAACAGCAAATTGTTATACCATACTATGATATGTGATCTTTTGGATATTAGTACAAGGTGACCAGCAAAAAAAATTGGAATTGGTATTAAATCAGTTACCACTGTCATAAAAATAATCGAACTGACACATATTGTATTATTCGTTTCACTCTATTAGAAACAATCTCACGTTTCTGGAAAACAAATACAAAGCTCTCATTATGATTTATAATAGAACTGCAGTAATAACGGTGAACGATGAAAGGTTTTACGCGTCCCACTCGCAAACCCCTAAAGAGCAAATGAAAATACGTCTGCTTAATAATTACAGTAAAAACAGTAATGCATGATCCGGACAGAAGTTAAAGAAAAACATTTTTGGTCACGTGCAATACATTCCAGCGTCCGATTACTGTTTTGTCTCAGGCCCGTTTTGTGGGCAGGGACACGTTACCTGGTTGCAATTTTATAGACCAGCGCTCCTCCTGCAGCTATTGCAGTCGCTCCGACGCCACCTACTATAAACGGCGGATATTGTAGCAGTATATGGTTAAAGGTTTCCATTGAGGTGTTGACAGCAGCGTTATTCACAATGACCGAAGCAGCGCATGCGGCACGCCATCAATCTACACTAATCTGCACGGTCACGTCCAGGTCAAGAGTGCGGGTATCAAGACCTGTCAAAATAAAAGTCCGTGAGCACTGAATCCTCTCGACATAACACCCACCGCAGATTGTCGTGCTGAAAGTGCACCGCACTTTGTCTAACCATTCGAAACTATACATTACTTATTGTATGTATATAAACTTGTATAAACATGCATAAGGTACAGTATTGAATATACAATATTGTTTATATTAAATTTTAATCTAAATTTTATGTTCTAATTCGGTTTGCCTTTCAAACTACATTTCATCGACATCGCTGTCTTATGTGGGTAAACTGGTTTAAGGTGTAAATTGCCCTCTTGTGGCAACACGGGGCAACTGCAACATACACGCGCCACATGGTTACTTAATACAAGCTTTGTTATTGTGCTTTGGGGACCTTAATAGCTCCCAATAGATCCATATCTTTCAAATGACAGATTACCACATGCCTTTTACCTTGTTTTACCTATCTTTGTGACGCAAGAGATAAGACCTTAACTTTACAAGTAAACAGCTGGGATCATGGGATTATTGACTCTTTCACCTCCCACGACAAACAAACAAAACAAACAAACAAAATAGGCCGTCATTTTTCATAATTTATTTTATTAAACCATTGGCTGCATGTGCATCAAGGCCTTCCCTTTCTGTAAAACCTCGCAAACCTGCCTCCAGCAGAAAGAAAAGGACATTCAACAAACTGTGAATCTAACAAGGTGAATAAATTGGTCAGACACCAGAATGCTTGACGAGTATAGCAAAATGATGTTATTGATGTTAGCAAAAAGAGTTTCACTGCCCTCAACTCAGTATTATATCCATTCCAAGAACGTAAACTAGGATCCACTAATAATTAACAGAAACCATTGGACTTTCACCATTTTGTAGATCCAAAGTCAATGCCTGCAACCGAAAAGCTGCTACGTACAATAATAATAATTTAGTTAACTTAAAAGAACTTTCCAGGTGACCTTTTTCTGTACAATGATACAGTATATACAGACTTAGAGAAAAGCCATGCCACATGCGTCGTTAACATAACTCATAAACAAGCGAACCTTTGAGATGACATGTGCAACTTAAATAAAAAAATACACTTTAAAAAGTCTTTGGATATCATTTCAAACGTCCTTCACATCTCAACATCCCATCTGCACAGAATTTTACTCAGTCCACTACAGCTGCGGGTCACAATGTCTCTGTGTGCTTGTTGTATGAAGCTTCATTTGGAGGAATCACCCAGAAGATGAACAATGAGCTCATACGTGGACAACACTATGGCTGTATTGGGGATCTGTCTGATGAGCTGTGGAATGAGACCTCTGTAAAAAGCAGCGTAGCCTTCTTCTACTGCCACGAGCCGCGCCGTCTGAAAGAAGTACTTGTATTTGCTTCCCTCTTCTCGGAGTCTCGTCCGAATGACCTCTGCAGGAGACAGCAGGAAGAGCTGATCTTTAACAAGCTTGTTATCAAGAAAAAGGTTCAGATCTTCTGCATTGTGAACATAATTCTCATGACAAACATAGTCCCTCCCACCACAATCAAATATTATTGTCTCAACATTCAGTACAGTAATAAGTAATTGTAATGCAGGTTTAAAATTAAAATAAGCTTAAGTTTACTGCCATTACAGATATGAAAAAACAGGGGTATGTTATAAAAAGGTTATTTTATGTGCATCCCATTAGGAATAACAGCATGCTCTGGCCATTAACTGATTGTTGTGGGTTTCATAGTCTTTAAGATCTTGTACAGCATTTAATCCACTTGTGATTTTGTATCCTGTCATACACCCTGCCTTAAAAGTGCTGTCTGTGTGTCTTCTTTCTAGAGGAACCAATCTGTATGTATTTTTAGACACAGACTGGCTGATGCTAGTTTATGATGGATGTTAAGCGTTCGTGCATACCATGTGGATAAGCGATGCAGGACGCGCAGCCCTTGGCGAATGCTGCCGCAACCATGAGGCCCAGGAAATCTGAAGCCCCCTTCTCTGTGTCGGTGGTGGGCGTGGTGAACCTTCTCTGCGCTAGAGACTTCTTCAGTGTCTCGTAAATGAGGAAGCAGATCATAGTTTCCGAGATGCCAGCGTACGACGCGGTCAGGCCGCGGTAAAAACCTCTCATGCCTTCAGTCTTGTACACGTAGCGTGCGCATTGCAAAGCGTTCATTTTTTTCTCCCCTCGTGCCCTGGCAAAAAAAGACAGTCAGTAATGAGATCAGGAACAAATGGATTACACAGGTCAAGGAAGAACGTTATTAACTCTGAGGAAACAGATCCGGTTTCAAAAGCTGGTTTAATTACTGATCCTGTGTGAATGCTAAAATCAAGGTCAAAAACCTAACTAAAGGTTAACTTTGAAACTTTTGTAGAGACACGTAACTTTGATTTGTGTTATGCAACAGGGCTGGAGGGGATGGTCAGAGGGAGAATAAAATAGCAAACTATTTACAGACCGCACCATCTGACATACTTCTCTCATCTGACCTCTAGCAGCCTCCTGTCCTGTCCTGTGCTCTCTATTAGGCAAATATAGAACACACCCTCTAAACCTTGACTTGTGCGTCAAGGTGGATATTTATACTGCAGCTGCTTGGATCACATGTTAATCATCATGGATCTTGTATAACAGAGAAATGGTGCCAACTGGGTATCACTTCCTCAATCCCAAAAACTCATTAACCTGTATGGTATCTGGGGATGCCCTCAAAATCACACACCACAGAGCTTGAACGAATCTGACGCTGATCATGTGACCCGTGCTGGCAAAATTAGTCATAAGAAAATTCTCAAAAACGAGTTCTCGTAATTCTCACGCTGTCCATTTTAAAACAAACCTCTAAAATGGATGTACAATTTGTTGGAATCGGACTAAAAAAAAGAATGAGCAACATCTGTCTAAAGTATCAGTTGTCAAGAAGAGAGCAGAATTTTTCGGCCATTTTTCATGGTTTATTAAAAACAAGAAAGATTTAGGAAGGTTCACCTCTCAAAAAATTAGATCAACAATGGCATTGTTCACTAGTTTTGCCTGTAGCTCGTATTTAGCCTGTGGCCATTTTGACTCATTTTGCCAGCACGGGTCACGTACGTTTTAAATGGCCTCAATATAAACTTCTTATCTCATGCGTGCTAAATAGTGTTGGGGACCATCTCGCGACATACGGAACCATCACTAATAAAACTCACCTGAACCTGTTAATTACAGTGTCTGAGCTTATGTGCTACAGAAAATAAGTGCAAAACTCAGCATCAGCATCAACATACTTCTTCTCCAGCTGCATTCTTGTCTTGACCATCCAGACTGGATTCATCAGGGAGTTTGTGACGAAAGCTGCAAGGCACAAAAGATTTGCAGTTAGGGATTCGAGTTTGAAGTCAAGCAGTCGCTTTTAAAATAATTATGCAACACATTTGGCAAAGCCTCACCTGCGAAGCCCGCTGAGGACATGTGGACCACTCCACTGTTTGGCACAAAGATGCCATTGAAAGTCTCCTTTGACTTTGAGTAAGCTGCGAAATAGATCGCCCTGCGGACAGACGGAGAGAGAGAACACGACCGTTGAGCGATTATCTTTCTCTGTCTTCTGTTGGGCTCAAACCACCCCTGCTTCCTCCCTCCACGCACGATAGTTTATTTTAATGCAAAAACGGGCCATTTACACTGAAAGGCTGCCAGTGTGTCATCTATCTAGTCAAACAGCTTGTAGTAAGAGTGCCTGAGCGCAGTCTGTTCCACACGGGACGTTCTTTTTGCTGAATGTCTGGAACAGGCTGTGGGTACACCAGCACAAAATGTTCAATAACACCCAGGTTTACCTCCATGACGACTATGGGAAACAGTGAGCAGATCTGCTGGGACTGATCATAGCACTGTATCCTGCAAATAACAGATCTACTGTACTGTATTTATAGGCCGAAATGAAAACAGAGGTGACATGGTTTACCTAGCTTCCTTCATTTATATTAACTCAAACCTAATTCAATAAGTCACTGAGGTAAGCTGGGGGGAAAGTCATAGTTACTGTTTCAGAGCGAACTCAGTCCCTAAGCGCCTACAACAGTATCTTCTAAGAATTTAGTTAATTAGTTTTTTCCTTGGTCAATTGCGTTTCCTCACTGAAAATGACTGAGGCATGGTCATTGCTCATGGTCATACAATGAGGTTTTTGTTTATTTCTCACTGTGTCATTCTGTTACACTGATCCTTTCCCAAAAAATAACAAACATAGCACTGATAAACATTTTAAGTATCCACCCTTCCTAGTGTCCAACCAGGAAACAGGATGAACCTTATATTTAAAAACAACAGACCTCTTGAGACCAGCTGAAAAGTAGTTTGCTTACTCCTTCGGTTGACATAACAAACCTTAACATGGATATAATTCACCACTTAACCTTGAGATCTTATTCTTGACCTTTTCTTAACCTTGGTAAGCACTGGTTGTGTCACATTATTACCTTGAGGGTGCAACGCCAACAAGATTTGGACCCAGTCCTCTGAAGAGAGATCTTGGTCCCTCTTTCTCCAGAATTGACCTGAGGACAGAGAAGAAAACCATTTAGACAAATAAAACCACAATATGCAGCTCATTTCAGACAGACTGTATCACAACCAATTACACAATATCAGATAATGTTTCACAAGCTCTCTATTGCACCAATATTGCAGAGTGGTTGTGGTGATAATACATTTCCTTGCCTATTCGCAAGGACACATTCCTAGAAGCTGGCTAAATGTGTAGAGCAGAAAACCGTTTTCCTTATATCTAGTTAAAAGATTATTATAAGACTGAATCAGAAACTTAGAAGATACCCTATTACACACACACACAAATGAACTTGTTAATATTCCAGTTAAATTTTATTCCATAAAGTTATTCCAAGTTGCTTTGCCCAAAGTTTTATCATTGCAGGTTAATAATCTAGCACTTCCTGAAAGAAACACAAGTGTTCCTGTAGCTCAACTGGTAGAGCATGGTCACCAAGGTCATGGGTTCGATTCCTACAGGACACACAAACTGATAAAATATATACTTTGCCACGCAAGTTCTTTTGAATAAAAGCATCTGTCAAACACATTAAACATAGTGGGCCAAAGACGCTTGTCAGTTCAGCTAAACGTGTCTCTCTGGAGGTTTGAAAGTCACGTAGGCCCGCACACTCCCTCTGAGACGGCTGGTCAGGGACACCATGTGCCTGCAGAAAGTAATTGGAGCTCAGCAAGGCGGAGTCATGTGACAGCGCGGGATCCGGAGAGCTTCGGCTGCTTCTCATGCTGTGCCAAACTACCCGAAATAGACATTTACAGGGACATTAATTGCTCATGTACTGTACTCTTCTGTCCTCACATAAGGGCCCCTGTAAGGGGCCGGCACCGGTTAACAGCAGGATAAGATCTGCCTGCATCATCACCGCAAGGCTTTCTGTGTAATCTGCTTTCATGGGAAATACATTTCGTAAATTGGTGGCATTATAAACAATATGAATCAATTTACTTAACGGCTCCATAAGATACAGTTTCAGTTGTTGCCAAGCACTGCTGAACTGCACGCACGGGACAGTGGAAGACATACCAATCTTGCCTTCAAAAACCAGTCAAAGGAAACCGGATGTCATGTATTCACCAGACGCAGACACGTCTTAACACTTAATACTCCATACTTAATACTATTACCTCTAATAATATAATAATAATAATAATAATACTATACTAATGCAAAGACAGCATGTTTTTTTAATTTTTTATATACATTTATGCATTTGGCAGATGCTTTTATCCAAAGCGTCTTACAGTGCACTCAGACACATTTTATATATTTATATACATTTTACATTTATCAGTACATGCGTTCCGTGGAAATCTAACTCACAAACTTTTGCACTGATAACACAATGCTCTTCCAACTGAGCTACAGATATAGCAGTTGGCAGTCATTTTTTGCTTACCTTAGGACCTGGAGCAGGCTAGGGGTCACAGGCCCCGGTCTGATGACGCCAGCACCATTGACTGTGCCCAGCTGGACCTGGAACACGGGTCTGAGAGTGAGACCTGATGACTGCAACCTGGTCTTTATCACCTCCAGAGGGCAGGTCATGATCGCACCCACCGTTCCACCACATCTGTGAACATCAACAAAACAACTGTGAACGATGGGTCTCTGAACTGTGAGGCACTATCACAACACAATGTCATGGCACTATGTACCATCACTTGCTATTGCATTGAGTACATGGAAATGACATGTTGTGAGATGCAATCACGAAAATCCATCAGCCATATTACTATGACAAAGTTGGATAAACGCAGCCATTCTGTTTGTTGGAGGCAAATCCAATTCAAACAAAACTTTAAACACCAATCTGCACGCAAGAGTCAGCAAAGCCAGCAGACAAACCTCACCCTGGTTGTTTTAAGAGTCACACAGGTCAAGGAGAGCAAACTGAACCTCAACAAAAATGACACAGTGTGACGCAGATGAAATTGATCGCAGAATCACCATCACCAAAGCTTGCACCACTGTAACCTATATTCAACATACTCAGATCAAACTAATCTAAGATGCAAAGTCTGATTATGAAACCGAGAACATAGAAACGGTGCCAACCAATAACAGGTTGGACTAAATTTCGTTCCTCTTGCGAGACAATATCATTTATTTAAAAAATGTTCATCGTGACCTTACATAGTCTACCTGTTATGCAGTCCTTTATTTCTAGTAGGACTCAAAGCAAATAAACTGCAACATCAGAAACGCAGATCCTGCTAAACAGAAGTCACAACATGCTGGCACAGGTCACGGACTCTGCTAAAAGTTCAAAGGAGGTGATGAGCACAAGGGACTGCAAATGCGACAGATTAATTACAAGTCTGTCTAAGAAGTACAATCAGTTACAAGGGCGTCCTATAAAAACAAGCCTTAAGCCAGGCACCGATGCAAACACCCTCTCGGCTAACAATCACAAGGAATGTGTTCTTTAAAAAAAATGATCCGACTCAGAGAGCACTAAAGGGAACGTTTTGTAACAGGCTTTAGGAACAGACAAAGCCTGGGGCGTGATTACATAATGTTTTGACAGTTTTATTGTGACAGATAAAAACACAGATGTGTCCGTTAGAACAAGTCACCTGACCTAAATGGCTAATCAAGCTTAAACCTAAAGCTCTAGTCAGTCTATCAACTAAACGGCTATGAAATATTAAACTGAATAAAAATGGCACTACAAAGAAGCATGATGCATGATAATATCCGTCTACTATTTCTTCTGCTTTGTAAAAAAGGACACAGATATTATACGATCTGTTCTGACATAATCGGCGATTTTAATAACCGTATATTCTAACCAGCCATTCACTATATAGTAATATTTGACTCGCAAGCTGACAACCAACCGCTTTCGTTTAAATGCCCAAACGACTAAAATGAGCTATGCAATGATCATTTGTAAATTCGTAAATGCTTAATCTGTATGGCTTTCCTTTGCATTGTCCAATTTTGTACACATTGCTCACATTTTCATAGCCGCACACGTGATAAACTCGCGAGAGACAGGTCGCGTGTGCTCTACTGCTTTTACGTAACGCGACACTGTTCCGTGTCCCTGACAGCCTAGACTGATAAAATGTTCGTCTACACTTCAGACATCACGTTACAACATTTATATTAATGTTATTACACCCTAAATGAGTCTGTTTGTGTAAATGTTTTTAAAACCGCTTCGCTCGCGTGACTACACGCTGCGCTGACTGCTAGCTTTACCGCTAGCCAAAAGCTAACACGAACCGTCTTCAACTCACTGTCGAAACAACCAATATCAGGAGACGGTGACGATATTAATAACAGACAAGTGTCTTAAAAATGCCTTCTCGCATGATAAGAGCGTGACATGTTTGGCAAAAAGCATTACAGTCCGTTTAAAGTTGCTTTCGACCTTGCAGCCATGCTCGCGTCTCATCTAGGTAATAAAGACATAAAATTACACTTACCCGCCCGCGAAGAGATGTAATAAAGTGTCTTTCTGTGCCATTTTCAAAGAACCATCGTACCTAACAAAACGATGATTTCCTTAAATCAATAAATAATCAATGTGGTCGCTCGGGCCAGCAACCTGATATGCTCCCTCGTCCCCGGCTTCTCTAAAGCCGGAATAACGTGGTGAACCCGAGAAGTACCAAACGCGGATTCACGTCATTGGGTTGAACGGGGGTGTTGTCCGTGACGTCACGCCACAAACCCGACTATATAAAAAAGTACAACATACTTAAAATATTGAATACTTCACCATTATATTAACATAATTAAATATAGATATATGTTAAATAAATCTAGTGAAACCGAATCATACCTCCTTACGATGTCGTACAATAAGGACGTGTGTGGGCCAACTGGACGGGATAAACGCAAAGGACAAATTCCGAGTATAGGTCACCATACTTGGCCAGTACGTCAACTTACTTACGCAACATATAAGAAATCGTCACTCAGGCTTACCGTTTTAATGGTAAAATATTGGACAGCTATAGTCACACACAGACAACATACTTTAAAGAATCATTTTATTTTTTTTAATGAATGCAATGAAATACAACAAATAAACAAATGCACAATCTTCCTAAATGGAGAAGGGACACAAATTCCTGCAAGGTCTCTGTTGTTGATGATGAAGTGAATGTGATACTGTGAGTCACACAGGCATTTAATGGGACAAGCTGTTTTGAGCAGAACAGCCTATACAAGAGGGGGTGTGCGATGGGAGGTATGAACTTCTATCCCCCACACCTATTAATGATAAGCTGATAAATGGGTTATTTAGTGTTGTTGACACTGGCTTGTTTGTCTGACTTCATCAGGATAACTAGTCAAAAAACTCCAACTTAAGACAATTATCATCTAGTTGAAGATACCTTTTGGTAAATCATCAACAGCTTACCAGAAAAACAACAAAAGTCCTCTAATGTTTTGCACATTTTAAGGTTAAGACACAGTAAACTGTAAATATTTATAGTGAACGCGTACAGACATCCTGAATAACTGGTTATGCCAGGTATGTTTTTTTTACCAGTAAAAGAAACTATGATAATTGTTCTGGCTGTTTATTTACCTTCAGTGTTTGTATGTCAATTCAGATTGTGTTTACAGTACTGAGGGACAGTTTGTGCTCTTAATTAAAACTTAGAAATAATTGTGTATAATCAGACATGAACGCCAAAATAATTAGATAGTGGATATAAAAATATCTAATTATACCCAGGGGCAATTTTAGGTTGTATGAATGCTTCCCTGATATTCCCTTACATTACAAAAATGTTAAAACGTTATTTTAATGCTATTTAGTTTAAATGTCCAGTTTTTAGACACTGTATTAGCATTATTTCTTGGTTATAAGAACTTTATTTAAACATCTTTTAACTCTGTAAAAAAATGTAAGCATTCCACTAACAACTTACTACATAAATAAACATATAAACATATAACGTTTAAAATGTTTGCTATTAACGTTACTGAAAAACTTTGAGAGAACTTTTACAGAATGTTAGCTAACATTCTGGGAATGTTCCCTGTTAGCTGGGTAGTTACTTCACAGCTATTTAAAAGGCTGTGGGTGTTTCTGGTCACATGGTTTTTCCCCCATAAATTTACACCTGTGCAGTAAGATAAATATCCTAATCCAAAACCTGAATTGCAATGACAGACAGTCTTGGCACAAACATTTTACTTACATAACATGGTTTGGTGATATGGTAATATTACTGTCACAGATGAAGGCTAACCTTGGATCTGATTACATAAGACTGTGTGGATCCAGTTCTTATCAGGTGGTTCTTATCTCTTTAGGGGAATATCAAACATACAATGACACAGATATCTTAGTCTTTGATTTAATTCCAGATTTCTGCAGTATTATAGACGTAAATTCATGCTGATTTGAAGACCTTCATGTTAAGTTCTGCACATTTTGGGAGCAATTAATAAATATAAATGGTAAACCTTCATGCATGACCTCATCATGTCTCATTTAAAAATAGGGTTTTACCAAGAAATATATATATATATATAACAGTTTACCATCCACACGTTGTCTATTATATAAGGATTTAGAAACATTAATGATGCATATAAATATAATAAAATAATATAACATAAATCATGCTGTAACTCCATCTCGCATTTTTGAGACACACCTTCCCACAGGCACTGTATTATGCACGCACAAATTCATAATCATAATCACAACATTATGAACTGCCTCGTGCGAAGAGACAAAGCGCTCAGAAAGCAGCTAATATTGTGTTTGATTTGACGCAAATGCTGCAGGCATTCAGTTTGCAAAGATAGTTTTATAATCCCAGGCAGATACAAAAAGGACCGTGGAGAATTATGTATGTAGGAACCATTGAAGGTTAAATCTGTTGCATGGGGGACAACTACACATCCAACGAACCGGAAGTAGACAGAGTCACATTGAAAATTTGTGACATGGCGAGGTATGTCTTCCATTTAGATTTTTTTAATACGACCAATAGAGCTGACTGTTTGTTTGTAAATCACCGTATAAATATCGGTTTACTTAATACATTTTGTTGTTTACACGTGGTTAATTAAAACCACGAAGCTAAGCTAACATTCACTATTGGTCTGAATGAAACGTTCTCTAGTGTGTATTGTACAATGTATTCATATATGGAAACTGACCTTACAGGTAATTCTGTAGAAAACGTTTAGTGACCTCTTGTAGTACATGAATTAGGAACCTTTGTCGTGTTAAAGGTTTCGTGAGCCTTGACTGATTGTCTATAATCAGATATGTTTAAGCGAACTAAACTGTAAACTTGTAAATTGTACATTTTCAGCTCATAATGCTCTTGAGGGCGTCTTGCTCCAGCCATAAACCATGTTTGTCTCAAGGGTGGTCTCACGGGCAAATCCGTTTTCTAAAGTGTCTGGTAAGCTTGTTACATTACAGTACTGGTTAACACATTCATTTTGTATGTTGTACAAGAACTGTCTCACTCGTTGTCTTTATCAGGTTTGCTGCAGAACCAGAAGCAGGCATTGTGCGGTGCAGTGCAACATTGTCACTCGACCTATTTCAAAGCTCTTCACTCTACTAACAGATGTCTCGCATCAGCTGCTGATAACAAACATCCACCTAGACACTGGACACCTCTTGAGCCGGAGTTAGAGGAGGTCCTAGTGCCCCGGAAACTGTCTGTTTCTCCGTTGGAAAGCTGGCTTTCACTTCGCTATTCCCTCCCCCCTTTGCTGGAGGCTTCTCCACCTCTGGGAGAAGGTGAGATCGTAGGACAATCCATGGTGCTGCCTCCAAGTGTCGTGCCCTTACTGGAGGATGAAGAAAGCTCTACACCACTGAACTGCAAGAATGTGTTGGAGATCAGGCGAAGGAAGATGAACAGACACAAATACAGGAAGCTGCTAAAACGGACCAAGTTCCTGAGGAGGAGGGTAAAAGACAGCAGGAGAAGGAAAAAGCAGGTGTGTCGTGTTGGTCGTTTAGGTAGCAAGAGTACATTTTAGTTTATGAACTGTGTTCTCATGGTCATAGAAACCCCAGAAATATCAGGGAATTTTTAAATTGGGTTTTATCAGGCCTGAAAAAGTCATGGAAATTGGTAAAATACTGTAAAGTCGTATATTTCTTTAATTTTTCCAAGTCTTTTAAGTTTCTTTAAGTCTTTTTCTTGAAGTTTAAACTGTGAAATAATTCATCAGCCATAAACTGTTATTTATTCTTAAATAATCCTATACCAGTAATCACAAACTAGTGAAAAAGTGCAGGAACGTCGTTTGAGAATTTTGAATTGCCTATAAAATAAAATGTACTTTAATAATGCGTTTAATTGAATAACTTTAAAGTTAACATTTTATCTGACAAAGCTATAACTGTTTGCGACAACTATATTTTGGTATTTAAACCATGACGTTACATTTGACTCTTTGCTGTGTGTTGTTTCAGGCTAAGTTTGAGAGAGATCTGATGCGTGTTGCCAGGCGAGCAGGACTGAAAAAACCTCCGGAGGGATGGGCGACACCCAAAGTCTATGTCAAACTCAGTCAGTCTAAAAGAGATTGACAAGAGCTGACAAGATGTAAATCTAAGGTGTAATTAAAATATTTTCCAATTCTTTTTCGTAGTATCTCATTCTGCCACTACTGTATTCAGAGCAAAACAGTAACTTGACTTATTCCTGTGACATCCAAATGTACTTATTATTGCAATAAAAAGCCCTCAACTTTAACCCTTTGTATTGAATTGTGTAATGAGTTGTATCATGTTATATTTAAACAAACAAAAATATTCCATCTCCGTTCATACGTTTAGAAGTAAATCTTGTGAAACCGTATCAAAGATTATATTACAATCACCACTGGGGGGAAGCAGATCACCTCATTGCATGCGGCTGATTTGTTATACTGATGAAGTAAACAACAGGTTTTATTCCGTAACGACACTCATAAATAAATACCATAATACCATAAATAAAAACTTAACTGAAAACATTAACTGTTATTTAATGCTATGGTATAACATATGTTAAATATTCAGTTATACTTTACATCAGTTAACACTTAGCGCATAATTATATATTATCATTATTATTATATAATATATAATTATAACAAGACCTCATGTTGAAAGACTACACAGAATAATTGTACTTCTAAAAATCAATTTAAATACAGCAGGGCCATTTCCGTAATACGCTAAAAGATGCTTGCGATTAAAAATAAAGAAACTAAAACATACGATTTCCCTTATAAGTGTACACTTTTAACCTAATATTTTTAAACCCTAATCTCTTAAAAATTAAAATCTTAATCTGTTGAGAAAGTTATTGCACATACAATTGGAGAAAGTTTAGTATTTCACGATTGTTAATATTCTGGAGGAGGGGCATGCCAGTGGTCCAGTCGAGCAGACACGGGCTCAGTTCTGTGTATTTGTCGCGGGTCGACAAACTTCTCACAGGAGCCCTTAAAAGCCGCAGTTTCACCGGCCATCAAAATAAATCATAAGCTTCGGTACCTTCTCGGACATGTTTCTTGTGTTATACGGTGAGTAGCCAAACCTGTTATTCGTTATCACCTCTTTAAACGCGTTTTTACATCTTAAAGATGAAATTTTAACCCAAACCTGGCACAGAATAATTAGAATTAATATATAAATGTTTGCATTGCGTCTTTTAGAGTAAATGTCGTATTTTGCATTAAGTTTTAGCTCTATAATCTGCACACGTTGCGCAGAAAGTTTTCTGGTCTCGTCTTGCCAAAAGCAGTGACCGTCTTTATGCTCATAATAACAACATTCTTGTTGATATACGCAAACATGCCGTCCACACTTTACACTGTTTTTCAGTTTTCTATATAGGTACTTTAGATTTATGTGTCTATATTTGGGAAAACTTAAGTGTCTTTGTTTGTCTCTCTTTGTTTAAACCCCTTCCTCTCCATCTCTCTCTCTCTCTGTCTCTCCCTTCCTCTGTTGAACTCTATGTGGCAGATTTTGTTTGCATTTGCAGTAGTCACAGTCTGATTTAATTTAAGCACAGTGCGGTTTATTGTGTTTGGATAAATTAGGGTTAACTCGGTTCTGTCATAACATGTATTAGTTATGAAAGAGTCAGTGCCTCAGTGATTTTCCAGCATCTCAGCAATAGTATTATGTAGCATTAGTTATATGTGCTTTTCGGATTTGCTGGTGGTTGGTTAAGCAGCGTTTTCCCTCAAGGTGCTATTGAAGTTTGAGTGACTTAGTGTAAAATTTGAAAAGTATATCATGAAAAACATTTAAGTTAAATAACAGAGGACGTTTTCTTCATTTGAAAAGAACAAAGTTAATTGTAATGTTTCATCGGGGCCAGACACGTCATTGTTGAGTGCTGCTTGAGTCATTTTAGACATCATCATGAGTGTAAAGACAATTAGAGGGTTTGTGGTTATGAATTTCCCTTTGTTAGTGCCCATTCTTCTCTGACCAGTCCAATGTTCAGACTGCGTTAATAATGAAACAGCTCTTTACTAAAGACAATATCACTTTCATTTATAAGACAAAACGTTTCTGGGACAAAAGCCTATAATTAAAGTTTTCAAATCAGCATTTTTTTGCATTGCGTCACCTTATAGATTTGTCTGTATACCCTGTCATTGGTCTTTTGTGTTTTCTGACCTGAGAGGTGTGACCTGAGGACGGTGTGCTTGTGCGGTGTACTTGTGTCTTCAGATGACTGTAACTGACTGACTGACTGACTGACTGATTTTTTCAGTGTTTAGCTTCTGGGATTCAGAAGTGACTGCTGAGAGGGAATGAATGGAACCTCTGTGTCACAATTTTCTTTGTGTTGGCGTAGTCACAAATAAAACATTAGTAATACTTCTCCTGCAGCTATAAGACTACGATTTAACACTTGAATGTACAGTCTGAATTTACAGTGATTAGGACAGAAAAATGGCTGAAACATACAAAGAGCAGATGCCAAATTTACATATACAGATTGTCTCAGTGAACATGTCTCGCGCCTGCTGTTATTCTAATGCTTGTACGTCTGTTGTCATTTCAGTCTGGACTGCCTTCCTCTTAACATGTGGTGAGTGAGCATCAAAAGATAATTGTGTTCGGACACTGTTTCATTAGCAGAGCTGTGGTTCTGTTTATAGAATAAAGCCATAACGAATACAAAGTGTGGTGTGTGTTTCTTTAAGGCTGGGCTCAGATCAGTGTGCAGAGTGTTGTGGTGGAGGCGAGGAACATTACACTCGCAGCAGGATCTGATGTTCTGTTGCCGTGTCATAACCAGCGGATGGTTTGGAGGCAGGATCGCCTGAGGGACCGGCAGCGTGTCGTACACTGGGACCTGGTCCGGAACCGACCCGATTACACAGTGGAGCGTATATTAGACATGTTCTCTGGGGGAAGAGAGCGCTTGTACAATGACTACAACAAAGGTCGTGTTACCATCCCAAAAGATGCCTTCAGTGATGGCAACTTCTCACTGATTATTAACAGTAAGTTTGCTCTTTTACAGCACGTCCATGTCAGTGCATCCTCTACTGAAAGCTTAACACCTTCCTTCCATCCGTTTCTGTTTTATTTGCGCAGATGTGGACATGAACGATAAAGGCATTTATACTTGCAACCTGCATCACCACTACTGCAAAGTCCAGCAGTCCATTCAAATCCAGCTCAATGTCACTAAATCACGTGAGACAATACACTTGATTTTCACAAGCTTTTGTGTGAGTTTGTGTGAGCTAATAAAGGATTCAGAAACACCATTCTTGTTTCCCATTGGTCCGTTACACTAAGAGTACCGCCCCCAAACTCACGCCATTGGTTTAGCCAATGTTGCTGCCTTGGGCTGGTCGAGAACTCATATCAATAGAACAATTTCACAACGGTAAGCTTAACATAATGATTTACTATTCAAGCTGTTAGGTCCGATTTTCTGTGCAATGTCAGTTTGGTTTCATTTGATGTGAACCTGTAAAGAAAAGTATGTAAAGTAACCTGCAATGTGATGTTTTAAGCAGAGATGGCGACAAAGAGGCAAACGTTACAGATTGCAGCTTTAAGCTTTTTCTGGCAATCAGCCTACTAATGGCTTACTTACAGTTGTATTGAAAAAATACACCGTTCAGCTTTAAATCATTGACAGTATATAAAGTTTCTGTATAACCATGAAAACGTCTCTCTGTGCAGCACGGAAGGAAAAGCGTGTTTGGGATGGCGAAAAGTCTGTGTTCGTGGTTCTGGAAGGAAAGAGTGTTGTACTACCCTGTGTGAACCGAAGACCATTGTGGACAGATGGGTACAGGGACGAGGGCCAGCAGCAGGTGGTCCACTGGGACTGGCAGGCTCCAGGGGTCAGCCGTGACCGAGCCGACCGCCTCATCGACATGTACGCCTCTGGGGAAAACCGGCAGTTTGGTCCCCTCTTCCTCCGGAATAAGATGAACATCTCGACTGATGCCTTCATCATGGGGGATTTCTCCCTCAGCATACATAACATTCAGCCCTCAGATAAAGGCTTGTATTCCTGCCATCTTCACCATCACTATTGTGGTCTCCATGAACGAAGAATCTTTCGGGTGATTGTGGGTCCATCTGCCCAGCCTTTGCCTCCAGAACGCTCCCCTACTAAAGCACCAGAAACACCCTCTGCCCGTTCAGCCCTGCCCGCTGACAACCCAGGTGAGTTTTCGAGTGTTTTAAACTAAGATGAACTTTTGCTGCTTCCTTCAAATGCATATTTGTGTTTGGGGAAGAAATCACAGCTAACAATTTGAGGTTGTAAGAATGTAAAAAAATGCAAAACAAATGTTATTTTTAAAGTTCTAGGAATGTTTAAAACGTCCAGTTTTGAAGACATTGTATTAACGTTATTGCTTAGTTATAAAAACATAATTGAAACAGGTTTAAATTCTGTAACGTTTTTAAAAACATTTCACTACACAAAAATTAAAAAATAACATTTTTGATTCATACAATATTTTATGTCAAAGTAATGTTCTACTAACGTTACTGTAAGAAGGTTTATACTTTAAGAGACTTTTCAGAGAACTTTAGGCAGTGTTCTGAGAATGTTCCCTGTAAGTTGGGATGTTAGCTGGAGACGAGGGTTATATTTAAAGTTCATTTTTCTCTTTGTTTACTTTTTGCTCTGGGCTGCGGAGAAAACCTTACAGTAACTCCTCCCCTTTCTGTCTCGTTTTCTGCCATTTTTCTTATTGGGCTATTTAAATGTCTGCCACTGGTCTTTGTTCTGATTGGCTCACGCTAATATTTTGGCTCTGTCCTCTTGGTGTTACAAAACTCTTCTGAAGCAAAAGTTTGTGTGAGTGACTGTTTTCGACAGAGATGTGGTGAGTAGGTCATAAATGAGGTGGGGGAGGGTTTATTGGAAGGCTGCTTCATATTTCCTCGGTTTAGCAATGGCTGAGCTCACTTTATAAACTATTACAGCCCAACAAAAGGTCACAAAAATGCCTTACGCTCTCATGGGCTTCACAGATTTTATTGTCATTCCTCAGACAATATTTCTGGTCTTGCCCATGCAGTGAGCTGTTTGTCGACATCTGTACAACATCTGACTCACGGTAACATGAAAGCAAACGGAGGGAATGTTTTGTGTTAGATTCACATCTTCTCTTGGCTGTAAACATTTCGCTCCAGCTCTCTGTAAGTAGATGAAGATGACCACATGATGACTTACAGTAGATCATTATGTGGTCGTAGATTTACAGTATTGTTTGAAGGTGACCTTATGAACAGCACAAAACTTACTCATTTAATATTTCTTAAGTTTCTTAAGAGTCTAAAAGAGCACAAAAACATTTGTTCAGTATAAAAATGTATTTTATTTAAAAAAAAATACCTTTAACCTGAAAGGTGAGGTGTAAAATATCTGCACCGCAAGTGTGTTATAATTTTCCAAACAGTTTTCCTGAACAAATACAAATGAGACGGCTACAATTAGACCATGTGATTCACCAAATTCCTTACTGTTCACTGCTAAAACACTTAGCTAACATTTTCCTGACTCATGAAGTGATGGAAGCTACAACGAGCTTATGAAGTTACAGTGTCGGTTAGTTATTAAGTAAAGATGTCATCTTTGTGTTGCTAAGCCAAGACCAAGCTTAGCTTCTGCCTTAAGACAATATAACACAAACCTTCCAATAACAATAACAATAGCATTCAGTGACTTTGTTTGGTTTATTCTGGCATCCCAACACTCGCTTTTTAAAGACTGTGGCGGATAAAATCGGAATTCTTATTGTTGTTTGTGGGGCAGGAAATCGATGGAAAATTTCTCCAGACAGACTGACCGTGGAGCGGTATTTCTCTCCGCCTGCACTATCGCTTCTTTCTCTGGTGGTTTGTTTTTTCTTCATTGCTGTGACATGACATCAGGTCTGGAACTCATTATGCCTGTTTTGTCCATTCTGACATGAAACCTCATTCCTCTCCCTCACGCCTGCGAATGTGGGTGAAACGAGAAAACCAAACAACACATGTTTCTTACTCAAAACAGGGGCTCGTGATATTGCTGATATAGTTTACCAATCATTTAAGTTAATTGTGCGGGTTTTCTTTGCTTTCTGCCTTATAGAGAACAGAGTAGTAGAACAGAGTAATTCAATATATTATAAAGATCTGTAAAGTGCTCCCCAGCTAACAGGGAACGTTTTCAGAACATTGGCCAACGTTCTTCCAGAGTTATCAAAAACCATTCTTGCAGTAATGTTAGTTGAATGTTTCTTTAACATTAAATATCATATATGAAAAACATCTTTAGTGTAACATTTTAAAAACGTTACAGAATTAAAATGTTTAAATAATGTTCTTTTAACCAAGCAATAATGTTAATACAACATTTTAAAAATAGATGTTTTAAATGTTCCTAGAACCTTTAAATTAACCTTATTAGCCTTTTATATGACATTACGTTAAAGAAACATTCCTTCAACCTCACATTGTTAGCCGAGACTCCTTTATCAGGTTTTCTCATGTGTTTTTTGTACCGTTGAGCAGATACAAACATGGTTGAAGCCCCTCACGTTCTCAATGTGATTCTACCTGAGAATCAAACTCATCTGCTGCATCAGGTGGGCTACATCTTGGCCATCTTCCTGCTGCTGCTGCTCATGTTTATTGGAATCATTATGACCACAAGACACTGTAGACGAAAAGGTGAGAGTGGATGAAGCCATGACTTCATTACCACAAATGTCACAAACTGCATGCTGGGTAAATTAAATATTTGATCAGCATTACCTTTATACTCATACAATATCTGTTTTAGGACACAAGTTTGAGGTTCAGAGATCTCAGAGGTAATGATTAAAAATACACCATTCATAAATAAATATCAGTATTAATCTCAATGGTCATCTATAGGAACACACTTCCATGTTTGACATAAAAAGAATCATTTATTTATTGGCAGGGGTCGAAGAACGTCCATTGAGCTGAATGCCACAGAACTCCAGCCCTGCAATCAGGAAGACTTGCGGCTGGGTAACACTTAACCACAACTTTCCGTGATTACTCACAACTGCTTCTCTTAAAGTCGAAATAGGTCATTTAAAAATAAAGACATTATACTCGCCACCAGAACAGAGAGATCCAAAGACATCCAGTGGATTTAGACTAAAAGACAAGAAGTCTAGAGAACTTGCTACTTACTTTTCACTTTGCAATAAAATATCAATTTTTAAAGCTGGTTGTCTTACGCCTGTGATGCGTATTAATAGAAAACAATCGTGCTATATATAACGAATGCTTTCACAGTATTTTCATGTTCACATACACTTCCACCACTGATTGAAATCCTTCATTTGTTTCTCTGTAGACTACAAGAACAACATAATGAAAGAAAGGGCAGAAGCAAACATCTATTCTTCTCCAAAAGTTATTGACCTCAACAGAGGTATTTACCCATAATTACAGAGTCTCCTTTCTGACAACCAGATGCAGTGCATTTGAAATCTCTCTCGCTATCTCTCTCTCCCCCTCACTGTGTCTCTCTCTCTCTCTCTTTCTCCCCCTTGCTGCCTCTCGCTCTCTCTCTCTTTCTCCCCCTTGCTGTCTCTCGCTCTCTCTCCCTCACTGTCTCTCGCTCTCTCTCTCGCCCTTGCTGTCTCACGCTCTCTCTCTCCGCCTCATTGTCTCTCGCTCTCTCTCCCCCTTGCTGTCTCTCGCTCTCTCTCTCTCCCCTCGCCGTCTCTCGTAATCTCTCTCCCCCCCGCTGTCTCTCTCTCTCTCCCCCTCGCTGTCTCTCTCTCTCTCTCTCTCTCTCTCTTCTACAGAAATGGAGAGAATGTCATGGAAGTGATGGAGATGGAGCTGCTGGCTGGCCCAGAGCACAATGAGTAAAGAGATTCAAAGACTTCCTGGGTTTACATTTGATTTACATTGAGAACACAAACAGATTTACTGTCTTTCCATTGCAGTATAATCACTGCCTACATGATTAAGCTGAACACAGACACATCATATGATACTCTATAGAGGTACAGTCTCATCAGTCTTATCATAGCAACAGTGTACCAACAGTGTACCAACAGTGTAAGTCACACACATATAAGATGTGTTAAGGAAATTAGCTACATTCTGTCATTGGTGGGACTCTTGAACTGTGTGTGGTAGAAGCCACTGTTTTATGTTACAGTTCGACTGAATCTGGCCATTAAACTGTGGGGCAGAAAACATGAATTTACTGAGAATAAATGAACGTTCAGATGAATCTCAGGAAGAAAACAAATAACTGTGGCTTTAGGACTAAATAGTGGAAGATGGTACAGAAGTAAAACCTCAACACTCTTGCGTATGTATCCACAGTATATATTACTTTCCTTGAGTCCTACTTGACCGGGACTTCTTTGGTCCTTTATCTTAATTTAGTATGTTTTACAGCTTTATGAACATGGCACGCTGCAGTTTATTTGGTTTTGATTCATTTATCTTTCTCTGTCTGTATCGGTTTATATCTTAATTTCCTGGTCACTAATGCTCATTTACATACTGTAGGTTAGGAAGCATTTATGCAATGTTTTTCATTATGTATAGAAAAATATACAATGCGATTGGTTTTCTTTGATCTGAAGGGTATATTTAACAATGAAGTGGCACTACAGGATCACGATGGCTTAGAGGACCAATGTAAAAATATAATAAAGTTTATTCTGAAATAATTGTGTATGTATTACTTACACTTCATTTATATAAAACAATGAAGCTCCATATAACCTCTCTTCTCTTATATCCACTGACCCACTGTCAACAGATTCTGATTAGCGAAATGAAGGCTTGTTCTGCAAAAACTCACTAGTTTTTATCAGGAGTAGAAGTTTAAGGAGTTTATTTACTATTACCAACATTATTGTTGACTGTAGTTTTTCAAAAAATGTTTGTTTTTACACATAACTAAATGTTCAATAGAGAAATGGCTTCTTAAGATACAAACTAAGCAAAGCTGAGGAGCCACGAGTTCTGAAGTTTTTTCTGCAGGAAGTTGTTTGGGTGATTAAATTCATGACACACAGCCAGTGTTGATACGAACTGGAGTACCTATGATGTGAAGTAAGCTTAATATAACTGTCATGAGCACTGTGTTTAGTCAATCTGACTGGGGTGTGGAGTTTGGATTACTTATTGGAAGGCCTGTATGCCCCAACAATTTAATGACTGCAGGAGTACAAGTATAAAAAAGGACGGGGCTGCCGCCTGCCGGTAAAATATATATTGACCCAAGAAGGCTAACGCTGTAATTTCCTGGCTCGGTTAGTACACCAACCATTAAATCTATTGGGAAGGATATTGGATACTCTAATGGCCAACGTTCATATGAAACATACACGGTCAATCAATCATTAAAATAAGTGCTGTCTTATGTGTGCAATAAACTATAATAAATTCTCCACTATAATTTCATAACGCTAAATGTGGAGTTTATATCGAGTCCCTCACAGTGTGTGTGTATCCAAACGGTGTTTTTGGTAGATAGATCTGAAGCGGAATATCCGTTTTAATCATAAACGTTTTACGTTTTGTTGTTCACAGACAACCATACACTGTATGACATGCTTAGAACAACTCTCTCTATAGAATGCAGTAAAATGATATACATTACACAAAAAATGACAAAATAAAATAAATATAACACATTTAAATACGAAAGTTTAAGATTTCGAATGAAACAAACATGACTTGTAAGAATATTTATATATAACATTCCTCAAATGTGCTATAACAACCTGCTCTTAAGGTCAAAAATAACTTACTTCACTGCATCTCTTAAATGACTAGTAAAAAATAAAATAAAAATATAAAAATATAAATTAACACACGCTGTACGTCCATAAAGAAAGAAAGAAGACAGCAGGTTACTTTCCGCACGTTGAAGTCAACTGACGTCAATCTGACATAATTTGCCGGGAAATCGGACCCGACAGCTCAAACTATAAACTCACCGTTTGTAATCGGGGTAAGGTAAAAAGATCGTGTTGAACAACGATCTGTCATGTGGGCAATAACTATTGTTTTTGGAAACGTTTGTACATTTTGTAACGTAAAAAGTTACGGATCGCATCTTAAACAATCGCTTTGTATTGCTACCGATAGAGGGCAGTCTACCTCTACTGGAAACCCGGTAAGGGAGAAATATCCTGAACTGCAGCTCATAGGGATGTGTACCGTCCCTTCCTGTTTTACTGCCGATCGGAGAAACATTGACGCCGTGACATAGACGCTCCGGCCTCGATTATGTCTGGAACGAGGCAGTCCGTACAACAGCAGCCTTTTTGTTTTCCTACTTGAGACCGATAACCAGCAATGTCGCCTTATAGGCCATTTATGACACTTGGCGAGTTATAGTCTACAGATATATTTTTGTATCGCGCTGCTGCAACCCTTGCTCTCTCTCTCTGTCAATGATTGTCCAGCCCATATAAGCCTACTCATGGCGGAGACCAAGATTATATACCACATCGACGAGGAAGAAACCCCTTATTTAGTGAAACTGACGGTTTCTCCGGAAAAGGTCACGTTGGCGGATTTTAAAAATGTCCTCAACAATCGCCCGGTCAATAGTTACAAATTCTTCTTCAAATCTATGGATCAGGATTTCGGGTGAGTACGCAGAATTGCGATTTGCTCGTGTTGTGGTCTGTTATTATTCAACGAAAACGATCACACCCATGATCGAGTCAGCGTTACGGCAGCTTCACGCCTTACAGCGCTGTCAGATATCGTTTGATCGTTCATTGTGACGTCGCCGCCGCGTTACATTGTTGCTGGCACCTGCTTCGAACCCGTGTTCGGGCGCGCGCGTTCCCGCCACCCCCGTGCGCTGCAACGGAGCTAATTTTGTCAACTCGGGTCACACACCTAAAGTTGAGCTCGCGGTGCAAGTATACCACGGTTGTTTCCTAATACAGCTTCATGTGTTCGTGCGTAACTGCGTCTAATGGTTCCGCTCGGGTTTAAAGCTTCAGGTCTTTACACCGGCCTTCCGTTGCTGTCAACGTGACCGAGAATCCAAACGCGTCCAAGTGAACTGATCTCGTAAAGCTGTGACAGCACCTTTAATGACTCTGACACACTCCCGATTATCCCGAGGGGACAGCCGAGTTCATTAAAAGGCCTTGATGTTCTAGCTAACAGGAAACGTTCCTTCAACGTTGGCTAACGTTCTCTACAAGTTGTATGAAATATATCAAAACGCATTCGTTCTTGCGTTTATTATTGCATTCGTTCTTGCGTTGGTTTTGTTTAACGTTATATATCATAAGAATACAGTTTCATATGTTAGTGGGACGTTTTATAAACGTTGCAGAATAAAAGTTTGAATAACGTTATTATAACTAAGCAATAACACCTAAAGCGGACATTTTAAACATTTTTGTTACCTAATGGAAACGTTACAGGAACGTTCTAACAATCCAAATTTGTTAGCTGGGATGGGCTTATACACAGCAGTGTTGAGCTGATCTAAGGGCTGCTGTGACTTTTAATTGATTTTTTTAACATCAAACATTTAAACATTTCCCCTCACATCCAATGACTCGGAGGTCCTAATGCAAACTCAGTGTTAGTCTGTCAGTGTGTCTATCACTTTAAGAGGATCTGTAATATTTTGGAAGAGGGGAACCGTGAGACTGAACCTGGCATCAGCTGTCAGAATAAACTGTCACCAGACCTGCACGGATCTGTTGCCTTATATTTCCAAGAGACATACAGACTGTCATACAATATAAAAAAACATGAAAATGAGCTGTTGTCATTTTAGTTTTCTGTTATTCTGCTCAACATTGTTTTGTGGAAAATGAAACCTGAGAAACATACTTATTTTAGTCACAATGGGCCACTTTGTGTTTTCTGTTGTTAGTCAATGTAACGCTTGTCTGAAATTGTTGAAGCAGCCACACATTATTTTCGTAACAGTTTAAAGTATCAACAATAAGCTGTACTGAATTTTTACTTGTCAAAATTTTTTACTTGACCCACCAGAAACGTATTTAAACGTACAATAGTTTTCTAACTGCAGGTTTGTATTTTTTAGTTTGCACAGATACGTGGTGTTATTTGTTTGTTATGCAATTATCACATTATTTTCATATGCTTTAAAGTGAGCATTCTGCTGTAGTATCTGAAGTCTTTAATGTATTCTGTACGTTCTATAAATATATAGGGTAGGTGGTTGTAGGTGTGTGTGCGCGTATATAATCCAGTCTTCCTGTGTTAACTCGCATTAATGTTCCTTGTGTAGGTTACCGTGTCTCTGGCTCACTTATTTAGGTTCAAAGGTCACAGTCTTCTTTGATCTGAGGAGACGCACAAACAGGCAAACACAGATGTTTACTGACGTGTCTCGGATGAAGATGTTTTGATGCAGTTTTAGGGAGCGTAGATATTTTTCGCAATTTCAGTTTGAAGGCCTGTTTAATCCCACTTAACATAGCTGAGTCTTAATGATCCTGTATCAGCAGATCTTTGTAAACATCCGAGGCAAAACTCGCACACGTCGGTGTTCTAGCACAACTCGCTTTTCCTGTTAACGTGGTTTGGTTTACTAACAGCGTTGCTTTCCTGTCACACCTAGCACTGAGTGCACAGTTGGCCCTGGTGATTGTGAAGGAGTGTGCATGAACAAATGCAATGTTTGAGCCTAGAGTCACATTGCTATGGTTTATTGGGCTTTCCTTGGCTACTTTGTTCGGCTAATAATTTATATAAAGGATGATTTGCGGTTCAAGAGAATGCTGTCAAACTGGCATATAAAAGCAGGATTTCAACAGTACGTGATCGCAAAACTATGTTGACATGATTCACAGCTTGAGTCTGGACGTATTTCAGAACCAGTAATGCAGTCCAGAGTGAATTGTTTTGGTTAGCATTTAGCTGAATGCAGCCAACGTTATTTGTAGACAATCATACATTGTTCGTTCTTTAACCATTCAGAGGACAAGAAGAAACTCAGCTAGCTGTAATCCTATGAGACCTTGGAGATCTCGAGAGGCAGCTTTGCATCTGTGCTTGGAATGTTCAGCAAGGAAAATTTTGCCCAAACGTGTATTGGACTCTGAAGGAGTAATTCATCCAAAAATGTGTTTTTTACCCTTATCTGTATTTTTATTACATGTATGTTCTGTTTGTTTGTGTTTTTGGTTCAGTTCACCGTGATCTAGTTTCCTCACGTTGTATTTATTAATCTCATTTAGTTTACCTGTCATCCAATTAATTAACTCATTAGTTCCTCATCTGATCTTGTTTCTATACCCCCTGTGTTCTTGAGTTCCTTTGTTCTGTTTTAAGTCCGTGTTGAGGTGTGTGTGTTTCCTATGAGTTTTATGGGGTAATGGTTATTTCGGTAGTTCCTGGTCTTTGTAAGCTACTACAACCACCTGCGACAACCGTATTGCTTTGTTTTGTTTAATCCTGATTATATTTCTGGGTGTACTGTCTCTTTAAGATCAAGCAAATCTAATTTGATTACAGGTTTTCAGTGATATGAAGTAAGCATAGTTTGTCCATGTGTTTTGAAGCTTATGTCTTAAGAAACACATCGCCTCTGCAATATGGCACAGAGCAACATGACCATTAACAAATCAGGGACGAGATGAACCCATGAACTCTGGGATGGAGCCACACCCCTTTACATCACTAGCCTTACCCCATCCAAAATAAACATCACAAAGCCCTCTGTTTCTGCCACAGATCTTCACTGTGTGTGTTCTGCATAATAACAAGCAACGTTCTACTGCTGCCGATCGTATCTTTCCTTTTTATCCATCACGGCCTCTTAATTCCGTTCTAAACCTGCTTTGAGGACGGCCAGCAGCCTCAGACACCCGAACGTGTTTCTCTGAGGGGCTGTTCTGCGCCGGTTAACCTCCATCTCACTGCTTCTGTGTGTGTGTGGTTGTCAGATAACTTAATCCAGAATATCAGTTACAATCAGGTGGGAGATCAGTGGAGTGTTTAAATGTAGACTGGGAATAAAGCTTTAGATTGCTATTCATTTTTGAGTATCGCGTTCACAACACTTGTTTTAACTAATGCTTACTCAATAATGGATTCTACACTCATGTCGCGCCAGCTTGATGTATTTTTCATCAGGCCCCGTAGACCTCACAGAAAGACGCTGTTTAATTTTTAAAATGCCGCTGTCACGCGTGTTGTGTGGAGAGAACCGGCGATGTTGAACTGGAAGGGATGTGGCGTTCTGCTGCTACCCAGCTAACAGGGAACGTTCTCAGAACGGTGGCGGTTCCCCAAAGGTAATTAAAAATGTTCTTGCAGTAACGTTAGTAGAACGTTCCTAGCATTATGTATCGTTTGTATAAAAATGAGTAATTTATATGAAATCATTAGTATAAAAAAGTGTTTGAGTAACACCAAGCAATAACGTGTCTAAAAACGTTCCACTTTCAAAACAACATTGGTTTCTTAATGAACTTTACAGAAACGTTATTACAACCTACAATTGTTAGCTGGTTAACAACTTGTAGGTGGATAATATCCAGATATTGTTGTATTTACATAGAGTTTCTTGCCGTCTGTGCTCGTTCATTGGCTGATTATCCAGCGTTAATCGGGCTGGCTGGCCGGTTGTTCAGATGTGATTTCAGATCAATCAGATCTCAGATCTGATTATTTGTTATAGGATCACGCTGAGCCGGGCCGTATCTGATCTGGGTAAAGCTCGCAGCTGGAATGGTACTACATCACGGGAAATCCCTCACTAGATAATAACAAAGCTGATGCCATCGTCACGTCAGTCAGAAAAGCTCGGTAGATTTTTGAATGAGGGCTGATGTTTGTTTACATGTCACAATTGACTTACAGCCGCTACATCGCCCTGTGTAATGATGTCATCAGTGGTGCCTGCTTCACATTTACAGTTATAATAGCAGCCACCCATATCACCCTAGTTACCAAGCAGAACACCCTTAATGGTTCTAGCATGCTAGCATTGCTGTGGTGAATTTTGCATGGGAAAGCAACATTCACATTAATTAAGGAAAAATAAATATTCTAAAAAAAAAAATTTGCTTTAGTTTTAGTTTCACTCTTACACTGATGTTGAAGATCGTGTTGTATTGTTCAGAAAGGTTTGTCGAGATCTTAAAAACTGGTTGAATCTTATATATTATTACTCAGAAGAGCAGATTTGCACTCAAGCATGTTACCATAGGCGTTACCTTGACTTGCACGTTTGAACAAACCACACTTCCTTACGTTCCCCCCCCCCTACTGTTCCTACTGCATGTCGCTATATATCAAGGGGCCTCCTGAGAGGACACAAACACTTCCTAACCATGATGACTAGAGTTACACCCCAGTTTCCTGTGCTGGGTTCAGGGTTCTGGAGCAGACTGCAGAAACTCTCCTTGTTTTGCAGCTCTTTTCACGAGACTGTTATCATCATCCTTCAGTCAGCTCACCTTCACACGGCTGTGTGGGTCACATGACCTGGAAGTTCTGCAGGAGTTGAGAGGAAGATGTTGTAATTACAGCAGGCTGCTGGAATTTCTCAAGACACAAAGCTCTGTCGACACTTTGTAGGCAATGCTGTAGTTCACTAGGTCTGTAAAAACCCAATTTTTAGGAATGCCCCTGCTAACAGCGAACGTTCTCTGAACATTGGCTAGCGTTCTCTCAAAGTTCTCTTAAAGTTGTCCAAAATGTTCCCGTAGTAACGTTAGAAGAACGTTTTAATGTTATATTACATATCAAAAACATTCTTTGAAAAACTATGAAAAACATTCATAAGTTGTTAGCGGAGCGTTTTATAAATATTACAGAATTTAAAATAGTTTTGAAAAAGTTATTATAACCAAGCAACGCTGTTATTACAATGTCTAAAAAACAATAATAAAAACAAATAAATGTTTCAACTTTCAAAAACAACATTTTTAACGTTTTTGTTACTTATCGGAAACGTTACAGAAACTTTCTTGCAACCTGACATTGTTAGCCGGGGCACTGATGCACTGAATTACTCTAGATATCAGCTGATAAACTGAAATCAGCGTAATCCAACCGATAACAATATGGTCAGCAGTATACTGTGCATTCCTAGTAATTTTGTTCAGTCAGATTATTATTAGAATCCTGCCATTAATGTTATTATGAGTGTGGTGTGATTTGTACATGTGTGTGTGAATGAGCTGGGCCTCTGCTGTGTGACAGGAGACCAGCAGGTGTGTGCCTGCTGAACCGTGTCTCACGGGGTTAAAGGGTAACTGGGGTATTTCTGTAGGGAATTTACAGCCTGAGATGGACACTACCAACACACACACTCACTCTATTAATAACCTCCTGTGCCTCTGACACCCTTACTGTGTGTTTCACACACACAAATGTGCACACGCTCCAATATATATACAGTACGTACAAAACCCGTAAACACACCCAGCTCACCATTTTAGATCGCAGGAATGTTTCCCTAACGTTTCCATTAAGTCACAAAAACGTTAGAAACGTGTTATTTTGAATGTTCTAGGAAATTTTTTTTAGACTTTGTATGAACGTTACTGCACGGTAATAAAAACACTATTCCAACATTTTTTTTATTCTGTAACATTTTTAAAACATTACACAAACAATTTAAGGATAACATTTTGGCACGATATATAACATTAAAAAACCTTTTGATAACTTTGAGAGGAATTTCAGAGAACATTAGGCAATGTTTTGTAAATGTTCCATGTTAGCTGGGCACACGGATGGTAACATTTTGGATCTACATTATTTATACTAAGTCACTGTGTATGTCCGCAGTTTAGCAGCTGATCTGGATGAGGTACTCATGACGTTGGGTTGTAAAACGGAGATGGTTTCAATGAAATCGGTCAACAGGGGCATTCGGCGCTCTCATCAGCCAAGAGTTGAGAACTAAGTGGAAAATTCCACAGTTTGAGCATGACACGTTTTCAATATGCCTCAGCTTTTTGCGAATGGATGGGAACATTGGTGTGGAATTTTGGGTGCTGGTCTCATAGAATCCCTAACAGTCTTCTGTGTTCTTCTCGCAGGGTCGTCAAAGAAGAAATCTCTGATGATAATGCGAAGCTGCCATGCTTCAACGGCAGAGTGGTGGCCTGGGTAAGTTAGGAGGCTGCTCTGTTTTGTACAGATGTGTAATGTTGCCAAACATCGGTAAATAAACCTTTAAGTATAAACAACAATGCAGCAAAGCCCCCGTCAAACAGCTTGACCGGCATTTCCTGTTAAAACAAAGTTGAGGCAAAACGTATTCAAAGGGTTTGTCCATATCGTATTTTTTAATTTAAATAACCAGTAGTCTTCAGTCTACCTCACAGCCGTGGGCCATGATTTGAAATCCAAACTGCATTCATCAAAATAGGTAAATACGTTCTTCGCCTGTAAAACGATTTTCCTGTTTGGCTAAAGTCACCAAGCCAGCTTGTTTTTTAACCCCAGCTTGTTTTTTAAATTGAAGGTCACTAATACAGGATTGTTTAAGTATTTACTTCTAATGGCTGCAAAACTAAGGAAGAATAATTAGCAAATGAGATGATTGTCTTCACAACATACGTTCACACTCATACCAGCAGACGTTCAGCTTTATGTGGCCTGTGGTGTTGTGTGTTGTGGAGAGCTGTGCCTCAGCAGTGCACAGCTGCAGAGAGCTGCACAGACATGCTGTGCTGTGCTACGCTGAGCTGTGCCTGCTGTCCAGAAACAGACTTTCCCAGTATCACCTTTGTTAAAAAGATCAACATTGCTAATCACTAGCATCGTGCTCTTAACATTGTACTTAATGGAGCTCTAAAAGAACGTTAGGGGAGGAGCTTGTTTATTTATGTTGCAGATGTTGCATATCTCAGTACGTTCTTATTTGGTAACGAAGACCAAATAAGATTTGCTCCTGCATCAAATACTTTTGTTGCTCCTGGAATAACATTCCTGTCAAAAAACAGTCCTAACCTAAATCCAACCCATTAATCAAACCCTAACAATAATGGACTCCTACCATCTGAGGCCATTATGAGGTAGATAAGAATGATATACAAGCTTCTAACCCAATCCTAAACCCAACATCGACTCTTTAACCCAATCCTACAATCTGATTGGTTGATGAAAATGTTGTTCCAGGACCACAATGTTGATCCAGGAACATGTCCTGCTAAATCACGGTGACTGTAGCTTAACCAGCAAGCGTCCCTTGGGCAACCAGTTTCTTCAGAAAAACCATGCTGGTTGAGTATTGCCAGGTCACAAGCTAGACTAGCAATAAACCAGTTTGGACCAACATTGAAATTCATGTTGGTCTAAGCTTGGTCTTTTCAGCACAGTGAACTGGATTTCTGCCATACTTTAAAGTTGGTTCGTTTAGGCAGTATTTAACTAGAAGAGTGTGTGTTTACGGGCCCAGTCTCAGTTATGTTCATCTACAGCTCATTATTAGAATCATGCAAACCTCATTTGAAGGCCGTTAGCATGTTCCATTTCTCACACTCTTGTCCACTCAAACAAACACAATCTTTTTCTCTTAGTCCCGCTGGTCTCTTTATTTATGCAGGGCCTGTAGTCAGTCTGGACAGTCTCTTCCTGAAGCCTTTGTGAGTAATTGTGTATGTGTGTGTGTGTGTTTGGCTGTAGTTGGTGTTGGCTGAGGGCTCACACTCAGATGGAGGATCTCAGTGCACAGAGAGCCACAAAGAACTACCGCCACCCTTAGAGCGAACCGGAGGGATTGGAGACTCCAGACCGCCTTCCTTCCAGTAAGTATATGCCATTCAAATGGTTCGTCTGACAGAACCTCATTTATTACACACTTGGTAAGCTCATAGCACAGCAGTCAGGTCAGATAAGGACACGTAGAC